>CM050510.1:4277500-4842500 GCA_027563665.1 Antrozous pallidus
GTGTGCATCCCCATTATTGGATACTGAGTTATCTGGGATTTTGCTATTTTATAAATATTACAATGCTAGACACCTCAGTGCAGAAACCTGGTGTAGTTTAAGTTTTTAATCATTTCTGAAAAATAGAGTCCAAAGTGAAATTACTGGGCAATTGGATGGGTAGAAGCATCATCAGAGCACTGGATAAAATACTGCCAAGTGACTTCCAAAAAGGTTGTGCCAATTTAAACTTCTGCCACCTCTCCTGCCTTTGCCTTTTATTATTGAAAAAAGTGTCTTCACAAGTGCTGGCGAGGATTTGGAGAAAAAGGAGCCCTCGTGCACTGCTGGTGGGAATGCAGATGGGTGCAGCCACTGTGGAGAACAGAATAGCTTCCTCAAAAAGCTAAAAAGGGAGCTCCCATTTGATTCAGTGATCCTACTCTTAGGAATATATCCTAAGAAACTAGAAATACCCATCAGAAAGGATATATGCACCCCTGTGTTCATAGCAGCACAATTCTCCATAGCTAAGATTTGGAAACAGCCTAAGTGCCCATCAGCAGATGAGTGGATTAAAAACTGTGGGACATCCTCACAATGGAATACTACGTCGCTGTAAAAAAAAAAAGGAACTCTTACCATTTGCAACAGCATGAATGGGAGATGGAGAGCATTATGCTACTCGAAATAAGCCAGTCGGAGAAAGATAAATATCACGTGCTCTCACTCATTTGTGGAATATAATGAACATAAACGAATGGACAAAAACAGATCCTTGATTGTGACGACATAAACCCAACATCGGTCACGTTCATTGCATGGCGTATAAATTCCTTCACATTCTGCGACCCATCTCCATCTGCAGACCGATCTCCCACCAGCCATCAGAACACAGCCCTTGGTCCCCACATGTGGGGACAGATTAAGAGATGAGATCTGATAGTAACCAATGCAGTGTTAGGCCAAAGGTCACGTGAGAAGGCAGAGGCCATGAACAAACACAGCAGGCTCCACACCAGTAATATGTGCTCCCGGGGGTAGGGGTTACAGGGCCCAGCTCTGCTCAAGTCCTGCTTCTACTGCACATGTGACCTCAGTCAAGTGACTGAAACTTATTGAGGCTCAGTCTCCTGACAAGCAAAATAAAAACAAAACGAATGGGTTAATAAGCTTTACCATTCCTCCCACTCAAGTTCTGATTCAAGCTTTGAACATCTTCAAGATTCAAATGTTTCCTAACGATCCTGTGAAGGGGGGAGGATGAAATAAACGGTTTTAGAGAAATGATGTGTCAAATCAGGGTCGGAGAAAATGGCTTAGTCACGGAACAGTCTTGAAATCTGGGCTTAGTGACTGTTAATTGTTCTTGTCACAGCAGCTTCTGTCAGACATCCTTGCGGGGAGTTCTTTCTGGAAAGGAGCCTAGAGCAGCGGTCGCCAACCTTTCAGCAGGCAGGGACCACCAGCGGTCACCGCTGGTCTCTTGCTCTCCCAGCTGCCTGCAATCACGTGCCTGCTAACATCCCTGAGATATGCAAGTGCTTAGCCTTCTGGGGCATTCCATGCTCGCTTGGGTTCTGCTCATCACAGAGAGCACTGGCATTCCACACAGGTAACCCAAGAGCAAGAGCAGAATCATTCTCTGCCTTGGAGCAAACGTCCCTTTCTGAATTCCAGTCTGCACTCTGAGACCACCTAATCATCGTTAGCACCTGCACTGGACATAAAAGCGTCACCTTTGTTTCATGAACCCCTTAAGGCCGCGGTCGGCAAACTGCGGCTCGCGAGCCACATGCCGCTCTTCAGCCCCTCGAGTGTGGCTCTTCCACAAAATACCCCGGCCTGGGCGAGTCTATGTTGAAGAAGTGGCATTAGAAGACGTTTAAAAAATGTGGCCCGCCAAAGATATGTCAATCGTTGTCCTGTTGACATTTGGCTCTGTTGCCTAATGAGTTTGCCGACCACTGCCTTAGAACATAATCTAGCACTGTGCTTCATCTCCCTGTTTTACCAACGAAGCCCACTGGAAGCCGTAACTTCCAGAGCAGACGCGTTCCCCCTCTTCCTTCTGCTTCCTCAGAGAGTAAAGATCAGCTCAGCGCTGACCTCCGATAGCCTCTGAAGAACACGAGCTCGGAAATAACAAAGTGACAACGGCGACGATAATCCTCCAACCCAGAGGAGTCAAAACCTAAACCCCAAGAACAAGAGCGGAGGCCCCGCGGCGGCGCTGTCTGCCTAAGACAAACCCGCCTTCCCCCCACCAGACAAAACAGCACTTGAGGGCGGCCTGGACACCCAGTACCCCACCCGTCTACCCAAACAAGGGCGGGTGCAGGTTACAAAGTCTTTTTCTTTTCTCGGGGGTTATCACCCCCAAGAAGCATGAGCCCACTGCACCGGAAAGGCTCTGCAGGTGGAACACTCACTCCGAGGAGCCCCACTTGCAAAGGCTCCCATTCGGATCCTGCTTCCTCTCCAGCGAGGCCAGACCCGGCCACGGGGTATCAAGGCCAGACCGGGCCACGGGGTGTCCAGCTGCACCGCCGTTCCGGCTGGTTTTAAAACGGGTCACGGGCAGCGCTGGCCCAAATGCCTCCACCATCCAGTGATGTTTTCCAGGATTTTCGGTCTCTGGATGTAGATTCCGGAGCCCAAACTCCGGAATCTCATTCTTCAGTGGGGCGTTTGTAAAGACCTGCCAGGTGACCCCAATCAGCTGGACCAGCAGCCATAACTGGGGGGCCCCTGGCCCTAACAGGTTCCCCCAAAACAACACCTACTTCCACCACCCTCGAGGTGTTGCCAGGATTTGGGGTGCCGCGGGGCAGGACCCTGGGTTCCTGCCGGGACCCTCTGGGCCGATGCATTTCCCTCCCCTCCCCTCTCACCCGCCCCGGGCGACGCCTGGACCCCAAGGAAGTGGGAAGGCGTTGGGGGGCCGCAGTCCCTTCCCTATGTCCACCAAGTTCCGCCTGGCCCTGCGGAGGGCTGGGGCCGGGGCTTGGCCTTGGACGTCCCCAGGTCTGGGTGACCCCGCGTTCTGCCACTTGGCAGCCCTGCGTCCTTAGCGCTCGGCCTCAGTTTCCCCATCTGTGCAACGGGCTCGCACCCGCGGCCCCCCCCCCCCCTCCCCGGAAGCCGAAGCCGAAGCGAAACTAACTGGGCAGGTGGCGGGCACTTCCTGGCTCTCCCAGCCCCGCCCCGCTGCCCGATCCCCGCGGAGGGCGCGCCCCGCGGCCCGCAGCCTTTCGGACCCCCACCCCACACCCCATCCCGGCCCGGCCCCGGCGGGCCACTCACGGGTAGGCATGGTGACCCGAGCCGCGCTCGCCGGCGCTCGCTCCCAGGTTCGGCGGGGCCGCGCAGGTCACGCCGTTGGCACCATGACGCACCGACGCCGAGCCGAGCCGCGGGGGCCGGGCCGGGGCGGGGCGGGGGGCGGAGGGCGGAGGGCACGGACGCCGACCCCGCAGCTCACGCAGCGATGCCGGCCGGGGCTGCCAGGGCCGGCCCAGCTCCACGCCGGACGACGCGTCGGGCGTCCGCACGAGCTGACGTCAGCACGTCGCCGACGCCCAGGCCCCGCCCCCACCGGGCGGCCGAGCTCCGCCCACCGGCGATGGTCTCGGGGCCTGGAGGGCTGGCAGCGCGGAGGGGCTGGAGTCCAGCACTTGGGGAGGGTGGCGCACGGAACAGCCATGCGCTTTGTTTGTTGTCCAACCTTAGGGGTTTGAGTGACATTCGTTTTAACAGATCCCTGTTCGAGGGGCATTAGCAGTATTGTTTCTTGCAGTTTGTGAGCAAAAGCATGGCTGCTTTAGGTGTATGAATACCTACCCACCTCCCTGCCTACCTGTTGGCTTTTTCTTTCATGAGCTATGGAGGTTGCCCGGCCTTCTGCAGTCTCTGATAGCATTTTTTTCTTCCTATTATTTTAAATATACATTTTATTGATTTTTTACAGAGAGGAAGGGAGAGGGACAGAGTTAGAAACATCGATGAGAAACATCAATCAGCTGCCTCCTGCACACTCCCTCCTGGGGATGTGCCTGCAACCCTGGTGTATGCCCTTTAATTATATATATATATATATATATATATATATATATATATATATATATATATATATTTGACTTTTTACCGAGAGGAAGAAAAAGGGATAGAAAGTCAGAAACATCCAGCTGCCTCCTGCACACCCCCTACTGGGGATGTGTCTATAACCAAGGTACATGCATGCCCTTGACCACAATCGAACCTGGGACCCTTGAGTCCTCAGGCCAAAGCTCTATCCACTGAGCCAAACCAGTTTCAGCTTTGATAGCATTTTTCTTTTGAGAGGTGCTGGGGTCATTTAGGGGGATGGCCAAGCCTTTTTGGAGAGCATTGTAAAGGTCATTTCCTCCTGCCCTCCTGGGGACTTGCAGAGAGATTTTTACGCCTCATGAGTCACTCTCCTCCAGGGAGGGCTGGCAGCCCAGTTGGCTGAGCCAGTTTTCTTGACATACCAAGTGCCATTCGTAACTGATGCATCTAAGAGTCGCCTGGCTAAGCTGCCCTTGGAGCCTAGAGCCTTCAGCTATGCCCCACACTGTGCCAGGCACGGAGGCCTGTGGGCGGCCTGCAGGGAGACGGAGAAGGAAGCCACAGAGGTCTGAAACTGTCTCAGCTTCAGGATCCCTTTGTGCCTGAATCACCCGGGAACCTGTTGAAACCAGCTCTCTAAGCCTGGAGCGACACCTGCTGAGTCACACTGGAGGGTGATTGAAATCCATATTTAAATCTAAGAACCTTTGTGCTAGGAGGTGGTGCCCACATCCTGGTTAAGAAAGGATGTGCAGCACTGAAAGAAGAGGAGAGAAAGAAGGAAGGCCTGGCTGGGGAGCTCCATTGGTTAGAGCATCCTCCCCATAAGCCAAGATTTCAGGTTGCACCCAGGTTAGGAACACTTACAAGAATCAACCAATGAGTGCAGAAATAAGTGCAATAACAAATCTCTCTCTCTCTCTCTCTCTCTCTCTCTCTCTCTCTCTCTCTCTCTCGTCAATAAATAAAAAGTCTTAAAAAAAAAAGCACCAGGAGCTTGGGGGACATTCACCTTGAATTTCTTGGGGGAGAAAGCAGAATTTGAATTAGCAAGGACCTAGCAAGTCCTTCAAGAGGCTGGAGGAGGGTGGAGGCAAGGTAGAGTGAGTCACAGAAGCTGGTCAGAGGGAGTGCCTTGCTAACGGTAAAGGCCAA
Organism: Antrozous pallidus; assembly: GCA_027563665.1. Lineage (NCBI taxonomy): Eukaryota > Metazoa > Chordata > Mammalia > Chiroptera > Vespertilionidae > Antrozous > Antrozous pallidus. The sequence goes on from CM050510.1 coordinate 4,282,724, forward strand.
ACTACAAAGTACTTGACCAACACACTTGCATGTTTTTATTATCTGTGAAGTCTGTACCGCTCCCAGTTTTCTCCCAGGACTTTCACAGAATCTCCATTTGCCTCATCTGGAACACTTTCCCATTCGAATCCCAATTAAACTGTCCTAAGTGTTGGCATCCTACCACTGGACTACATACTTTTCAGAAAATGGCAAAAACCCATTTTCTGTTCATAGGTATGTATTTCTTCCTGGCCCACAGGAAGGGGCTAACACCTATTATGACATCATACTTTAAAAAGTATCATACTTTAAAAAGATATTAGTGAAGGACTTGTACGCATGCATATAAGCATAACCAATGGATACAAGACACTGTGGGGGGAGGCAGGTGAGGGCAAGTGCTGGGGGTTGGGGGAGGCCAGAGGGGAGGTTAATGGGGGGGAAGGAAACATATGTACTACTACTTGTAATACTTTAAACAATAAAATAATAATTAAAATAAATAAAGAAAAATATATTAGCTTGTAAGAACACATAATAAATAACTTCAAAATGCAATGGGTATTTAATTTTAAAGCATGCCTTTAACATTTATGTAAAAATATTTTTGTACTCATTCAATATGAACTTATCTGGCCACTGGGTAAAGCTATAAAACTACTGGTCTGCAATGTGTTAATTTAATAACTCTAAATATAAGCACATATTTATTCAATGAATAGGAAAACAAAACAGGTAAAGTAGAAATAGTTAACGACTTTACAGATGAGGTTGAAATTTGCCCTTGAAGAGGCCATTATAGGTTCTGTATCTGGACAGTTGTGTGTGAAGCGTTACATCACCAGAGGCGGGGCTCCACAGAGCAGATAGCTTGGAGGGAAGGCCCCAATACTTACACAGAGGGGAAAGTTAGGTACCGAGTCTTGGTGGTGGCTGTAGAAAAGAGAAGAGCTGAATTTTACTGCAGAAGAATCCCTGGGATTTGTTGGCTGCTACTTGGGAGCCAAAGTGAGGCATCTGTTGGTTGTGTAACTCCAGGGTTGCCATAAGGGAAACCCAGGGGGTGCTGGGAGAACCACAGACCGGGTGGGAGGAACCCTGCTTTAGGAAGGGGGCGTGAAGAGAGGATGTGAGCTTCTCTTTGATACATTAAGCTTGAGGTGGCATCCAAGGTTAGGCCTTCCAGTGACCAGACCTTCCAGTGACCAGAGCTGGGCACACAAGCCTGAAGGCACGCAGAGAAATCTCAAGAGGGGGAGATTAGGGAGTCTCAGGCTCAGGGACAGAGTCTGAAGCCAAGAGTCAGGGACAGCCAGGGAGGGAGGATGTGGAGCTACAGAGACAGTCAGAAATAGAGGAGATCCAAAGAGCACCATGTGTGCCCGGAAGCCAAGGGAGGATATGACATTAGTCAAAGAAGACACAAATCCCAGAGGCCGTGATACAGTCCCGCCCATAATGTATTTGGTTCTTCTTAATTTTTTAATCCCCTTGGTCTCTTGCTTTTTGTTGTTGCCAGAAATAAACATCAGCAGTCGAAGATGGTGGGGAAGGACTGCTGAAAAGCAGGAAGGATAACATCATGATCGTTGGGTCATCCATACCGCACTTAAGTGTTTCTCTGGTCTGGACACATTGGCTACGGGTAACACCATTACTATGCAGACCGCCTTGATCCAACTCCTCTAGATCAAGTTCTGTCTGTGGGTCTGCACGACCCCTCCAGTTTCAGCACCTTGGTTAGTGCTCCATCTGAGAGTGTTTGCCTCTTGAGACCACTTCTTTCCACTCTTGCAAACACATCTGCTCTGTGCCAGCTCTCCTCATGTGCCTGGAACTAGTAGGAACTGGGCTTTCTCCATCTCCCTCAGTCCTCACACTGCCCAGACCTCATCCTTGCACAGTGTGTGTGGTCACACAGAGGTGGGACACCCGATCCCTTCTCCAGAAAGGCCGCCTGCCTGAAAATAGCAATTAAAACGACATTAGATCATTGTCAACATCCTGTTAGAGCGTTAGCTTTTAGCCCAAATTGCCCCAAATAGCTCTGCTTCCCGTTCGGTTCAGTATTTGTTCCAGTTTCTAAATCAGGCACTGAGATGGTTCACTTTTAATTAGCACGAAATTTACTGTTCAAAGGTAATTGCCAGCAGATTTACAGTTGATGGGAACTAACTGTAAGAATATCTACTTCTCCCAAAAGTGTATTCCCCAAAGGTCATAATGATGCAATTTGATGCTCCGGCTGCTTGGTTTTCTTCCCCCTAAATGTACCAGTAATATGCCCTTTTTGTTTCATTACTGTCTGTTTTATTTCTGCCATTGCCTACTAGTGACTTGGGGCTTTCCAGTTCTCATGAGGCATAAAAGGCAGACTTTGGTCCTAGAAAGCCTGAGTTTGAATCCTGCTTTCCCTCTTACCTGGCCTTTTGACCATCTTTGACCTCTCTGAACTTAATTCTCCTCGATTTCAAAGTCAAGAGCCAAACCCTTGCGTTGTGATGGCCTCTGAGTCTGTGCAAGGCAGTAGTTCTCAAACGGGACTGGCCCTTGAAGTCAGCAGGGAAGCTTCAAAAACAAAATACCAGGACCCCACTCCCAAGATCCCGAAGTGATTGGTTGCAGCATGGCCTGGGCTTGGACTTGGTTTCAAATCCCCTCAGCTGTGTCTGTGTGCAGCCAAGGTCAACTTCAATGCTTTAGAGAAGAACAGAAGGAAGAGGAGGCTCTAGTTGAGTCTCCTGAGGTCATTTCTGCTGCCAGATGCACTCATGTGTTTTGACAGCACTGCACTCTGAATTAGAATAATCTCTTCCACTCACAGGCCAGCCAAAGGAGTTAGAAACACTTATTTAAAAAAAATTAAAAGGCTAAGCCTCTAATCCCAAAGGTCACTACCCATCCCTTTCTGTGCCAACTTGGACACTGTGCAAGACACACATTCCTCATCTTCCCGGGAGCCCACGCCACAGTCACCTGTGCTTTGTAGAGAGAACTGCACACAGATAGGGACCAAAATCCCAAGATAATAAGGCTATGCGTTCTTGATTAAATCAGACAAACCCGCTATCTTTAGAAACACTATCATTTTAAATAATTAGAGGAACGTGTTAGCGCTCATTTACTAAAAAAGCACTGGCAAGCTTTAGCATTTAGCACAGGTTATATAGCAACACTGCTCAAAGGAAGAGGATACGCTCTTTTAAAAATATATATATATGGTTATTGATTTCAGAGAGAGGAAGGGAGAGGAAAAGAGGAACCGACACATCAGCGATGAGAGAGAATCACTCATCAGCTGCCTCCTGCACACTCCCTACTGGGGACTGAGACTGAAACCTGGGCACGGGCCCTGGCTGAGAATCCAATTGTGACTTCCTGGTTTCTGGGTTGATGCTCAACCACTGAGCAACACCAGCTGGGAAAGGTAAAACTCTTTTAGATACAGTGGCATTCTAATATATGCCTAACCCATGGGCATAGACAAGAGGGTGGCGAAGGCCTGGGGCAGGGGATGGGAATGGGCTAGAAAGGTCAAGGGGGGTGGCAGGGGAGAGAAGGAGACATATGTGGTACTTTCACCAATAAAGATAAAAGTTAATTAATTAATTAAATGGCATTCTAGGCAGTGACGTCTTCCAAAAGGCTTTTGTGGCAAATGGAATTAAATCGTGTTTATGGCTGTATACTTTGCACACAGAAAATGGACTCAGTAAGCACTGGAGGGAGAGAGGAAGGCGGGGGTAGGGAGGAAGAGAGGAAGGGGAGAGATAGACATGAAGGACATAACGACAAGAAGCACACATCGGTAAATCAAAAGCATTGGAAGATGCTCTTCATGTCGGACAGAAAGGGAGGGCCTCAGCAATACCCACTCACTGGCAGTTGACTTCTCGACTCCTCCCAAAAGAGGTACAAGCTTCCTTCATCCTTATTCTGGGCTGGCATCGCACCGAGCTTTGGCCGATGGGACGGTGACAAATCATTATGAATGCAGAGACATGGGCAATGTGACCAAGCCTGGAGAGAGGTCCCCGTCATCCTGATGACCTCACCACAGCCCGGCCGGCCCCAGCTGACCCACTTTGCAGATTCACGAGTGAGTCTAGCCAAGACCAGCACAGAACCCAGCTGAGACTGGCCCAGATTGCCAATGCATAGCAGTCTCCATGTGGGCGCTCCAGCACCTCTAAAAAGGGACACTGGGGACCCCCTATCCCAGTTCAGTGCACCTCTTCAGCACTTGAGCTGCAGATACAAAGAAAGCAAGAGTTGCAGCAGAAACGAGCAGCCTATGTGAGGGGTTATGGGAAGGAAAGGAAAGGATGTCTATGGGAGCTTAGAGGTGAGTGACGTCCCTCTCTGTTATGGGACCCTCAAGTCTGCCAGCTCTGTGGCGGTCGTGACAAGGAGTCAGGAACAAGAACCTGTCAAAGAGGACAGTGAACTTCAGGGGGTCAAAGGCGGGGCTTCCCTCTCCCTCTCCCTGGGAAGTTTTCCCCTCTGGTTGCCAACCTCAGAGGATTTGGAATTTGGGTTTTTAAAGGAAGAAGGCGATCTTACTAGTTTATGGAAGTGTTCAATGGGGACAGGGACAGGCCCTTGAGGCTGGTGAGAAAGGATAACAGGAACAGTGAAGAGGGCATCTTTCACAGTGTCCGTGGTCCGTGCATCAGTGGGGAAGAAACAAACTTGAGGAGGAAAGAATGACACAGAAATAGACGTTTGGCAGCAAAATGAAGGGGAATCTTGTCTCCCAAAGAAGGAATTAGTTGGCCAAAGGAAACCCCCGTGACTCATGAGATATGGCAAAGAGAATCCCCCATTTAGCTATTAAGCTTAATTTCAAACCAATTGTCCCCTTTTAAATGGAACCAGAAAAGGCAAGCTTGGTGGGATGGTGAATCCTGAACATAAGGGATCATCGGATGACTCAGACAAACAAACACAGCAGGAGAGTGAGCGGAGGGGGAAAGGAGAGAGAAAAAATGTCACCAGTTTCTGCTCATTCACCTTCGACGTAAAGTAATGTCATTTTACATAACTAGGCAGGTGCCAGAGGTAGACATTTAATAAGCCAACTGTAAAACTGCCTAACTTAATTGAAAATCGTTTAAGGTAAATTTCTGCCCATTGCTATTTCTTCCGATATTTAATAAAATGGTTATTAACGTAATGTGCCCTGCTTTTCTTGTTTTGCAACTGTGCTGAGACTAAAATAAGCCCATCTTCCCAAGCATATCAAGACATATTCTGTTAATAAATCTGGTGCAACCTCACATAAGCCAAATCCAGTTTCCAAAGGCTGGTATAAGGATGCAGAATAATGGAAAATACTAGTATTTTTTTTTAAATCGCATTAACAAAAGATCTTTGCCGATTCCAAGGATTCCAGTTGGAGAATAAAATACAATCTAATCTATGCAGTGGGAAATACATGTTTTTAAAAGACGTACATGCCAATTAGAGAGAATCTGGAGAAAATATCAGGTATGGCATTCTCTGACTCTGAAACATTTGCTTCCGTATGTGGAGAAAAAAAAATCAGGTCATGGACTTCAGGGAACTACACATGTGGAAAGGGCAACAGAGTCGATATCAAACATGTTTCCATTATTTTTTATTAACACCTTCCTCTCTATAAACCGCAAGCTGCACTTGCTCACTGGTATGTGCCTGGAATCCAGCAGCAGGAGTTTACTGTCCTTTACACGGTAAGAGTCCAATTAGTATTCATTGAATGAATGACATGTAGCAGTGAGAGTTCAAAGTCTGAATCAACAGAAACCAACTCTGTCTGGTTTAAGATAACTGGGTGAATTCACAGGATAATCAAGAAAACCTGAGCTGCTCGGCTAGTGTGGCTCAATGGTTGAGCACCGACCTATGAACCAGAAGGTCACAGTTCGATTCCTGGTGGGGGGCACATGCCCAGGATTGTGGACTGGATCCCCAGGGTGGGGCATGCAGGAGGCAGCTGATTGATGATTCTCTCTCATCATTATGTTTCGATCTCTCTCTTCCCCTCCCCTCCTCTCTGAAATCAATAAAATATTACATATTAAAAAGAAAAGGAAAGCCTGAGGTTTTAGCTCAGAGGTTTCAGATGGAAACAATGCCTGAGTCACAGGAAGCCAGCCTGATGAAGTGTCACAGGGCTATGCTCCCAGCATGGACACACTATTGTCACTGACTTGGGACATTGCCACTTTTTTCTCTGGCAACTCACCTACTGTTGCTGCCATCCACCTCAAACATAGATCCAGCGAGTCCCGCCCTTTATCCTCATCACCACCTTCCAATTCAAAGTCTGGTGTGTGGTAGGCATGGTTGAGTCAGGTGCCAAGAAGGGTGAATGGGAAAATAAACAGATGACACTTTCAGGTTATAGTCTGAGAAGGGTTTTGCCTCACCAGGCGTGGGGTGTGCTTTCACACACAGAAGGAGGTTTGGAGGCTGGGCAGCCAAAAATCATGGCAAAAGCTCACCATTTGGCTGCTCTGCATTCACATGTACACTGTTTTCCCCACAAGTACAGTATCAAAACACACACACACACACACACACACACACACACACACACACACACACACACTCAACAGAAACCTCGCCAAAGAGAATGCAAATATTCCTCATAAAATAAAAAATGTTTTCATCTTCTTCCTTAAAGAATCCAACACAAAGTCCTTTGAGTTACCAAGTCCAGATCTAAGTCTGGCATGTCTGGGTGTTTTCCATTCTTCTTCTAGCCCAGCCACAATCCCATCTCAATGTTCTATCCCCTATGGAGGTGAATTGTGATGTAGACTACCACTAATACACCTTATAACACATAGTAGGACAAGGAAGAAAGAAGAAAGTTGGTCAATACATGTGTGTACATGAGAAACAAAGAGGAAGAAAGGGCCAGTAGATGCTGGGTCCTAATTTGTGTAATTGTTGCAAAGGCCCCATGGGTATTTATGAATATGTGACTTCTCTACTCCTCACTTCCCACTGCCTGTGACTTCAGCCAGCTTCTCAGCTGTTTGAGATCCTCCACCTGGTGGAGTGACCAGATGTCCATGGCCAAGGCGAAGTCCTTAGTGTTCTGCCTGCATGAGACTGCTGTTATTTTTCCATGAACTTTTGCCTCAAGATGAAGCAATAGTCCATCTTGGGGATCTCCTGGATTCAGACATAGCCTTCTTTCCACCACAGCGGAGTAAGCAACCCAACCTTTCCCAGCTGATCAGAGGTAATCATCCCAACCAACACGTTAGCTCTCATTTCCCTTGTTCCTCAAATGGAGGAGCCTGAAGAGGCAGGTGGTAGGTAGCGAAGCTCCCCATTAGGAGGAAACAGTGCTATGTATCCCAAAGGAAGCATTCCTCTCTTGGACACTAAGTTATCCAAACCATGAATGTCTACAGTTGAGGAATTGGAATACAATGTTTTCTGGCTATTGAGGAAAGAGTGTGCATATTATCTCTCTCAGAGCATAAAGTACATCTTATAGGCATAATTGTAATTTAGCCTTGCAAAGCAGTCCAACCGGCATCATAACTAAATTTTCAAGAGGCTTCCTCACTGTTCCAGAAGGCCAGGAGTCCTTGGGTAATGGGGTGCATGACAACATGAATGAGTCTTTGGGCTTAAAAGCTCTACATTTTCTCTTCACTATAAAATGAGGTCCTTTGTTCACAGCAATTGCAAGACAAATGCAATGCTTAGATGATGACTAAGGCACTGAGAAACGTCATGGATCTCCCAGTGGAACCTTTGTGGTCAGAGAAAACTCATTTTCAGATTCTGCAGGAGATCCCAAGAAGTAGCATTTCTGGAGTGGGAAGGGCTTTCTTGCTGCAGGGAAGGGAAGCAAATGTCTGGTCTTTCTTCCAGATCCAGACTGGGAGGTGAATTCTGCCTCCTATGTGCGGAGATGGCACACTGGATTGGCAAAGACTAAAGGCTGTCCTCCACAGAACAAGGAATTCGAAACATGCAAAATGGCAGGGAAATGAAGTTTAGAACTGAAAGGTGGTGCCCAGATACCTTAGGAAGGATTCTCCTGCTCCCCTCAGGTCTCCTCTCCCTCCCTGAGCCCCGGGAAGCAGCTGTAAGGAGTACTTAATGGCTGGATTTGGGGTGAGGAATAATTGTGGTCATTTCACAAATAATCTACCACCCAGGTTTACCCATCTAGACAACCTGCAACTCTCTGTTACTGGCAGGTTCCTTTCATCCTATATGCTTTTTACAGGAAAACTAGCAAATGGATAGATAAAAAGAGCTAGGTTGTGCATTTCCAATTCTTTTCCTGAAACTCACCAGAATGCTCTCTTGCCTTGGGGAGGCTGTGTGAAGCTGGGAGAAGCCAGGGGTGTTACTGTGATGGCGCTCCCTCAACTCGGGAAGGAAACAACAGGTGTAGAGCAGAAAGGTTCTCCCTTTAACAATAACAGCAAGCCCCTTTCTTTTCTTTTGAATGAAGAAAATAAAGCTACCCAGAAGATGATGTGCCATTTATCCAGGCAAAAATCCTTCCACGCTGGAAAACATAATTCAAATCTAACTCAGCAGGAGTTGATGTGTTCTTTGTTTTCCAGGCAGGAAGAAGAGGATAACGAGTATAGAAGCATGGGGTCATGAGAAATTGTAAGTCTTTCAGGACTGCTGCCATCAAGAGGGAGAAAGGGAAACATAGGTAAGGGGATGAGTTGTGTCCAGTAGCCCAAGAGTGGCCAATCCCCAAACCTGCAGGCTAGGCGGGTCCCCCATGTGAGGACAGGGGTTGTTGGGGTGCTGGCCAACCAAAGGGCAGCCCCGGAAGAGCAGCTGTCCCTCAGTTCCAGCCAACTGTTACTATATGGACTGTGAGAGCGGAGTGGCCCAGTTTCCCCATTTTTACGAGAATCTGGAAATATAGATTTCCTGTAAAATTTCTCCGGGTTTAAATACGGCCACCTCGTTTCTCTTTGAATCACTGCCTAATCGTGGAGTGGGACTAATAGGACCCACAGGCCACCAGTTTGGGTGCTCACCAGACCAAGACAGGTCCTCAGAAAGGAATGCCATGTTTATTCTTCACAGCGCCCCCTCGAGGCAGGTGCTGTTATTATCCCCATTGGACAGACCCTGAGACTTAATGGTTAAGTCATTTCTCTGGCATCCGAGGCCTCCTACATGGCAGGTAGAAGCCTTTTCAGACAAATCCTTCCTCCCTCTCCTCTGCTCTGTTCCTCCACAGCCACCCGTCTATCCATTGTCACTGGAATTGCTTTTAAAATATGTTCTTATTGATTTCAGAGAGGAAGGGAGCAGGAGAGAGAGATAGAAACATCAATGATGAGAGAGAATCATCCATCGTCTGCCTTCTGCACGGCCCCTACTGCGGATCGAGCCTGCAACCCAGGCATGTGCCCCGACTGGGAACTGAACCACAGTTCACAGGTCAGCGCTCACTCCTGAGCCACACCGGCTGGGCTATTTTGTTTTTTTGCAGTTGAAGGTGCTGAGACTGTGAATGAAGCCTCCCGGAGCCCCTCTACCCCCTCGCGGCACTCTTCCAAATTGCTCCAGTACTTTCTCTCTTCCTCATTAGTGCTTTAGCCCAGGGTCCACAGAAAACAGAGGGAAGATGGGGATCCCAGCACACCACGCCCTGACACGCAGGGATTGCCTGGAGCAGACGTTGTTGTCTGGTTTCCACGCGTGACATCTCCTTTAGGACAATCTTTCCTTTCTGTACATGGGGGGCCTGCGGACCTTGCTGTGTGCGGCTTTTAAAAATGGATGGGGAAGCCGAAACCGGTTTGGGTCAGTGGATAGAGCATCGGCCTGCGGACTGAAAGGTCCCAGGTTTGATTCCGGTCAAGGGCATGTACCTTGGTTGCGGGCACATCCCCAGTAGGGGGTGTGCAGGAGGCAGCTGATGGATGTTTCTCTCTCATCGATGTTTCTAACTCTCTATCCCTCTCCCTTCTTCTCTGTAAAAAATTCAATAAAATACATATTTTTAAAAAATGGATGGGGAAGAACGGGACATGGGTGCGGCTGGCCCACGGGTCCCGTGCTTCTCCTTGGAGAGCTCATCGATCCAGGCCAACTAAGGGATGCAGTCTGGCGTCTCTAAGTCCCATTCCTATTGCAACAGAGAGGCACGTGCCGGGCCTGGAAAACGCAGGAAGACACTGCCCGGATTGCTTTTGTCTTGAAACCTGCGAGTCGGGGATCTGTCAGGAGAACGAAGAAGTCAAATCACAAGAGACGGTGCGTCTCTGCAGAACGCAATGCAATCACTGCTATGCGGGCTGGCACCCCCGAGATGGAGCGGCGGGTCCCTGCGGGCAGCATTTTTGTGCCTAATCATTTGGTTTAAGTCTTGACAATAGTCTGTGGATGTTTGTGAAAGAGGTCCCTGAGCTCAGCTAATAGCGTTTAATTACACCATTAAAATGGGGAGGGAGAGGAGGCAGGCACAGACCCCATAGGATGTCACCTGACGTGACATCGGATCGAAATGCCCAGCAAACGGCGGGCAGAGCTTAGAAATGTTTGGGGAATGAAGACAGTCTGGGTGCTCCCCAAACATAATTCTGTGCACACTGGCTTTGAACGGGAGGGAAATTCTCTGTGGAGTGTGCAAACAAACAGAAGTGAATCCTTTTCAGAAGCAGTTGTTACATAAAAACATTCAGCTCCGTTCGACTGATGTGAATCGCATCCAATTTGTTGTTTTTATTTTCCTTAAACGCCAATCTGTCCACAAAGCAATTCAAGCAGGAAAATGTATTAGGAACTACTTTGTGCAGAAGGAGAACACCAGCTTCAAGATGGAGGGCAGGGGAGGTTTCAGAGATGGTGCGGCCCCTCGCCCGTTCCAAGATACTCAGCAGGCAGAAGGGGAGAAGAGGTTACATGTATGTATCCATCAGAGTTCTTAGGCGCATGAACAAAAGTCACTTGTTTGGGGTGTTTGGCAAACGACTCCAAAACGTAGTGGCTTAGAACAATAATTCAGCCCGGCCGGCGTGGCTCAGTGGTTGAGTGATGACCTGTGAACCAGGAGGTCAGGGTTCGATTCCTGGCCAGGGCCCATGCCCGGGTTGCAGGCCCCATCCCCAGTGTAGAGTGTGCAGGAGGCAGCAGATCGATAATTCTCTCTCATCATTGATGTTTCTATTTCTCTCACCCTCTCCCTTCCTCTCTGAAATCAATAAACATTTATTTTTATTCAAAGTGATGAACAGCAAGAATCTACAACCAAGATTACTCTATCCAGCAAAGCTATCATGCAGAATTGAGGGTCAGATAAAGTGCTTCGCAGATAAGAAAAAGCTAAAAGAGTTCATCACCACCAAACCAATATTATATGAAATGCTGAGGGATGTTCTTTAAGAAGAGGAAGAAGAAAAAGATAAAAGTGTAAATTAGGAACAACAAATACACATCTATCAACAAATGAATCTAGAAATCAAGTGAATTGGTAGGCTGATGAACAGGATAAACTGGTGAATGTAACAGAATCATGGACATGGAGAGGGAATGGACTGACAACTCTTGGGGAGAAAAGGGGCGTGGGAAGTGCAGCAAGAGATTGGACAAAAATCATGCAACTATGGGAGAGGACAGTGGAGGAGGGCGAGGGCGAAGAGTGGGATGGGTACCAGGTGGAGGGGAACTATAGGGGGAAAAAAAGGGAACAATGTAATTAATATACTGAACAATAAAGATTAAAAATAAATAAATAAAAATAAAAAAATAAACATTTATTTTTAAAAAATAACAATTGTTCATTGGCTGTGACTGTGGTCAGCTGAGGGCTCCTGGGCTAGATGTCCCAGATGGCTCAACGCCTGGCAGTCAGCGCTGTCCCTCAACAGCGACCTCAGCCGGGCTACAACCTGAGTGCCGACTCTTGGGAAGTACAATTAAAAATGAAATCTACTCCCAGCCCAGAAAACCTGTCCGAAAGACAGTGGAGAAAGACAACAGCTTTATTAGGGCGGGAACATCGAAGCAGAATGCGATGCGTGTCGGAGCAATCTGCTAGGAGGCTGCTTAGCAGGAAATCTCCCTTTGGTCTCTGGCCGAGCAGATGCAGCCTTTGCCGACACGTTCCCAAGACAAGCAACAACCAGGCATCAGCGGAGGGGACGTAGTGGCACCATTTGTCACAGGTAGTTTCTTTCTAACTTTACCTGTGAGCCATCTGTGTCAGCTAAGTGGCTTTGTGCCTCTACACAACACATTTGCTATCGTTATGACAAGAGATGGTTTTGCAATGTGGGCCAAGGCACTCACCCAGGCTAGGCTTCTACCCTCTCAGAGAAACTGTGAGTGTGTATATTTATGAGAGAGAGAGAGAGAGAGAGAGAGAGAGAGAGAGAGAGAGAGAGAGAGAGAGAGAGAGGGAGGGAGAGAGGTGTTATTTATATATATTTTAAAAATATATATTTTATTGATTTTTTACAGAGAGGAAGGGAGAGGGATAGAAAGTCAGAAACATTGATGAGAGAGAGACATCAATCAACTGCCTCCTGCACACCCCGCACTGGGGATGTGCCCGCAGCCAAGGTACATGCCCTTGACCGGAATTGAACCTGGGACCTTTCAGTCCGAAGGCCGATCCTCAATCCATTGAGCCAAACTGGTTTTGGCTTTTTAAAAAATATATATTTTATGATGTGTTTTTTTTATCTTGATTGTTTATATTTTCAAAGAAACGGCTCCTTGAGGAAGACATTCCTGGATCATAAAGCTGACAAGAGACCAACCTACTTTTCAAAAGGGTTTCTATACATCTCAAAGAGAGGAGCTTATAATGACAAGTCTTCTGAAGTCATCTGTACCATATGGCTTCACTCCTACGTGGAACATAAAAATGAAAGCTACAAATGAACAAACCAGACAAACAATCAACAACAACTCATAGACACAGACAACAGTATGATGGTTTCCAGAGAGGACAGGGCGGGTGGGAGGGGAGTGGCGGGGAGAGGGGTCCCATGTATGGTGATGGAAGGAGATGCGGCTTTGGGTGACGGGCACACAACGCAAGATCTCTTTCTTTTAATGGGATTTGTCCTTACGTGATGCGGCCTCTCCATGAGGCTTGAGCTGCTCGCAGGATGGCAGCTGGGTCCCAAGCAGGCAGCTTCCCAAGAGCCAGCCTTCCCGGAGGCTCAGGCAGAAGCTGCCAGGATCCGTATGACTTAGCCTGGGAAGTCACACAGAGTCACTCCTTCACATTCTGTCGTGAGCAAGTTGCGTGGCTGGCCCAGATTCAAGGTGGGGAGAAGGGGCAACCCCAGGAGGGGAGGCTCACAGAGCAGTCACCCTCAGAGATCACCTGCTGTATCGTCGTGTTAAATGAACAGAGGACACAGAGACTCCCCAGGAGAGCACAAAGAATCAGGCTTGGAAGGGTGGACAAATAAATGGGCCCCACACTGACCCCGACAAGCTCAAGGGAGGCCTGCAGGGTGGGCCTTACAGCCTCAGAGACCGAAAGTGACCACCTGGGATGGTCTGAGCATAACCCTTCCTAGCTAAGAGCTGGTCATGGCGACAGTCACATCCTAGGCCTGTAGCTTCCCTGCCGAGCTCAGTCTTGCCCTCCGGGAGCTGCCTGCTGTGGTTCTGTGTCTAAGGCAGCGTGGCCTGGGGACGTCAGAGTCACCTCCTTTTCCAGACCCTTCAGAGCACACCCATCGCCCGGAGCACGGGCCACGGACCCGCATGCCATCCCTCTGTGCTGCCAGTGTCAGCCGCTAACTGTCCTGGACCCGCCGATGGGAAAGGAGTGTGGGTCTCTCTGTTTTACTTTTTATCCAATCCCCTGCTTTGCTTTCTCCAGCCCCTTCATCTACCACCAGTAGATTCATGTAACCCTCCTTTGATGCTGACGTGTGCAATAAGCTGCAAATCTGCCATTCTCTGGAGCCCTTGCTGAGATTTTGCTTCCTGGTAAGGGTCAGTGAGGCTCACAGAAGCCCATAAAGAGGATATCCTGCCCAGGTTGGGACTTTCTTACATTCAAAAGAGTGCCCAACCGGTACTCAAAGCTCCTGGAGCGGAACCCACTGAAGTCAGGCCTGGACACAGATGCAGGATGTGAGCCTCCATGCTCACACAACCATGCTCACACCACTTCACCCGCACTTCTCTCTGAGGAAACGAACCCATGTGCTGGCGGCCTCCTCCCACCGCTCACTGAGTGCACATCTTGTGCTGGTGCATCTGGCTGGTGGAGCACAGGTTGCATGACCGAGTCTGCCTGCAAAGGAGGCTGTGGAGATGAGCTCCCACATCCTTTCTCGGCCTGATGGAATTTGTAAGGTGTTCACCGAGCCAGAGTCCGGGAAGTCAGCAACTTCAGTCTTCCTCTGCAACCCCTTCACATCCAATTTCATGATCAAGTCTTACCAATTCTATTGAAAATAACCTTTCCTCTCATGCTCTTCGCAAAAATCGTTATGCCTGTATGGAAGAAACTACCGAGTAGGTAAAATTTTATTTTTTAAATTATCCTTTTTAAAAAAAAAAAAACAATTTGCTCATTTATTCTCTTGTCTTAACAATTAAAAGTAAAGGAAGCTCTTGCCATCTTGTGGGTCCTTCCTGTTTATTGAACTTGGAAAAAACCCTTCTGCGGCCAAAACTGGTTTGGCTCAGTGGACAGAGCATCGGCCTACGGACTGAAAGGTCCCAGGTTTGATTCCGGTCAAGGGCATGTACCCTGGTTGCGGGCACATCCCCAGTAGGGAGTGTGCAAGAGGCAGCTGATCGATGTTTCTTTCTCATCGATGTTTCTAACTCTCTATCCCTCTCCCTTCCTCTCTGTAAAAAATCAATAAAATATATTTTGAAAAACCCTTCTTTGCCTCAATATCCCCATTGGTTGAAGGAAGGATATGGTTGGTATGTCCTCTGAGCCCCCCCCCCCCCGACTGCATCAATGAGCAGATTTTTTTGAAAGACCAAAGAATATGGAGAAAATAAACAATAACCTGTGCCTGAGTCTCTCAATAGCCTGGATGGTCATGAGCTCTCCAGTGCAAAGATTTCGTGTATTAGTCAAGCACGAATCCCTTTCTCATCGAGACAGGAACTGGCTGCTCTCCCATGCCTCTACCTAAGGCCATGCCTTTCTTGCCTTGCGATAAATCCGTGGTGGCAGGATTTGGGTTATCATAACCTCCCAAAATAGAAGCTCATTATGCCCCGCTCAACAAAATGGGATGTGATGAAAACTTTATAGGAAGTCTTCAGCAATTTGTATCTCCTTCTGCCACTGACTATGTTTTTCTTCTTAATTTTTTGTACATTGTAGAGATATTTCTTTCTGCATTTCTTCAAAGGCAGCTGGCATGTGTTGGGAGGGATGGTTGGAATGCTAAAAAGATGTTCAAAATCCTTTATTGCCCTAGCTTGCTTGCAGGGCGTTAAACAGCAAAATGCCTTGTAATTATTCACTGAGAGCTCTTGAACTCAATGGGAACATCTTTGTCGGAAGTATGAAAGCCTAAGGACATCTTTGTCATCCATATGTCCTCACCTTTGTGTGATGAGAATAAGGAATAAAGCCAGTGCAGGGAGAGCACAGCCCCATGGCATAGGAAGGCTGCCTACAAGGGTGCTCTTGAAGGTGTTGCTCAGAACCATGTGTGAAGGTGTGTGTGGACTCCCTGCACATTCACAGATATTGCTCCAGTATTATTGTACCATACACCACAGAAATGCAATGTGACCACAGTTTGACAATGGAAATCTCTAAGACTTTAGAAGAGAATTTGCCAAGTACATTGTGGTTCGGTGATGCTTTTAAGAATGTTTCTTTCTGTTCTCCAGAGGGAGACCTGGTGATGGGGGTGAAGTGGCTGGAAGAAGGTTGTCCCCATCAGTTTAGTATATTCTCAGTAGTCAAATAATTTTCCAGAAAAGCATATATTCAGGATTTTAATACATGTCCCATAATTTAATTGTTGTCCAGAGAAGCATATTACATGGGTCTCATCATGGCCCCCTATGAGTCAAGCTGGTTAAATCTTTTCAAAAACACATAATCTCCTTTTGACAAGTGTTTATTAAACACCAATTATGTTCTAGGTACAAGAGATGGAGGAGCAAAAAAAAATGTGCCCCCTACCCTCAGAGAGATCACAGTCTAATGTGAGAGAAAGGTGCTAATGAAGCATGAAAGGGAATAGGAGTGCTAGAGCAGAGAGAGAGAGAGAGAGAGAGAGAGAGAGAGAGAGAGAGAGAGAGAGAAGTGGGGGGAGAAAGATGCCTCTCTCACAATGTAACATTGTATCCTGTGTAAAATGAGGATTTCACTTTCCACGGCAGTGAGGTAAATGTAAACTTGGACATATCCTATCTAATAAAAGAGTTGTATGCAAATTGACCATGCCTCTGCTACACCCACCAGCCAATCAGAAGTGATATGCAAATTGCCTCCAATCAAGATGGCTGCTGCCCAAGGCCAAAAGCCTCAAGATGAGTCATCAATTAGACACCCCCTGAGGGCTCCCAATATGTGAGAGGGGGCAGGTTGGGCTGAGGGACCATCCACCTCCAGTGCACAAATTTTGTGAACCGAGACCCTAGTACAAGAAT
This sequence comes from Antrozous pallidus, assembly GCA_027563665.1. Taxonomy (NCBI): domain Eukaryota; kingdom Metazoa; phylum Chordata; class Mammalia; order Chiroptera; family Vespertilionidae; genus Antrozous; species Antrozous pallidus. The sequence continues at coordinate 4,299,308 of CM050510.1, forward strand.
AAACACACACACACACACACACACACACACACACACACACACGATACTTTAGCAAAGAGTGCGCACAATATCAAATTTGTGCAATTCCGTTTTTCTGGCAAGATAACAAATCCATCACGATGCTGTCAAATGGCCACTGCCCACCCGCATGAGAATGCCATCCTCATCACATTCCTCACTCACAAGGGGACCATGGACAGCGGCCCTTTGACCACGGAAACCTGCGGAAGGCCAGGACCACGCATCACACAGTATTACTGAGCACCAGGCCCTGTGCGAGGCGCTTCATGTGCATTCCTGCAGCTCATCCTGGCGAGAACCCCAAGGTATGGAACCTGAACTTCCTTACAGATGAGAACCTTGAGGCTCAGAGGGCTGACAAATTGCTTCACATGTGGATAGTGAAGGACAGGTGTGGGCCCAGCTCCCAGTTAGGCCTCGCTTCAAGGGTGAGTGCTTTGCTAGGCCAATGGCATGGCAGAGCCAAAAGCATCAGTTGCGGGAGACCTGGGACTCTGACCAGGCGAATCAGTGGCCCACCCATGGAATAGCTAGTTAATTAATTAGCTAATAAATGTATTACAATCTCTTTCCCATCCCGGTGATGGTACTGGTGTCAAAGCCCGACAATAAGCAAAATAAATAATGAAAATGTGCAGTGTGTCAGACAGGGATACATTCCAGGGAGGAGGGGTATTAGGGAATGTTAGAGAACGTTTTTCATTTTTAACTGGGCAATCAGGAAAGGCCTTGCTAAAAACTTGCTATTTGAGTATTGGTGGGAGCAGCTGGACCTTCAAGATGTTTTGTGATTTTTTAAAAATCTTTTTCTTGCATATATAATAAGCAAATGCTGAAATTTGCTCTAATGGCTTATCGAGGAAGAAGAAGGAAAGACCCTGGTTTCTGGGTGAAGGGGTCTTTCCCTCGATGTGGAAATGTACATCAAAATGCATCAAAGGTTGATCTCTGAGTTATTGCACCTGACTTCAGGATTTATTTATTTATTTATTTATTTATTTATTTATTTATTTATTTATTGCCAAGTTGTGCCTTTCCTTCTGAAATGTAAATGAACACAATACTAGAACCTGTTTACACTGTGAAGTGGGTTTTGTCACAGAGGACATGCCCGAGGTTTCCTCGCTGTTATGCCTTGTGAATGATCTATGGAGAAAACCTTGTAGTTTTACTTGCTGATGCTGACTGTTGGAAAATAAATTTTGGTATTTTTTCCCCTCAAGAAAACACACAAAAACCTTGCTATTTGAGCAAATCCAAACAGTAGATGGCGCTGTAGGGGAGGCGGAAAGATGTGCAGAAAGATTATCCTGCACTTAGCTGTGTGTAGGGGAAAGAGGCCTTTTTGTTTTCACAACAGATAACTAGTTCCTCTCACCTGAGGTGTTGCTGTGATTGTTGATCAGGTTTTGGAAGAATCTGCACATTCCAGCGTCAGAGCTGAGAAAAATTTAAATGTGTGTTGCTCACTAGCTAGGAAAGCAGGTGCTATGGAGAAGCAGTATCTCGGGAATGGAATGAGCCTAATCCCCAGGAACAGTGCCTTCTGCGTCCTGTGAAAAGCGCAGATCACCCTCATAAAGTACAAGAATAGCCTTTCTTGCTGCCTGTAAATAAACGCCCCCTGGCCCCCAGTTTTTCAGCCACAGCCCAGGAAACACGCTCAGGTACACAGCCTCCTCAGGAGGCTCCAATATCTGCAGACAAGGCTGTTTGAGGAGAGGGGGCTTGCTGTCTCCACCTGGGTGTGACCTGCACATTCTTTGGGATGTCTGGGTGATCTGCCTGGGACAGCCATTGCCCACTGACCTCTTGCAACAAGCCATGTATCTGGCTGGCTGGAGGGGGAGCGGCCTCAGGTCCTCAATGCTCCGTGCATATTAATCGTGAGCTATTCCTTCAGTTAAGGAGGATACGCATTCTTCCGCCAAGAAAATGGGACCCTTACTTCTTAGGAATCTGGCTCTAAAGTCACCTTTCCAATGAAACCTTCCCCGCGTCGCTCCTGTGGTAGGAAATCGCCCTCAGTGAATATTTTAGGTGGTAAGCCTTGCATTCAGCTCCTTCAGACAGAAGTTATGTAATCCTTGCAGCACAATGTGGCCATGTTCACCGAAGAAACAGACTGAGAGGTCCAGGGTTGCATGTCTTAGAACCCACAGCAAGAAAATGTTAGAGCTGCCATGAAGTCCCTGGTTGGCTGGCTTCTTATTTTGGTATCGAGTTCATTGACACATTGAACATGTCAAGTCCATTGCTCCTTCTGTGTTCCCACAGACCTTGACATTTACTTTTATTGGAGGCAGGTGCTGTTACATAGATCCTCTGGCCCCCCTATGCCTTAGCAAAACTGCTAGCTTAGCATAAACCTTCTGCATACCCTTGTCCAAATGAGTGACAGTCCTCCTCAGAATTAGGAGCCTTTGGGACCTGCCCTCTGTTGATTGCCTCTCTGCAGGGCTGTATCCTGACACAGCATAGAAACCCCCGGCCACCCGCTTACCCTCTTTCTTTGCTTTCCCAATCCACCCCTGTTCTTTCAACACAGAAAATGAATGACTGCATCATTTAACTTGGTAATGAATCACAATGTGTTTGAGCTGAGAGAGAGTCTCATATTCTTTCAGTGGTGGAGAATGCTAGCAGCCAGACAGGTGCTGGTTTCAGAACACTGGGTGGCACTGTTTCTCTTCAGCCACATCAGTGACCATGTGTGGGTCCCTCTGCTTCAACACTGATGAGTCCTGAGACCTGCCTCCAACGCCCTGCCTATTTTGTTGGCTTTTAAGTCAGACACTTCTACTGGGATGCAAGACAATGACTGGCATATAAGCACCTCCTCTGGTGCCCTTGATGTAATGAGTGATGGCCCTATGGCCCCGAATCCTTCCTATAAAGAACTGATGTTCATGGAGCATTCAGCTGTCCTCAGTACATACCATCCTTGCCCTAAAAAAGCTACCAATTCCATGGTGACAATTTTCTAATTTCATGAAGGTCGGGGCTGCACTCACCTACCACCCTGTTCTCTTTACGTTCTTCTCTAGTTTTCTTTCTTCCTGTGAATTCTCTTAATTTTGCCAAGGAGCCCCAGTGCTCACTGGCATGTTTCTAGCTTTCTTCCGTCGCCCCCATTCATCTTCCAGGAGTGTCTCAGTCAGTCTTTACACTCTATCCTTTTCCAAAGCTCATTTGTAGACCTCAGTGATCATCTCTAATAATAAAAGCATAATAAGCTAATTAGATCGGACAGCCGAATGTCCTTCTGGATGAAGCTGCAGCAGCAGGAGCCCAGGCAGAGGCAGGTAGGAGAAATCAGGTAGGCAGGCAGAATGGTTAGCAGCCATCAGGCAGGCAGGCAGAGGCAGTTAAGGCTGATCAGGTAGGTAGGTGTGCAGTTAGGAACAATCAGGCAGGCCGGCAAGCCAGCAGTTAGCAGCCAGTGGTTCTGGATTGCGAGTGGGACATTCCCCGATGGGTCCTGGATTGCAAAAGGGTGCAGGCCAGGCTCAGGGACGTGCCCCCCACCCCCATGCACAGATATCATGCACTGGGTCTCTAGTCCTATATAATAAAGAGGTAATATGCAAATTGATCATCACTCCAACACACAAGATAGCCACCCCCATATGGTCAAAGATGGTCATCCCATGTGGACACAAGATGGCTAATATAAGAATGATAGCAGGGGAGGGCAGTTGTGGGTGATCAGGGGCAGCAGGGGAGGGCAATTGGAAGGGACAGGCCTGAAGGAGAGGGCAATTGGGGGAGACAAGGGCTGTAGGAGAGGACAGTTATTGGTGACCAGGCCTGAAGGGGAGGGCAGTTGGGGGCAACCAGGCCTGCAGGGGATGGCCCTTGGAGAGGGACCAGCCTGGCAAGGGAGGGAAGTTAGGGGTGACTGGGCCAGCAGGGGAGGGCAGTTGGCGTTGACCAGGCCTGCAGGAGAAGATAGTTAGGTGCTACAAGGCTGGCAAGGGAGGGAAGTTAGGGGTTACCAGGCCAGCAGGGGAGGGTAGTTGGGGGCAATCGAGCTGGCAGAGGAGCAGTTAGATGTTGATCAAGCTGGGAGGAAGTGGTTAGGGGGTGATCAGGCTGGCAGGCAGAAGCAGTTAGGGACAATCAGGCAGGCAGGTGAGCAATTGGGAGCCGGCAGTCCCAGTTTGTGAAAGGGATGTCGGACATCCCTAGAGGTGTCCAATATTGGAGAGGGTGCAGGCTGGGCTAAGTGACACCCCCCACACCCCATGCACTAATTTTGTGCACCAGACCTCTAGTTTATAATAACAACACAAAGCGAGTGCAGAGGGAAACTATATGACCGTCAGAGGCTCACTGGAGGGAAAAGCACAAGCTCCACAGAGATGATGGTATGGAGGCGAGTAGATAAAATTCTTTCTTCTTTTTCTTTTAAAACGTTGTTGTGCTTTTTTAACAGATGAGAACACTGAGACCCAGCAAGTAGAGAGAACAAGAGATCTGCTATAAAAGAGAGCAAGGAGATACTGCACAAGCTCTGAGGGGCTAGAGGAGGCTTATTAAATGAAGGTGGGAGAGAGTCAGTCCTTGCGTTCACTGACGGGAGTTGCCGAAGACAGAAGGAGAAAGTGGAGGAGAGAAATTGGATCAGTGTTGTTGAGCAGGCAAGAGGGATGAGGTCTAGAGCACACAAGGGAGAATTTGCTTTGGATGGGATCATGGAAAGTCCATCTCTGGTCTCACACAAGAAAGAGATGCAGCCCCACTGGCATGGGTCAGTGGTTGAGTGTCAGCCTATGAACCAAGAGGTCACTGTTCGATTCCCGGTCAGGGCACATGCCCAGGTTCCAGAATGGATCCCCATTAGGGGGTGTGTAGGAGGCAGCCGATCGACGATTCTCTATCATCATCATCATCATCATCATCATCACCATCATATCTCTCTCTCTTTCTCTCTCTCCCCCTCTTCCTCTCTGAAATCAATAAAAATATATTTTTAAAAAGAAAGAGATGCAGGTGAGGGTATGGGGAATCTCATCAGAATATCTCCATTTTCTCATCATAGAAAGCAAGGTCATCCACTGAAAGCAAGGTCATTCTTAGAAGAGGTGGTATTAAGATTTCAGGGAAGAGCAGAAGTCTTATAATACTAATCTCATTATATTGGACAAATAACACACTAGCAAAAAATTAGAGATTGTGACTTTGGATGGTTCATTTTATGTGTCAACTTGACTGGGCCAGAGAGTGCCCGGACATCTGGTTAAACATTGTCCTGGGTGTGTCTGTGAGGGTTTCTGGATGAGGTAACTTTAGAATTCATAGCCTAAATGCAACAGAAGGCCTGCATAAAAGTGAAAGTCAGAGCAAGAAGGAATGCTCTCTCTCTGCCTGTCTTTCAGCTGGGACATCAGTCTTCGCCTGCCTTTGGACTTGGACTCAGACTTACACTATTAACAATTCTGGTCCCCACGCTTTGGACTCGGACTGGGACTATACAGTTGGCTTGTTGACTGCAGGAATTGGGACTGCTAAGCCTCTTATAATCAATCATGTAAGCCAATTCCTTCAACTCTCCCTCCCTCCTTCCCTTTTTCCCACCCTTCCTCCAAATCTAAATATCGGGGCCTGCCTCCAGACTGGATCTGCATAATTACCCATCTAGGCATATATAAAAGAGAAACATGCAAATTTGACTGTACCTTGGCTCCTGATTGGCTATGCTACCAGCCAATCAGGAGCGGGGGCGGGACCAAGTGGCGCGAGTGCCAGGCCCTGGGGATGAAGATGAAATGGTGGTGGCGGCAGCAGGCCCCAGGCGCTGTGAGCAGAAGTGGCAGCAAGCACCCAGTCCCCGGGGCCAGGTGGTCCTAGGCAGTGTGGCTGGGCTGAGCAGGGAGATGGCTGGGTGCCCAAGGTCTTGGGCAGGCTGGGGGTGAGCCATCAGTTGGACATCCCCAAGGGCTCCCAGTATGTGAGAAGGGGCAGCTTGGGTTGAGGGACCACTCATCCCCAGTGCATGAATTTCATACACCGGGCCCCTATCTAGGTATATAAAGAATAGTTAAGTTTGTCTCATGAACCAATTTTAGGCAAAACAAAGAACAAAGAGGGCGAAAGAAAAAGTTAGAAAATTGGCAGGCAGCTATGGTGCAAAATATATCATGCTCTTCCCAATCTCATGATTTCCTGTGGGTGAAAGGTAGACACAGACCAGACCAGATGCATTCTCTCTGACCCCCCTGGAGCTGGGACAGTGTGGAGCTTGGCAGCCTGTGGGCTGAGAGGTAGTCAGTGTCTTCCTGTCTAAGGAAGGAAGACACTGAGAGCACCCTCTGTATCTTCAGGGGGTACGGGTTGGTCCTGCTGCCATACTTGTGCCTGGCCCATCTATCATGCATGTGTCCTATGTTACTCTATGTCATTACAGCAATCTACCACAGATCCATTTCTATTGCAGAGGCCTGACTGCATGGTAGACAATGACAGGGGATAAGACTGTCACGGAGGAAAGCACACAGGGCGGTGGAGAGCAGGACGCTTCTGCTGGCACAGCTGTTCTATCACAGATGGAGCATTTTATTGTTTTAAAATAATTATGTATATCTCGTTTGATCCCTATGCAACACTATAAGGAAATGACTTGCATTATCCTGTTTGTCAAAATGATGACATTAATGATTATAATTGTCAAAGGGTGGAAGGAGGGCAGAAAAAGAAAGTATGTTGGCACCCCAAAGTCTTGCACAAAGTGAGGAGCATAAGGTAGTTCTTTTTCTCTTATTAATCCTTACCTGAGGACATTTTCCCACTGATTTTTAGAGATAGTGGAAGAGAGAGGGAAAGACAGAGAGAATATTGATGTGAGAGAGACACATTGATTGGTTGCCTCCCCCATGCACCCTAACCAGGACCCAGACCTGGGGAGCTGGGCAAGGGAGACAGTGTAGCCTGCATCCGAGGTATGTGCCCTTTGATGGGAATCAAACCCAAAGCCCTTCAATCCACAGGCCAACGCTCTATTCACTGAGCCTAACTGGATAGGGCTGTAAGGTGAATTTTAAAACCATTCCCAAAACCAGCATTATAAAGGTATTTCTTGAGATATAATTTATTTCCCCAAACTATTCCATTGCTTTATATTATCATATAATACCTGATGCTTCATACTAAGAAGCTTTGCATTTTAATGAGTCTTAAAGAAAGGATATCTTTTCTTTTTATAGCTAGGCAGTGAAATGGTAAACATAAAAAATGTAGGATTAGCTCAAAATTCTGTGCAGCTTTGCAAGAATCTGATGCAATGAACCAAAACGTCCTTTTTCATTTTCGATCATTTTCCCCAAGATGTTAATATTTTAGATCTATGTGTAAATGTTATATGGGCTCTGTCATTAAGTAGATATTTGCTCCTGGATAAGAAAACGGTACATTTTCCCCTCCCAAATTTAATTTCATTCTATACCAACTTTGGCCAATGAGGGATAGTCCTTGGAGATTAGTGTTGCCAAATGTTCTTGTGACATCTTGTTACATGGAAAAAATATTGCCAACAATCTGCACAGTATAGACCCTGAGGGAAAATATTAAAGGCTGTTTCTCAGACTACATAGAGGATTTGTTAGTAAACTCATAGACTCTTAGAGCTTCGAAAAGTCCCTACTCATTCTCTAGTTTTCTCTGGTAGCTTGCAAGGCCTATTACCAATGTCCAGCTCACACACATAAATATCTGGGCACAAAAGTAGAAAAGTTTTCCAGCTGCCATTCTCCATGCCTCAGATGGTATGTCCATTCTGAGATTACCATGCGAAAGCGGCCTTCGTGTGAACACGAAGGTGTTCAATACAAAGATTTAATGGAGCAATGGCTCCATATTTTCTCTTTGATCCCTTGTGTCAGTAATCAATTCTACAAAAGGTAGTGGTCAACTCTAGTGTTCCTTCTTCCCTAATGTGTCTGAAATAATGCTATGTTGTCAGCCTAACCCATTTCATTTCCTTCTTGGCCACACAGGAAGACTGTACATATTTCGAAGGTTCCCTGGCAATTAGATGGACGCATCGTGACTGAGTTTGCACAGGACAATGTGTGCAAAAGCAGGCCATACCAAACCAAACATCTCCCTGTGTATGGAAACTTCTATGCTTGCTTTCTCTTTCATGAAAATTTTAAATACCGATTGTTGAAGATGGTTGTACTACAAGATGGCTACATAAATAACTGCGTGGAACAGAGCTCTCTGTCTACTGCATTGGACTATGAAGTGAGCAAGCAAACATAATTATTGTATTAATCCACCAACTTGCTGTTTGTTACCATGTCTGGTCAATGCTAAAATATTTAATGTTGCCACCCCTCTTGTTTGTATTATTTGAAGGAATATTGTATTACACATTTGGAATAACAAATTAGTAAGTGGCCCCTCCAGTGCTAGTCTTTCTATTTTATTTATTTTTTTAAAAAATTAAAATTGGTTTTGATATATATATATATATATATATATATATATATATATATATATATAGAGAGAGAGAGAGAGAGAGAGAGAGAGAGAGAGAGAGAGAGAGAGAGAGAGAGAGGTTTGTTGTTCCTCTTATTTATACATCAGCCACTGGTTGATTCCTATTTGTACCCTTACTGGAGATTCAACCTGCATCCTTGGTGTATGGGGATGATGCTCCAACTAGCTGAGCTACCCAGCCAGGGCTAGTCTTCCAATTTTAAACACATGAAAAATCTGACCAAACGTGAAAGCTAGTGGAGTCACATGGGTCAAAGATGGGAGACTGACATGTCACCTCACCAAAGACGGTACCAGCCTTTGAGTTCTTGGCAACATAGGTGCTCAACCAGCAAAGACGTTCAGAAGTAGCACATAAAGGATCTTGGCAGGCGAGTCACCAGGGATAGCAGAAACTATCTTTGCCAAATGCTTCGTTTTCTTTGGTTATAAGTGTTTTCCTTGTAGAAGGAAATGTCTCTTCTTTTGTCTAAGTGACAGGTGGTTAGGGTTTGTTATTTTTTTCTTCAGCAACCCCCCCCCAGGGAAGACGCAAATGCTCGTGGTCTGGAGCTGGGGATGAAACTAAATATAAAGATATGGTCATAAGACTTAGCAGCCACAAATAGATACAACCTCCCACCACCAGCTCTCCCTAATCCTTCACCTATGATTCAGTCATACCCAATTACTTGGAGCTTTCCCAAGAATACCATGGGCTGCCCGCCTGAACTCCTGGTTCAGGATGCACTCCCCATGCCCACCGCCTCCATCCTGACATAGTTGGTGCTTATGGGTCCTTCAGAAAGTCTCTTCTGAGTCCTGAGCTAATAAAAGCTCTTCTCCTTGGTGCTCTCATGACACAGTACTTAATCTTTATCTCAAAAATTATCAGTCTGCATGGTAAATATTGATTTACTAGGGGCCCGGTGCACAAAATTCATGCACTGGGGGTGGGTGGTCTCTCAGCCCAACCTGCTCCCTCTCACATACTGGGGGACCTCAGGGGATGTCCTACTGATGGCTCACCCGCCCCCCCAAAGCTGAAAGCCTCTGGCCGAGGCTTTTGTCCTTGGGCAGGGGACCTTGGCCAAGGGACCCCACCAGCAGTTGTCCTGCAATCCAGCTATCACTGGCTGGTCCAGCCCTACCCTGGCCCAAGATCCCCACCCCCCCAAGGTGGCTTTTTTCCCCCTGCCTTGGGAACCCAGCAGATCACCATGCCATGGGCAGCAGCCATCTTGGTTGGGTGTTAATTTGCATATCACTCCTGATTGGCTTGTGGGCATGGCTCGTGGGTGTGGTTTATTGGGTGTAGCAAAGGTATGGTCAATTTGCATATTACTCTTTTATTAGATAGAATGTCTTCCCAGTAGACTAGGAACCCTGGAGTAGAGGGTTGCCTTTTGTTTATCTCTGCACCCCTAGGGCTGGCAAATGCTTCACATATTGGGAGGGGGGACCTCAGTAAGTTCATTTTGAATTAGATTGAGCTGACCAAGTAACAGAAGTATCAGAAACAGAACAAATTAAAATGTCATCTATAATTGCCCAGCCAGCATGGTTCAGGGGTTGAGCATTGACCTACGAACCAGGATGTCACAGTTCGATTCCTGGTTGATCCCCAGTCCGCAGCATGCAAGAGGCAGCTGGTCAATGATTCGCTCTCATCATTCATGTTTCTCTCTCTTTCTCTTCCTCTCTGCAATCAATAAACATATATTTAAAAAATAATTAAATTTCATCTATAATCTATGGACAGGGCAACCTTCACCCTTCTAATCACATGGTTGGTTCTCCTGGCAACCACTCCCATGCTGAGGTGCCTTCCAAAAGTCACCTCATTAACATGAATCTCATCCCTTAGGACAGTGGTCGGCAAACTCATTAGTCCACAGAGCCAAATATCAACAGTACAATGATTGAAATTTCTTTGGAGAGCCAAAGTTTTTAAACTTCAACTTCTTCTAACACCACTTCTTCAAAATAAACTCGCCCAGGCCATGGTATTTTGTGGAAGAGCCACACTCAAGGGGCCAAAGAGCCACATGTGGCTCTTGTGCTACAGTTTGCCGACCACAGTCTTAGGAAATTCCAAGGGTTTTAGGGTCTTTGTGCCAGAGATAAGACCACATACATACAGTTGTTATTATACATCACAGTCAATAAAATGCTTTCAACAGTAACAGTCACTCATTCATTAGATGTGTGCCCATTCCACTGTGTGGATTATCTCTGATTTTCACAACAGCCCTACCTGGTATTTTCCTCATTAATTTTCCAGAGGAGGAAACTGAACTGAGGTCTATTAAAAAGCCTTGACTATATCACTCTGATAACAAAAGAGTGAAGCTAGGCTCTTAATCCTGGTCAAGGCTAACCTCAAAGACCATGTTCTTTCTAGTGAGCCTTTCATCAATCATGTAAGGTAGGAAACATTTTATCCCCATTTTTCTGATGAAGGATGGGAGGCTAATACAATGATCCAATCTGAGAGTAATAAGGACTCAGGCTTGAGAACCTAGTAGCTGAAGTCCCAGAATGCCCACCTGCCCAACTTATGCCAAGAATAATTTTATTCTTTCCAATTAATATTGAACTGGGAGCTAAAAACAAATGCCCCATGCCTATTGACTCAGTGACTCAGCAACTGGAGGTCCTATCAAGGGAGAGTGAAAATTCATTTCTTTTCTGGAGGCTTATGGAAAAGAACAGACAGGATTTATCTGGTTTAGTTTAGTGTTTGAGCTGGGAGATAACAAACTGATCTCTTGTGTCCCTTCTCCAGTCCCCAGACAGGATGATTCAAAACCATTTCAGGGAAATACGATTTCATTTTAGCCGATTTCTTTAATTAGCAACCCCGCAAGCCTTCTGCGTGTCCCCCCACATTAGGATTCTAGACGGGGGGACTTTGGATTACATAGCTAGCACTTTCAGAAATTCATTGATTTTTTAATTGAATTTTTATAGAATTTCTTGGTTCACACATAAAAGACAACAAGCGACGAAGTGCCATTTGTCTCCTGTTTTTAATCTTTACCAAGCATTGGAAATAAAGGAAAAATATTTTATGAAAGTAATAAGGCTTCCTGAGGCTCGCGCTCAGGGATTTACTTTTCTGTTGTTCCAGAGAAAAAGCACACTGGCCCCTAATAGAACTGTCCACTGCCCTGCTTGCTCTGAAGGCAGATGTGTGGGCTTTTATTGCATTGCTCCCTCCCTCCTTTTTCCTTCCCCCTTTCTTGTACCTTCTGCAAGAACTCCACCGACACCTACATCATATGAACCGCTGTGTCTCCTGCCTGCCAAGGACAGATGGGATGGAGCACGCACAGGAAAATTAAATTAGAGAAAGAGTTCATGGCACAATATTTGAGGCTGGAATTCAGAGGAGAAGCCATAAAAACAACAACAACAACAAAAAAAAAAAAACATCCCAGCAACTCCTAAGAGTTATACAACCCCAAGTATCTGACAAAACGATGCCCAGGAAGAACCACAATTCTCCATTCTGACTCTCATGTAGCAGAGCCTCTGGGAAGGAATGTGACCTTCGCCACAGCCCCTGGGAGTGTGAGCAGAGCAACCACGTGAAGGGGGAGGTCACAGGGCCCACCAGCCTTTTCGTCCAGCACGGAGAGGTGAGGCTCGGCTCAATACCACCGGGATGGTGAGAAGTTATGAGGACCGGAGTCTGAAACAGTGAAGGAACGTTTCAATTTAGCAGCAACTCACCGTTTTTGCAGAATCCAGTACATTGGCCTCTGGTTTATCAGCATCTCCTGGCCACGGTGCTGTTGATCTGATCATTTCAGGCTCCATCATCCCCTGCCCGGACTGGCATTAAGCTAATGAAAAAAGAAAATAGGTGTATTTGTGGTAATAATAACCTGTGCTCTCTCCCCTCCTTTTCCATCCCTCTCTTTTTCCCTCCCTCCCTTCCTCTCTCAGACTGGGACTGTACATGTCCATACAGTTGGCTTGTTGACTGCAGGACTTGGGACTACCAAGCCTCTTATAATCATGTGAGCCAATTCCTTCATCTCTCTCTTTCTCTCTCCTCCCTTCCCTCCCTTTCTCCTTCCCTCCTTCTCTTCTTCCTTCCCTCCCTCCTGGCGCTCTCTCTCTTTTTATCTCTTTCACCTTTTAGAAGTACTTTCTGGTCCATTGTATCATCAAATCCAAGGCAGTAGGGCGAGTATTATAATTCCTTGGCTGTCCAATAGAGCTTGGACCTCTGCCCCTATGTCACCCAGGTGAATGGAGGCAGTCTGGATAAGGAACAGGCTACCTAACTTTCGACTGGCATTTTAACTAGTAAACTGTAACAGGAAAACACACACAAAAGAGCACACCATGAACGGGAGCCAGAGCTGGAGATTGTTAGCTGGGGCTGGGTGCTGACATGCTGTGTGGCCATGCACAAGTCACCTCGCCCAGTCTGCACTTTTGCACCTGCATTTGGAGGGGGCTGCACCAGATAAACTGCGAGCCGCCTCCCTCACTGGGTTCCAAGGAGCAATCCGCGGAGGACAGACGCAGCCTGTCTCTGGGGGAGGGGTCACTGGACTCAAGTTCATCCTCTCCAACCGTCGGAGAAGATTTACTCGGCACAGGCTTGTGCTAGGAGCCAGGTTTTAATCTCCTCCCTGTGCAAATAAGAAAACCGAAGCTCACGGGGCTGACGGGATGCAGCCGTGGCCAGGAAGCAGTGGAAATGGAATCTGGATGTCTGATTGCGAAGGTCCAGAGCTCTGGGCACCGACTAGAGAAGCTGTACAGTTGTCAGGTGTGTGGAACTATTTGACACTTTATGTCCGGGCATTATTTGGATTAAAAACAAGTGGATCAAATAAACAGGAGGAGCAGTGAGGTTCAATGTTAAAATGAAGGTCACAGGTGGAGTGGCAGGACAAGGTCTGAATGGAGGTGAAGCTGATTTAAATAACCCTGCCTGCTAGCTCCTCTCCTCCCCATGTGCCCCCCTCCTCCCCCAGCTCCCCTTGCCTTATCCCCGGTGCCCTGTTCCCTCACTCATTTTATTCTCTTTCCTATTCGTCCCTAGCCTCCTCCCTTCTCTTCGCCTACTTTCTCTTCCACCTCCTCCTGTATGCTGCTCCCCTGTCTGGAAGTGCACCCATGCTCCTGACCTGCAAGGCTCTCAACAGGCCCTCCTGGATTTTGGGGTCCCTCCTGGATTTCGGGGTCTTTCCTGGGTCCCTAACCCCTCAACCCAATCCCTCGTCCAGCCCGTACTGGTGCCATTTTCATATCTGGTGATTCTGCTTCTGAAATTCAGGGTTGGCGTTTCTCACATGTGAGGGCTGAACTCCGCAGGGTGTTACGTTCAGAACCGTCATGTGAGGAGGCAGCAGAAGCCCAGCTCCCTTTGGGCAGGTCTCCTGAATCTCCGGGAGCACCAGGTGAAAACAACAGAAAGATCATTCCACTCCTGAGTGATTTAATCATTTCTTGGCTCAGCAGGTACATTATTTTGGTAAGTGAAGATGAAAAACTTTTTTTTCCTTATAGCTAAATCAATCATTCTTTCTCATTAAAAAAAAAAAAGGAAATTCAAACAACAACAAAACAAGGAAGCTCGGCCAGTGTGGCTCAGTGGTTGAGTGTCGACCCACGAACCAAGAGGCCCCTGGTTCGCTTCCTGGTCAAGGCACATGCCTGGGTTGTGGGCTCGGTCCCCAGTAGGGGGTGTGAGGGAGGCAGCCCATCAATACTTCTCTCTCATCAATGGATGTTTCTATCTCCTTATCCCTCTGCCTTCCTCTCCCTCTCAAATCAATAAAAAAAAATTCTTTAAAACAACAAGAAGAAGAAGGAGGAAAATGGAAACATATATGATACTTCCTTCTGGAGACAAGCAGGTTGACCTCACTGGTGTCTACCCTTGTAGTATTTTTTTTTATGCATTTGTACACATTTGTTACTCTGACAAACTGAAGGCACGCTGGATATATCACTTTATAAGACTTCTGTATTAATATTTTATAGACCTTTCCTCTAATATAACTATTCATTGCCTCACAATATTTAGGGGTATCGACATACTACCATTTGGATAAAATTTAGTACACACTTTAAAAGACTCAGAGACATTATTTATGAAGAGTGGCCAACATTAACAGCACTCTAAAAATATTTTGTACTTTCTCCCAGTGACCATGTGGCAGAGATAATACTTAAGAATTCAACAAATCCTGTTCCTTATTCCTCCCATCTGGACCTACGGGGACTCTATTGCTCAGTCCCCCCTGAGGTTAGAGGAGGCCCTGGAGCCAAGTTCTGGCCCTAAATGTGAGTGAAAGTGAAGCATCTTGTTTCTAAACGAGGGGGAGGGGGAGGAGGGAGAAGCATCCATGAGACTGTCCAATCTTTCTTTTGCTGCCATGGAGATCACGAAAGCCTTGATTTGGGATGGTGAAGTCACAGCATGAAGCATCCTTGGTCACTGAGTCATAGTGTGGAGCACAGGTGCCCTGGAGATGCCCGACCTATGAGTCACTCTGGAAGAGCAAGGAATAAACTCAGAGGGTTTGACACCCAAGATTGTGAACGGTATGCTTCCCAGCAGAGGGCTCGTCTACCCTGACTGGGACAGACCAAAAATAACAGGATTTAATATGGTTCTGAGTGTTTCTTCCCTGATATTTTTCAGGATAAAGCAATTACTGATTATCCTTTAGCACTTATTGACTGAGGATTGTACATGCAGGCAGAATATCGGCCCCAAAAGAACACAACGTAGAGAGAGACACAATCTGGCTCCCGAAGTAATCACAGGAGGATGGCATCTATGTATATAAAAAGCCAGCGACTGGAATGCCGAAACGACTGGTCGCTATGACACCCACTGCGGCCAGCGAACCGGCCCGAATTGAGGGTGGGGCTGGCCGGCCAACCTCCTGCTGTCTCCTCCTTCTGACAGGCCTGACCCCGGTCCGCCCCATGCACTGGGCCTCTAGTATATTAAACAATTTAGAACAATAAAGTGCTGTCATGGAGGATGAGAAACTTTTTACAGCATCACAGAGAATGGGACCAATTTGGGGGAAGGATTCTGAGAACTTCTAACCTTGACGAGGAAATGACCATGAGTCCATGTGGTGGGGGAAGGCCATGCTAGGGAGTGGGAACAGCATACACAACCACAGAGACTTGAAATGCGTAGCATATCCGAAAACCCAGTAGATCCATGGGCAGGGAAGAGAAGGCAATGAAACTATACTGTTTCTAACAACAGGAAACGCATTACCTTTCAAGATTAACTGTCTCATTGTTAAATGGATCCAATCAGCAGAAAAAAATCTTTCTTATGCAAAACGAAAATGCCCCACCTTCTAATGTGTCTTGTCTTGGCCCTCATTTTCCTCTCTGGAGATGTTAAGATGAAAATTGAGTTCTTTTTTATGCCATTTCTTCAAATATTTAAGACACTTTCTACGTCCCTTTAAATTCTGTGTTGTTTTCTTTTTCAAGGATTAGTTTCAATCTTTTAAAGGCGGTGTGTACAGCCTTGCACAAAACCTGGCACGGAGTAGCTACTCGGTGTATGTTTGATGAATGAATGTACAGATCAATTCAGAGGTAGACAGCAGTAGTCTCGGCTCAGTAAAAAATCATGAAGGACAGTAATGGATTATACCGATTAGTTAGCATTTATTGAACACCTACACTTCTGCCAGGCAATTTATCAAGTTCTCTACATATGTATTAGCACAATTCATCCTCACAACGACTCTGCGATGTAGATCCTAATATTGTTTCTATTTCAGAGATGAGGGTTACGAGGTTTGCAGAGGCCAGGACCTTGCCCAGTCACAAAGCTAGTAAGTGGCAGAGTCAGGATCGGAACTCATGCCTGGTGAACTTCAGAGCCCATCTTCACCTGTTTTCGAAATGCCTCAAGATCTCACCTGACTCTCCTGCAAACACTGACAGGCGGGCATTTCACCTCACTTTCCACGTGAGTGCGGCGAGAGTCAGAGAAGCTAAGACATTTGCTCACGGTCACACACCTGGCTCATTTGGGAGCTAGGATTTGTCCAGTGTCAAAACCTGGGATTGCTTAATCCTTTCATGCTATTCTGCTGAGAGAAATGTCTTAGGTAGTGAGTTTGTTGAGATTTTCCTGAGAAAGCAACTGAACACCAATTCACTCTGGTCTTTAACACCTTTATCTGCCCATTATTTCTTCACTCCGATCAACATTCAGTGAAAGAATTAAAAAAAAAAAAAAACACCCAGGGATATAGCTGCTCATTGTCATTCTAAAGAGTTCTAAAATACCTGCATTGATATCTGGGCTAAGGATCACCTTTTCCTGTCACCACTGGATCTACTTACTACTCCATGGCCGCTGTCATGGTTGAGCACGGGGGTCTCTCCCTGCTATTAGATGAAATGACGTGGGGCAGAAATCACCCCTAATTATTATTAGTTAGGAAGACTTGAGATATTCTCCTTTGAATGGTGATCATTTGGCCTTATGAACTTGAGGAAGTCACAAATTCTCTTTGGACTTTGGTTTCTTTATGTATAAAGTCATAGGAGATTAAGTACTGAGGTTATATCATTGTAATTACTATATTTTGCCTGTTTTATATCTGTCACACACTGTGTGAGACATATATATATATATATATATATATATATATATATATATATCCTCATGACAACCTGATGAGATGGTTATTAAATCTATTTTCTAGGTGAAGAATCCAAGGACCAGAGGCGTGAGAGAACTTGCCTAAGGCCATACAGATAGCCAGCGGGGAGGAATTCCGCATGTCAACTGCGGTACCATTGGGCTGTGGTTAAGAGCAGATGTGGGAGTAAGAACTGCTGAGGTTGGAATTTGCCCTCCATACTCAGTCAAGTCCAATATTCTCCTTTTGCCTCAGCTCTCTCACCTAGAATATGGGGGCAACAAAAGCATCTACCTCAGAGGGCTATTTTTGCAATTAAAAGAGACAATATTTGTACAGCTTTTAAGTACAGTACTTGGCATGTAATAAGTAGTCAAAAACAGTAATTGATATAATTACAGGGCTCTAGAGCAGTGGTTAAGTGGTTGCTAACTATTTCAGGGGAGTTATAAATCTGATCACAGATGTCCATAGAAAAATAGAGACCTGAGAAATAATCTTATATAAACTTTCAAGGATTTGTGAGTTTACATCTATAGGCATCCAAGGTTAATATTCCTGGGAAGATAGAATCTCGAAGATGGTAAATTTGAGAACTGATTATTCTCTACATGTCTCTTTCATTAGGGCAATGGCTTAAAGCAAAAACAAAAACACGAAACAGGTAACGAAAACCTTTAGTAGTAACCCCTTCTTCCATCAACAGACAATACTCATTTCATCCCCTTGGGGGTCAAAGTCACCTTTGCTGCCCGGAGCTCAGGGGAATTCTCTGGTTTTGTGTATTTACATGTTCAGCAGCCATTCCTGCATTTCCTGCCTCTGCTCCTTCAGTGTAATTACCTCCATATAATATTTCTATCTATAAAAATGCATACTTTCTGTCAGTGTTCAGCAAGCAGGGCTGTACTTTGCTGCTGGGGTTTGCTTTATCGATTTTTTTCCCCATTTGTGGAAAAACTGAGAGTGGCATGAAATTTTGTATTAACATTTAAACCCTACTCTTGGGGGATGGGAAAAGGATGCAATTGAGGATGAGAAGGAAAAACAAAACAACAGCATAAAAACCCCACACACCAACCTATGAGTCCAGCACCAAGGACAGAGCCAGGACATAGCAGAGCTCAATAAATGATGGTTAAATAAATGAATTCAGTGAAACAGGTAAAGGGAATTACCTTCAATTCTTCTCTGACTACTCATTTATTCAGCCACTATCTATTAGCCCCTATATGTCACCGCTATGTCATGCATTGGAGGTGTAACTTTAAACAGTACATATGGGGTCACAGCTGACATGAAACCAGTAATCTATTGTATATATCAATTAAATATTATGAAGTCAAAAGATCCAGTTTTCCTTAACAAAGTATAAAGCAGAAGCAAAATATTATCATGATGGTGACCGACTACCTTTATTTATCCACTCATTCATTTCTTTATTCATTTAGTTGCAGACATTTGTTGACAACCTAATGTAGAATGTATTTCTTTTTTTTTTCTTTAAAAAAATATATTTTATTGATTTTTTTCGAGAGGAAGGGAGAGGATAGTCAGAAACATCGATGAGAGAGAAACATCAATCAGCTGCCTCTTGCACACCCCCTAGTAGGGATGTGCCCGCAACCAAGGTACATGCCCTTGACCAGAATCGAACCCGGGACCCTTGAGTCCACAGGCCAATGCTCTATCCAGTGAGCCAAGCCAGCCAGGGCTAGAATGTATTTCTAATTTTTTCTTCCCCCCCACAAGTGTTTTTTTTTCTTGTGAAAAGAGTGCTCCAAAGCCTCAGGTAGCTCCAGATTCTGTGGCTGTTCTCAGATGTTTGGGCTCATTTCAGCATTTTGCCTGCAGCTCACACAACACGGTTACCCTGCTAACTCACGCCAGCAGGCAGTTCCCCAGTGGCTGAGAGCTTCCTCTTCATCACAGCCCTTCGTCTTCTTTATCAGCTCCGTTTTGTTTTTTAAAAGAGGCCAAAGGAAGGTGAACATCTTCTGCAGAAGTCACCCATTGCCCATCAAACTAAAAGGCAGGCTAAGGTGTCTCAGAGGTCTCGGAGGGTGGCCTACAGGAGGATGGAGTCACTGCTTGGGAGGGAAATGGGCCACGTCCTAGGAGCAGAGTGACCTCGGACAGTTTAGGATGAATTTCTCTAAAGGTTTCTGATACCCTTGAATTCCTTCTCCTAATTGTAGGCTCTAGTGTTGACATCATGGGCTGGGGATTTGGGTAGCAGAGTTGGACTCGGATAAATATCAGACAAATTTACTTTAATGCCACTTTCCCCCATGGGCACTTAAAGAGAAAGAAACACAAAGAAAACCTGTAGAATGCACCTGTATCTATGTAGATACGGCTGTTCTGTTGTTGGCATGGGTCATTGGTCTAGTGCCACAATAGACGAGTGCCTAAGTGTAATAATTCGCTTGGCTCAGAGGAAGACAGGATTGGAAGGCTGTAGAGTCTGTTCACTAATTACATGACCTTGGGCAAGTCTCTGACTTATTCTGAGCTTTGCTTGGTAATAAAAACTGCGTTTTAGGAGGTACTCGCCATGCACCAGGCATATTACAGATATTACTTGTAAACCCGAGACCAACCCTGAAAGGTGTTGAATCCATTAAGTGGCCAGCTTAGGGCGCCGTGCTGGTCAAAGCCAGGTCTAGACTGGTTGGCTCAAAAGCCCACAGTCTTCCCAGCACGTGTCTCGGTTTCCTTTACCAAATGAAGCTACAAATAAAAATCCTTCCCAACTCCCAAGGTTGCTTTAAGGTTGAAATCAGCTTAAATAAATGTCAAAATCCTGAATGCTGTTGGTTACTGATGATGACCATTATGTCTAAGATCACTGTCATTTAACAATATATATTTTTAATTGATTTCAGAGAAGAAGGCAGAGGGAGAAAGAGGAAAGCATCGATGATGAGAATCATTGATCAGGTGCCTCCTGCATGCCCCCAACTGGGGATCGAACCTACAACTCGGGCATGTACCCTCGGTCTCCTGGGCTAGATGATGAGCACCTTGCAAGAGCGGGTCTTGACTTACATTGTTGTGTGCTGCTGACAACGGATACGGTGCTCTGCGTAGAATTAATGGTTCAGTTGTTGGTGTACTGCAGTGAAAAGATGTACATTTCCAGCCTGTCATTATGCAGAATAGTCCTATATTTAGAGCCATGTCTGTATTTCAAGAATTCACATTTTAAATGCAAGAGTTAAAAAAAAAAAAGGTCTGGTAACATAGGCCTTGACATATTAACAGGAATTTGGGGTGAATTATATTTTCTCCCTTTCCTTATATTTTCTAACTTTCTTTAATAAACATATTTTATTTGTTCACTTCAGATTTTTGGTTGTTTTGTTTCATGTCACTAAAAGGGTTGTTGGCTATTTTTTCTCTTGGTGGAATAAAGGAAAGCCAGGGTCAGAATTATTCTCCCTGGACCAACGAAATCTTTGAGTGAAGAGCGTTAAAGCAGCCTCAGGGTAACACACACACACACACACACACAAATACACACACACACACACACATACACACACAAATACACACAAATACACACATATACACAATACACACAAATACACACATATATATACACACAAATACACACATACACACACATATACACACAAATACACACACACACACACACGTATAGACACAAATACACACACACATACACAAATACACACATACACACACATATACACACAAATACACACACACATACACACACATACACACACATACACACACACACACACACACACACACACACACTCCTCCAGCCTCCTTGGTCTCTCTGCACCGCATGGCCATTTGTTAGGAAATTGCCTCTCACTGCGAGAAACCGGGGTGCAGCGATATTCAAGTGCCTCCAGGAGAAAGAACCTAAAGCGGAGGTGAGCCCGAGCCGGTGTGGCTCAGTGGACAGAGTGTAGACCTTCAGACCAAAGGGTTTGATTGCAGTCAAGGGCACATCCCTTGATTGCAGGCTCCTCCCTGGCCTGGGCTCATGCAGGAGGCAACCAATCGATGTGTTTCTCTCACATCAGTGTTTTTCTCTGTCTGTTTCCTCTCTCTTCCACTCTCCAAAAAAAAAAAAAAAAAAAAAAATCAATAGAAAAATACTCTCAGTTGAGGATTAATAAACAAAAAACAAACAAACACATAAAATAAAGAGGAGGTGAGAGGCAGAGCACTACAGAAACCCACAAGCTGGTGCTAAGAGATGTTTCTATTACCTTCCATAAACAGGCAAAGAGCCTGAATTAGGTTAGTGGGAACGTTCATTTATCTCCTAGTGCTACAGTCTGACTGTGGATGTGTGTGTGTGTGTGTGTGTGTGTGTGTGTGTGTGTGTTTGTGATACATTTTCCCACAACGTGTTTTTAAATATCCTCATGATATTGCTCAAAGTAATTGATGGTGGAGGTATAGGACATTGCTCAGTAACACACACACAAAGTCAGACTTAAATCATGCAAATTACTTCATTCGTGGGGATAAATAAAACCAAATCGCGTGGCGAGGCAGCGAGGCAGAGAGAACAGAAGCGACCCAGAGGGAGCGGTGGAGGAATGATTAGTACGTTTTCCTTCTTATTTGTCAAAATTGAACACACCCCTTCCTGTTTTATGTTCTCAGCTCTATACGCGAGGCAATCAATGGCTTTCTAAATAAGTCTCGTTTTGTTTCGGGCATGAGGCTGCTCAGGGAATGGAACAGAAAATCACTTTCCAGTCTAGCCTCAAAATCAATTTCCCCCAAATTATTTTCCTTACAAAACCTTTATTTCTCTCTCTTGGACTTGCCTTTCATTTACCAACACCCCTGCCTCTCCTTTTTAAGGCATGTCCCTTTCTCTCTCCCTCTCTGTCTTTGTTCTGTTAATCCTCACCTAAGGATATTTTCCCATCGATTTTTAGAGAGAGTGGAAAGGAGGGGTGGGGGGTGGGGGGCGGGGAGATGGAGAGAAGCATTGATGTGAGAGCGACACATGGATTGGTTGCTTCCCACATGTGGCCACAACCGGTACATGCCCTTGACTGGAATCGAAACCGAGGGCCCTTCAGTTTAGGGGCCCACACTCTCTCTATTGAGCCCAAACTGGCTAGTGCTCCCTTTCTCTTTTGACACTTGCAATCCTTGTCATAAAATCAAGCGCTTGATTACATGTTGACATGTGTCTCATCCAGTCTGTAAGGTCCCTGAAGGCAGCTGTCTTGCGTACTTCCCTCTCCTCTGTGGATGCAGCCCAGCCAGCTCAGGAGACAGTGAGCTCCGCTCTGCACCTCTGGGAAACACTGTCCCACACTGACAATGTACTAAGTGCCAGTTAAGTCAGGGAGTGAGCAAATGGCTTTCTGCCACTTCATCTGCACCTACAGTCTTGTCTCCTGGGTCAATGGGTGGCTCCTGAACCTTTCCCTCCCCAGCCTACTGCCCCAGGCCATGGCCAATTGGTTCAGGGAAAGAGACAAACCAAAGCTGGGCCAATCAAACGCCGCCTTGCAGGGGTGTGACACGTAGAGTGGATGTCACGGCATAACAACCTTTCCATGTGCTCTGTGTCGTTCTATATAATCCCTTGTCATGTCCTCTGGAGAGCTCTTCCTAATTTCCGAGAAGTCTACAAACTCCTCCCATGTACTTGAAAGCTATCTCTTGTACTAAAATTGCTTGTTAATTTTCTGTCCCTCCCCAGTGCTCTGGGGTGTACGCTCTTGAGGGCAGGAACTTTGCTTTGTTTGTTGCTGTGTCTCTGGTAGTCCACATCACAGATGAGAAAATTCAGGCAAGAGGTATGAAGAGACTGGCCAAAAAGTCAGGCACTGGTCAGCGCCAGAGATGTCACCAGATATATTCTTCTCTTTCAATGACTGTAAACTCAAGGCCCTCTATGCTCTGTGTGACATAGATAAGTGAGGGAGCGAGGCCCCACTACACACAGCTTAGGCTCCTGGTCTAATGGGAGGGGAGTAAGCAGAACCAATTCCAAAACATGGTAATTGATTGTGGGGGTAGAGCTACTAAACCTATCGGGGAAGGGCCGTGGGTGGTCCAGGAAAGACTTTTCAGCTGTGACATCTACAATGAACCCCTCAAAGTGAGTGGGAGTGAGTAGACCAGTAAGTGAGGAAAAGAAGGGGCTCAGGAAGCATCAAACACCAAGTTCTCCAAGGGCCTCCTGGGCTATGGTAGGACACTGAGGTGTTCAGAGCAAAGGGGAGCCAGTAAGGGCTGGAAAGATGAATAGGATTTCAACATGTAAAGATGGGGGAGGGGGAGAAGGCAGTGAGGGGGTGGTTTCTGGAAAAGAGAAGAGCCCAGCCACCCCCTAAAAGCAGGCTGCTGTTTGTAGTTAGATTGACCGTGGGAACGCAGCTCAGGATCCATTGGGCATGGTGTCTCTCCTTTCCCCAACCCTCTCCTGGCAGAGATTGACCTGGAAAGTGGGGTTCTGTGGAGAGAATTGAATTTGCAGAGCATGTGTCAGCTTCACTTATGTTTTAAGGAGAGAGGAGAGATGGCGAGACTGAGAAATGACAGAGCATCTGCTGGTGATATTTTGCATGACTTCTTCCCATCCGCAACCCCACTCCCGCTCTTGAGCCTCCTGGATTAAGAGGGATAAATTGTGCCAAATGGATAAAGGAGACAAGCCTTGTTCAGAAATGGCCCTAGGAGGAGCAGGGGAAGTGCCCCCTCCATGCAGTAGGTGGCGCTGTTGTCTGTGGCTCAGTACTTTCTTGGTTGAATCATTTGTCAAATTTGTTTATTCTTTGCTTTGGGGATCTCAGTCTCAGGAGGGCTGTCTTGTAACCTATTCAATGAGGAAGGAAGGAAACGGTGCCTAACAGATATTCAGATGCTTTTAAGTGCCAGGCATGTGCTAGACACATTGAAATACAGAACCTTGTGCAGGCAGAACAATAACTATGACCCTCCTTTTACTCCATTCCTATTCTTCCCTTCCTTCTTTTTTCTGTCCTCTCTCTTCATTCTTCCCTTTCCATCTTAATTCTTATCATCACCATTGCAGCTACCATCTACTGGGGACTTACGGTGAGCCAGAAACCAAGCCGAGCCCTCTCCTGCATGATTTCATTTAATCTCTATGCCAGACTTCTCTGGTAGATTCCATCATCATCCCCTTTTGACAAATAAGGGAGTTGAGCCGTAGAGAGATAAGTAATTTTTCTTATCACACAAATCATAAAAGGTAGAGCAAAAGCTTTGAGCCTCATTCAGCCTTCCTCAACAGTAGGGCTCCTTTTTTTTTTCGGTCACATCGTGTTATTTATTTGTGTTTTTTTTAAGGTTCAGATTTACAAACATAATCTCTCCCCTGCTACTTTAGTCCTTTGCTCCACACCATGGACCGAAGACTGCATTGCACTGAAACTCAGGCTTATGTGCATCTTCAAAGTAATCAGAGGAAAGTGAAAATGGCCCCTCCCCACTTCATACACATTGAAATCTGAAGTCCTGAGATGAGGAGACAGCATATTAGGCTCTGCTCCTGTCCTTATCCCACTTCAGTCAATCCCAGTGTTAGCTGTGCACCTCCATGTTGTTTTTGGTAGATTGCATGCTTGACTGTTATTTTTTTTTTAATTCGCTTCCTCATTCATCGTCATTTCAGCTAACATTGAATGAATACCTACTATGTGCCAGGTGATATTCTAGAAAGGCATCTATATATATAAAAGGCTAAGTGTCTGTCTGTCCGACCAGTAGCTATGATGCACACAGACTACCAGGGAGCAGATGCTCAATGCAGGAGCTGCCATGACACGCAATGGCCATCCTATATAATAAAAGTCTAATATGCAAATCTACTGAACTGTGGAATGACCTGTGGAATGAACAGTCACATGACATTCACTGACCACCAGGGGGTAGACACTCAACACAGGAGCTGCCCCAGCCTATAGACCCCAGGCCAGCCAAGCTGGGTACCAACAGGGGGTCGGGGGCCTGATCACCCTACTAGTCACCCCACAGATCAGCCCTGATCGCCTGCCAGGCCTAGAGAACCTTATCCATGCATGATTTTTGTGCACTGAGCCTCTAGTGGCTTAACGAAATAGATTCTCTGGTCTCAAGCAGCTCACAGTCTGGTAGAAGAGACAGACTAATCAGTATACCGTTATACCACAGTTTGGTAACTGCTACAATACAGGGCACCAGGTGGGGCCTCTTTTGTGTTCAGCAGAGTGCCGGACACTTAGCTGGGCATAACAAAAGTCTGTCACATGATTGCAAGAATAAACCCAGCCTCAGATAAAGCTTTCTGGGGGACTCACATTGTTGTTGAGAAGACTGGATGAGTTAAAGTGTATGAACTTGACTTGGCACATGGTAGGTACTGAATGGTTCATGGTAAGGGGAGAGGAGAGAAGCATTCTGCCAGGTGCTAGTTTGATGACTGAATAAACTGTGGTCTCTACCCTCTGGAGGCAGAAAATGTAAGCAAGTCAATATTATCAGTGGGGAGAGGGTTTTGGGGGCAGTAGGTGGGCACATGGGGGATGAATATGGTGTTGTCTTTTCTTTTAGGGAAAAGTAAGTTTAGAGAATTCAGTGACTTGCCCAAGGACTCATAGGTTTTACAGGAGTCAGGCTTGCCAGATTCCAAATTCCTTGTCCACCCTCACTGGGCCACCGAAGCAACGACTATTCTATCCACTCTGCCCCATCCTGCTTGTGGCAAGTAGACTTAGATCTAGTGCTCTAGTCCTCAACTCTCTCTCAAGTCAGAGAGGTACAATGCCAGAAAGCAGAAAAGATGCTCATGTATTTTCAGTCATCAGAGTGTGTCTGTGCGTGAGCACACGTGTGTCTCAGTTGCCTGTGTTTGAACTTGAGCTATAATCCTCCAAGGGAATGGCACCCAGCTGCACATATTATGACATACAGACTGAGAAGGAGACTTTGGGAGCTCAGACACATGCTTACTGAGGTAGAAAGTCCAGTGTTTGCAGAAGAAGCTCTGTCCGTTCCCAGATGAGTGATCCTGGGCAATCTGCTTAACATCCGTGAGCCAGGCACCCCTTTCCTTGAAATGGGATGACACCTACTTCCTCTTTATTAACATCAGTGGGTATCAGAGTCAGAGGATCCATCCAGCCATCCATCCTTATAACTGTGATATAATGATAACGAGAGTAGTAATCCTGCCTTGTCCTGCTGCCTGCTTGTCTTCCCAAGTCTTACATTTTCTCTCCAATAGTGGAAAAGCCAGCCATTGGATTAGGCAGAGTTCAGGTCCCAGTGGCCTGTGTCGTTATTGGGCTGAGTCACTCAGTGGGAAGGCCTCTCAGCTTCACTTCCTGCCTCAATTCTGGCTCAGCCATGACTCATTACTGCTCCACCCCACCTCACAGAGGGCTGCTTGGGTAACATAACCCAGGATCTGAGAGTACGGGGTAGGTTCTCTCTCCACCCACTTGGTCACCCACCCAGCCATCCATCTATCCAACCATTCCACATTTATGGAACGTCTCTCCTATGCCAGGTCATGGTCAAGATAGTCTCTGCCCCAAAGGAACCCACAGTTTAGCAATTTGGGATTTTCTCATCTTTTACCACAAGTAACCCTCATTTTCTACCATGCCAGCTACATAACATTATCTCTGCTGGTCTGAAGGCCCAGCAGATTTCCCCTTTAACTCATAGGCTTGTTGGGAGAATCAAATCAGCCAAAGCACTGGGCAAATGGCAGTTCCCCAAGAAACCCGCAGCATCAATCAGAAGGAAGGTATGCACCCCTATGTTCTTTAAGCACAATTTACCATAGCTAAGATCTGGAAACAGCCCAAGTGCCCATCGGTAGACGAGTGGATTAAAAAAGCTGTGGTACAATTATTGCATGGAGTATTTGCAGAAGTGAAAAGGAAGGATCTCTTACTCATTGAGAGAGCATGGATGGACTTGGAGAGTATTATGCTAAGTGAAATAAGCCAGTCAGAGAAAGATAAATAGCACATGATCTCACTCATATGTGCCATCTAAAGAACAAAATAAATGGGTGAACAAAATAGATCCAGAGACACAGAAGCAGGGAACAGACTGTAGAATCTCAGAGGGAAGGTGGGGGTGAGTGGATGGGTGGGAAGAGATTAACAAAGTAATTTATATGCACATATGCATAACACAGACAATAGTCTGGTGAAGGCCTGGGGGGTGGGTGTGGGCTAGAAGAGGTCAATAGGGAAAAAGCGGGGCGGGGGGGGAGGGGGGGGGTTGGGGGGGACATCTGAAATACTTTCAACAATAAGGATAAACTAAAAAAATTAAAAATTAGATAAAGCAAGTGGAAACCCTGCAAGACCCAAGGCCTTAAGCAAGCCTACAGGTTGTTCTTTTTTTCTCGACATTTAGAACTGAGAGGAGAGAGCTGGGCAGGCCCTTTAACTTAATCACATCTGCCAAGTCCCCTTTGCACTGCGAGGAACATATTACACGCTCGGAGGATTAAGACGTGCTTACCTTTGGAGCACTATTACTCTGTCCACCACAGGTGTAATTGTAATCTATAGCCCTTGAGAAAGTTGCTCAGTTTCAGCTTTCTTACTTGAAAAATGAGGCTAACAAAGCACTATCATCGTAGATTTGTGAAAGTCGAATGCGAAAGCGTTTTAAATAATTTAGTGCCATGGCGGCACATAGTAAGTGCTCACTAAATTATAGATCATTTAATCTATCCTTCTTGTGAAGCGATTAACTGTTGAGCTTTTATGGGGATTGGTCAGAGGATGCGGTGCAGAAAGGGAGTTGAAGAATAGCTCTCCAATCTACTCTTTTCTAATACTTCTAGTAAAAGCCCACACGTGGTCTACTCTGGTCCCTTTTCTCAATCTAAGGAGTTGGGGCAAATTTTCAAGAAAGAAAAAGAGTTGTTTGCCACAATCAGAAAAAGCAATTTAAGTTCATGGAAAGTCTGCATGTGTCAGTGTCTATTGGGCGTAAGAGGGTTGGAAAAGTGTGGGGAAAACTATAAAACTATAAAAGGTCTTTGCCCAAAGACCATCCAGCACATGAATGCTGTTTGTTTTTAGTTTTTACTTTGTCAGCATAGGTAATATCTGAATCCGCCAGAGCAATTTGGTTTTTCATTTATAGGAGGGACTCGGGTATCACTTCCAAATATCGTTCTGAATAAAACTTAATTGAAAATGTAGTCAAACGGAAAAATTGCTTGACAAGCCAGGGTCACATTTATAAAGATGTTTGTTTATCCCTCAGCCGTGACGGGGTCTGTGCTAGCACACAGGATGGGGGTGGGGGTGGGGATTGTCACATCACTCACTGTCCCTGCGAGGAGGGAGTCCCCTCATTTTGGCTGCACGGCCTTGGCTTAAAGGTTACCTGTCAGAGAAGCAGAGAGCAACCCTTACTGAGGAAGCACCAAAATAGGTGCCTGCTGACTTCATTGACGCATGACCACTTTCAAGTTCAAATTGCTTGTCAGACAAGAGAGTTGTGCTGCCGCAGAAGAGGGCTGCCCTTCGGTGATTATGTAAGAGCGACTCTTTCGCCTCCTCCCAGGACTCCGGCCCTGCCAGCCGGAGTCCTGCCCTCCTGGGTTGGGTTGATGCTGGGAAGATCCATGCTATTGGGTGTTACTTGTAAAGAGGTGACTGCCATTCTGTGAGATGCTTGACGGAGACAAAATGCAATATAAGTCTAGAACCTTAAAGGCCATTATGGGCTGAATGATGTCCCCTGAAAATCCACATGTTGAAGCATGAACCCGCAGTATCTCCAGATAGGACTGAATTTGGAGGTAAGGTCTCTAAAGAGGCGATTAAATGAAAGGGAAGTATTAGGGTGGCCCCTAATCCACTCTGGTGTACTTTAAGAAGAGGAAATCAGGACACACCTACCACAGAGGAAGGACTGAGAGGACACAGGGAGCAGAGGACCACGTGCAAACCCATGAGAGAGGCCTTGGAGCAGTGGTCGGCAAACTGCAGCTTGAGAGCCACATGCGGCTCTTTGGCCCCTTGAGGGTGGCTCTTCCACAAAACACCATGGCCTGGGTGAGTCTGTTTTGAAGAAGTGGCATTAGAAGAAGTTTAACTTTAAAAAATTTGGCTCTCAAAATAAATTTCAATTGTCGTACTGTTGATATTTGGCTCCATTGACTAATGAGTTTGCCGACCACTGCTTTAGAAGGTGCTAGTCCTGCCGATATCTTGATCTCAGACTTGCGGACTCCAGAATTATGAGAAAATGAGGTTTCATTATTGAAGCCACCCAGTCTGTGGTGCTTTGTTATGGAAGCCCTAGAAAACCAATATAGAGCTAAGATTTAAACTTCACCTTCTTTATATAACATCGAGCAAAGCCTTAGCTTTCTCTGAGTCACAGTCTCCTCATCTGAAAAATGCGGTTAATAATTACTCTTGTCCTGAGAATTTTACAAAGTTGTTAATGAGGCTTAAATAGAATCAAAAGATATTCTCTTAGATGCACCTCACCAGCCCAGCCTGAGGCCTCCCACATCCCCTATTCAGCCTCAAGACTCCCTAAGGTTGGCCAGTGGTAGCACCTGCTCAGCCCCACTCAAGCCTTCTGCCTTGTTCTGAAGTTGCCCATGGGTTTAGTTCTGCTGAACTACCTTATGTCTCAATTTCCACCTGGTGCGACAGCCTGACACACTCTTGCCCCATTGGGATTTCACCCTACGACCCAAATTAGGGAGCAAGAGAGCGATTCCTCCCTGATCCAGCTCCCTGATACCAACTACCTGCTTGAGAAACTCAAGTCTCAGAATCTCCTGTATTTGTCTTTGGACTTTCTGTTGGCACAACATTCATTCATCCATCTATGCATCCATGCATGCATACATCTACCTGTAGAGGGCCGGCCCCCACGGGAGGCACCTGAGCATTTTCTTAAATAAGTGTCAGCTGAATCCAAGGCGCCAGGCAAAGCCACTTCTTGGAAATGCATCTTCCAAAAGGGTTGGATATATTACTCAGTACTTACTTTAATTTGTTTCAGGTGTCAGGTGAGGGCCCTTGAAATGTAGATTTAGCAGAGCCCCGGGAATGAGGAAATGAGTGAGGCCTGGCCCCACTTATGCTCCTTTGATTTTAAGTCTTTTCATATGAAACCCCTTTTTTGTTTTTGATATAAATAAACACGCTGCGTTTGGGTTGGAATTCTCCATCAGAGAGCAGAGATTCCACCCAGCCCCAGCTTTATTTTCTACTTTTGTGTCGTCTATTATTCCCTATTATTTTTCTCAATCCCCAGCTCCTCTACTCAGTAACTGGACCCTACCTCTCTCTCCAAGCTGGTTGTGGAAAAGAGAGGAAAACCCCAACATCTATCTACCTATCATTTATATTACCCACCTACCACCTATCTATCTACTTCTTATTGAAACTTCATCATATTCCCAGATAACACAGAAAGAAGCAAAATGAAGTCCTACCCCTCAAGAAGCTCATGCTCTAGTAAAGGAGACAAATAAGTAAATGATTACACAACATAGCGTGAGACATTATTCCATTAATACAGAAAAGAAGTCCAGTGGGGCCCCAGAGGAGGAGGCACTTAATTTTGAGGTGAAAGGTTGGAGTCTTCACAGAGGAGGTGATGCTGGAGCTGGATGTTAGAGGCTGAGTAGGAGTTTGCCAAGTGGACAAGGAAGGGGATTGCTCCTGCCAAGTGCCTGTCCAACTGGTACCCGGGTGCTTTCTAACTCTCAACTCTCCCAAAGAGTAGCTGCTGTGGACTGAATTGCGTCCCCTCCAAATTCCTATGCTGAAGCCCCAACCCCCACTGTGGCTGTGTTTGGAGACAGGTCTTTAGGAGGTGGTTAAGGTTAAAGGAGGTCATAAGGGTGGGGCTCTAACCCCGTGGGACTGGTGCCCTCACAAGAAGAGGAAGAGACACGAGGGCGCCTCTCTCCATGATGTGAGGACACAAGGAGAAGGTGGCCACCTGCAAACCAGGAAAAGAGCTCCTACTGGGAACCCAATCAGCCTCTTGGGCTTCCAGCCTCCAGAACAGTGAGAAATCAATTTCCGTTGTGTAAACCCATTTCTCTTTTGTGATGACAGCCCGAGCTGACTAATAGAGTAGCTAAAAGGGAAGTCGATGCACATTGGTGGACATCAACTAGTACTTACCGAACATAAACAGGACAAGTGTTTACATATCCCCATTTTATGAATGAAAAAACTGAGGCCCAGTCGGGGTCAGTGACTTGCCTGAGAATACCTAGTAGAGCTGGGATTTAAACTCAGATCTGTCCAGTGCAAAGTTTGAGCACCTGTTCTGCTGTCTAGATAAGGATTGTGCTTTGGTCCCATTCAACCAGGTGTGGCACTCACTCTGGATCCATCCTAGCTACTAGAAGGATGTGGAGGCAGCCTTGAATTTTCAGAGTGAGCTCTGTCAGCTCCTGAGCTCTGTCCTCTCCACCCCCAAATCAGCCTCAGAGCAGTTTAACAGGACGCCCTCCTTCCACTGTGTGCATTTATGAGCACATCCCATAAATCTCAGGAACTGAAATAACTCAGCCTACTCGAGCCGGCTGCTTAATAACTGCACTGGCCCACGTGATGAATGGCTACAACATTGTGTGCGGGAAGAATAAATAACAGTCACCCTTTGAGACGATGTAAATGAAACCCATGCCTTCCCTTCTCTGCCTTAAGGAAGTGAAGTGAAGGCAGTCTTTACAGGAGAGCTGTGCCAGATTTCACCAGGGCACACAAGGATGGAGCACCTGCTGGAAGCCCTGATAGGTGGTGGGGGCTGGGGACAGAATAAGACAGTCTGCCCCCATGAGTAAACCCGTGTCTAAATGCACATATCTCTGTCTGTTGCTCTGTGCGGCTGCGGGCCACTGGAAGCCCTGGGCCTGTCGAAGGCTCCGTATGCTGACCTGAAAATGGAATAAAGAGACTCATTTCTTGTTGTTACAGAACTGCATAGCCAGTGCTGTGCTTGCACTGGGAGGTGCCAGTGTGTTTGTGTGTCCTATTAGGTCAGCGTGAGAGGCAGGGGATGGGCTTGGTGGGCATCTGTCTTTAGAGGAACTGAAACTTTAGCTGGGCCCCTACAGGAGCAGTTCATAGACACGGCCCTCCCGACTTGTCTAACGAAGGAAGGAGGTGGCCTGTTCCTTCATCAACCTGAGTGTAGAGGGCCGTAACTCAATTACTTCCAGGTTAGGAGGTTTGGGGGGGCCCTTGACGATGTGCTAGCTTGATTGGTTTTACAGCTGAAAGTCTCTCTGAGCATGCGCTCTATGGGATGTGCTCTAAGCCATTCGGTTTAAAATCACTGCCTGGTCGTGTTGAACTTTACAGGATGAGGAGTCGGAATAGAGACGCGATTAAAGGGGACATCTGTAATACTTTCAATAATTAAGAAATGTAAAGAAAAAGACAAAAGTCTGTGCTGATAACGACTGGGAGGGCTACCTTTTGTGGCAGTGGGCAAGCAACATGAATCAGTTCTGGAGGGTTCAATGACTGGCCCAAGGACCAAAGGACAGAGTTGGGTTTTAACGACAAAAACCAACTTTATTGAGTCATAACTGACATGTGAAAAGCTCTACATATCTAATGTATGTAATGTGATGAGCTTGGGGATAAGCATATACCCATGAAAACTTCACCACCATAAACATGCATCACTTCTCAAAGTTTCCTCCCTCCTCCTCCTCCTTTTCCTTCCCCTTCTCCTCCCCTTCTCCTCCTTCTTCATCACAGGAACAGTTAACATAGAGCTAGCCTCTCAGCAAATTCTAAGCATGCAATGCAGTATCGTTGGCTCTATGCACTCTATGGCAGAGATCTCAGAACCTATTTATCTGCATCGACTGCAACTTTGTACCCCTCGACCGTCGACTTCCCACTCCTCCTGTCTCCCCTCCCCTGGCACCCACCTGTCTGCTCTCTGCTTCCAGGAGTTTGACTATTTTAGATTCGACATCCACACCGCACGTTGGGTTCTAAATCCCGAAGGTGTGCGTCCCAAATCCCATGACCTCCATTATCACAGGAGCAGTGTGGCTGGGATTTGTTTGTTGACATTATGTATCAGCTTCTCCCTCTAGACTCCTCTGATGCATGAACGCTAATCTATTTATCTTGGAGGCTTTTGAGCATAACAGCTCCAGGCAGAAAAATGTGCTCAATCAGTATATTTTAAAAGAATGAATATGGGAATCAGGAGTCAAGAGGAGAGGACACACCAGCATAAAGGGAAGGAGAGGGTGACATTTTATTGTCGCCTGTGTTGAGCTCTGAGGCATTTTATTTGCCTCCTCATAGGAGGCCTCGCTCCCCTGCTGAGGCTCTGAACGAAAAGCTCCAGTTTCAGACGACCCTGCATCTAACATAGACTCATCCATCCACATGAACTTGAGGGAGAGCTGGGAAGTGGAGTCAGGCTTGCTGGTCCCTTTGTCATAGCATCCTTTCTTCCCTTCCAGCCCATCTTTCCCTCTTCTTGCCTTTCTGAGTCTTCACCTTCCTGGCCTGATTGGTTTTTTTTTTGTTTTTTGTTTGTTTGTTTGTTTTTTGTTTTCTGTTCTCCTCTGTGTCCAGATTCTCTGCTGGGAACTTGACTCTCCCTGTTATTTTCTTCTCGGGTAATTCCTCCTACTTCTTTAGAACTCTGCTCATATGTCACTTCCTCCAGGGAGCCTTCCATGACTCTGACAGTCTGTGTGAGGTGCCTTGCTGTGGGAAGCAGGATTCTGAAGATGCTCCTGAATTCTGCTGCCAACCTGGATAACTTTGAAATAAATCCAAAAGCGTGTGTGTGTGTGTGTGTGTGTGTGTGTGTGTGTGTCTGTGTCTCTCTGTGTGTGTGTGTGTGAGAGAGAGAGAGAGAGAGAGAGAGAATAAAGATGCTCCCATGGCTTCCGTTCCCCAGTTATTCAATCAAACAATAATGCAGGTATTGCTGAGAAAGGACATTGAAGATATAATCAACATCCCACATTAGTGGATATTAAAATCGGGGTGGGGGGGAGTCCAGGTTCGCCGGAGGGTCTTCAGGTGGCTGAAGGGAGTCTACCCAGCTGGAGGAGGAAGCTGGCCTGCTCTGTGATATTCAGGGAGTCGAACTGCAGCTCATGCCTGGAAGCCATTTGAAGCCATCTGAGCTCTCTCACGGGTATCTAAGTGACTCACGAAGAATAAATTCTCTCAGAGTCATTTGAGCAGGGGCTATGTATCCACCTATCAGGGACACTGTAGAGAGGAAACTTACCATGTGTATTTCAAAATTCCTTGACACTAAAAAGTCTGAGATTTGACATTCAGCCTGTCCTCTTCCAAAGAGGAAGGAATCAGAGCTCATGACTTATTCCTGGGCATGAACTTAGAGGATCATAGAACAATGCATTGCTGGTCACATCCTCATGGGAAAGAGCTGAGAGCTTGGTACCATGAGTACCAAGAACAACGTAAATTCTTCATTTTGTAACATGAGTTCCAAAGCTTACACAAGCTGCCTGCTGTTATTCTAGAATTTCCACCATTAAAAATCTATTCCATTTGAGACTTGGGCCCCTTATGCAACTAGTCATCCAAAAAACAGTGGCCCTTAAGAAGGCAACTCTACGGGATTTGAATTCAACTTCCTTATCTGCACATGAGAAAGATAAATGAATGTCCTCTGAGAATCCACATAGTTCCATAAGTAAAGAGGTGTTTATATAAATGGCATTGACATAAGCGTCAGCAGAAGTAGCAGGCTGAGTAAATGACATTCTGGGATCTCGCACAGAGAGAGACAGGTAGTACCGTAGCAATGGGTTCCAAGCTGTTACTCTTGGGTCAAGAGGTGCAAGTGGGAGAATAAACATAAACAATAAACTCTGCAACAGAGCATCCGTCTTCCTTTCTAGATTCCATTCTTAGTAAGTAGTTAAATATCTAATCCACAGTGGGCATGCCATGAATATATGTTATACTGAATGCTATTAAATCTGCCTGTTGCTTTAGCCCAGTGGTCGGCAAACTCATTAGTCAACAGAGGCAAGTATCAACAGTACAATGATCGAAATTTCTTTGGAGAGCCAAATTTCTTAAACTTAAACTTCTTATAACGCCACTTCTTCAAATAGATTCGCCCAGGCCATGGTGTTTTGTGGAAGAGCCACACTCAAGGGGCCAAAGAGCCTCATGTGGCTTGCGAGCCATGCTTTGCTGACCATGGCCTTAGCCAAACCAAATGAGTCCTGATTCCCAGAGCCTTCCCATAATTTTTGTGTTTCCATGTGATTCTGACATGGTTTCTTGGCATGTTCTTGGCAACTGAAAGTCTTTAAAGCCAGCCTAAGTCAACGGGGGGATGTTAGGAAGATGCGATAGGCAAGTTCATAGATGTGAAAGGTAGGAAACAATGCACCATTGGGCCACATCGACTGGAAATGAGATGCCTAGATTTCTGCATCTTCCCAGGGCACGTGGCTCCACATTTTGGTTTATTTCCATGGCTTTGCTCCATTCTCGTGCTGTCACTGTGCACCTTACTCTGCTAGGTCA
Organism: Antrozous pallidus; assembly: GCA_027563665.1. Taxonomy (NCBI): domain Eukaryota; kingdom Metazoa; phylum Chordata; class Mammalia; order Chiroptera; family Vespertilionidae; genus Antrozous; species Antrozous pallidus. Next base: position 4,335,021 of record CM050510.1, read on the forward strand.
CCTGCTAGAGGGACAAAGGATGGCGTCTACAGGTGTGTAGGACTCCCAGCCCTCCCTTCACATCTGTAAACCATGGTAGGCTCTCTCCTCTCCAGACTCCTGCAGCTTAATTTGTACAGTGAACACAATGCGGAGTGTCGTAAAGAAAAGCAATATTGACAGGCCGGCATGGCTCAGGGGTTGAGCATCGAGGTATGAACCAGGAGGTCATAGTTCGATTCCCAGTCAGGGCACATGCCTGGTTTCAGGCTTGATCCCTAGAGCGGGTGTACAGGAGGCAGCTGATCGATGATTCTCTCTCATCATTAATGTTTCCATCTCTCTCTCTCTCTTCCTCTCCCTTCCTTTCTGAAATCCAACAAAAATATTTTTTTTTAAAAAATAAAAGAAAAGCAATACCACGAGTTCAACATTAAATCCATAGCTGGACACTGGGCTCTTGACCATGAGGGTTTCCCTTGCAGGGGAATGTACTCAAAGAGCTGGAGGCAGAGAGCAAGAAATGGGCCAGAGAGCTATGTGCCCCGGGGTGGGCTTTCAGATGACTTCATGATTGAGGAGACCTTTGGGGTCACCTGAGGAAATCTTGAAGTCCCAAGGGGTTCCTTTCTTCCTGTGTGAGGAGAGCTTTTCTGTTAGCCACATCAGTAAGAAAAGAGCAGGAAAGCATGTACAGTTTTGTTTCTGAGCAGCCCTTGCTGCAGGCGCGAGAGCACATTTTTATCACTGTGGGTGTGATCCAGTGACTGTGCTGCATGTGAGTCTCTCGCTGGTCTTGGGTGTGGTGGATTAATGGAGGCATGGAGGCTTTGTTTTCATTTTCCCCATGAAGCCAGAACACTGCCAGCAAATAGGGGTAACTGGGGTGCTGGTGGATAGTCCCACTGAGGCAGAAAGCCAAGCTGAGCCACCGGGACCTTAGGAGACTCCTGCGCTTCCTTCCAAGATGGCTGCCTGCAAACCCACTGGGCTTGCCCCTGTTGGCATGTGCAATGTTCACTGTGCACATCTACGAACCAGGACTGCCCTAGGTATTGCATTTAATTTTGACATCAGCTCAATGAATTAAGCACTCACACTCCCACTTTATGTAACAAATAACACCTCAGAGATGTTAAGTGACCTCAGTGAAGTCACCTGCTACTTCAGGGGGGCAGCTGGAAGGAAAACCAGACCTATTTATCTTAAAAGTACAAGCTCTCCTCCCACAACAGGCTGTCCCTCAGTCTAAATGACAAATTAATCACTGCCATGCACAGCTGTGCTTACCGTCCTAAAAGCAGGGTAAGGAGGCTGTTATCAAGGAAACTCAGTGAGGTTTATCCAGTCCCAAATTCATAGACCCCCTCATTTCTCCCTCTGACATTTAATAAGTGCCCACATGCTGTCGTGCATTGGGTTCTGGGTTGCAGCTGGGACGAGACAAGGTGTTTGTTACAGCAGCTTGAGTAGACTTATACCAAAGGACTCAAAGCTGCTTCAGGGAGACCACAGACTGTGCCCTTTGCATTCTGCCGACAGTAAAGTAAGAAATATTCGCAATGCACAGTTTTCCTGGTCCTGCATTGATCCTCCTGGAGCAGGTTACCAGTCAGAGCAAGTCCAGGGAAAGTGATTTGCTTTCACTCCCCTGAAGAAGGGTGGGGGGTAGCACTAGACATGTAGCCATGAACTAAAATGTTTTGGGATAGTCAGTCAATTTCTAGCGGAAATGGAATCTCGCTGAGCTGGCCCCGAGTCCTTATTTATCTATCTAAATATTTTCCACACCCCCCCCCCCTTGCCCCGATTCTCATAGTGATTTTTTGTGAGATTAGTTCTGTTATTATCCCCTTTTTGCATCTGGCTCAATGGAGGCCGGAGAGCAATGGTGAGCTTTTCAGGAAGACTTCCCAGCTGATAAGTCTACATGGAGATGTGGCGTGGTGTGTTTCGGGGGGCGGGGGCATAATTGCTGGGATGTATATGTAAAAATGAGTAAACATCAAACACCCATCTGCCAACGCCGCATAGGTACTGACATGTACACTAAGTGAGTGCTTACCCTCAGGCATCCCTGGTATGTATTTGCTGGCTGCGCATCCCCACAGGGGTCCGAGGGAGCTGTGATCCCGTCTGAGAGCAAACCACCCCGCAAATTGATCTCAGCTCTGAGTTCTGAGAGAGACGAAGACTCTATATATGTGGTGGCTGCGACATCTTCTCCCCTGCGTCCACTTCACAGCAGAATCTTTTGCAAAAAGAAAAAGACAAAGATAAAAAGTCATTCTTGAAAGTAGAAGAATCAACAGATGTCATGGATATTTTTAAACCAATTACCGAGGCATTCCTGCCCATGAAATATAGATGTGGCTCCTTGCACCAATCTAATTTATCCCTGCGACTGCTCCTTCATCACAGCTGGAGCTGCCTTCGCACGTATCCCAGAGCGGGCCGAGAGCAATCAGGGCATTCCGGGCTGTTAGCAACCCCGCAGACCATCCACCAGGCGTGGTGCTGCCATCGGCTTTAAGAACAATTACTGCATGGCTGTCTGTTCACCAGGCGCTGGGAGCAGGAAGGACTGCTCAGACCCTCCTCCATGACTGCTCAAGCAAGTGGAGACCTCCTTCTGTCCATCTTCCCTTCTTCTAGGGCGGGTCTTCTTGGAAAGGAACACACTGGGGTAACGGTGCCCACGAATATGGTTGCAGATCTGGGGAGGAGGCTCTCAGAAGATTCTTAATCCATAACCTGCGCTCCTCCCAGTAGCATAGACTCTGTCATAAGACCTCACGGCCTTGTAGTGGGGCCAGATGTTCATGTGTGAGAGGCAGGCCCCATTAGGAAGGACAGGTGTTCAATCCAACTCATTAACAAATAATCATTGCACTTCTCACTGGTGCTAGGCACCGGGGACCTCACTGTCAATAAGACAGACAAGGTCTCTGTCCTCCTGAAATTTGGGGGAAACACCATTCAATAAGGAACACGAATGCAGTGAGTAGTATGAAAAGCATTGTTTGCCCTTTCCCCGCTTCCTGTGTTGAATCCAGTGGCTCTCAAAGTGTGGTCTCCAGACCAGCCGTAGCCTCATCTGAGAACTTGCTAGAAATGCACATCTCCAGGCCCTGCTCATGACCTGCTGACTCAGAAACTCAGGGGGTGGAACCCCTCAGTCGGTGTTGTGACAAGCTCTTCTGGTGGTTGATGCTTGATTTAACGGAATCAGCTAGAAATAAACCCCCGGCAGCTGGAAAGGTCAAAGAAACATGGTCAGAGAGCCACACAAATGCTCAGCCAGCCCTCCAGCACAAGCTTCAGGGTGACCCGCGGCGGAGAACGTGGTCTTGAGGCCAGAGTAGGTGAACTTCTACCCGCATCCAGGCTTTGGAGCCCACCTGCAGGGGAAGGCGACCCCAGGCAGCAGAGAGGCCCCAGGCAGCGTGGCCGGACTGCCTTCCAAACTCAGCAGCGCAGGGAATTGCAGGCCTTCACTGTCCAATGAAGGATGACCTGAGCGGCTGGGCTCCCCGCAGGAGGGTGAGAGTGGAGGGGGCACCCTTCATACAGCCCTGAGCCGGGCAGGGAAAGAGCAGCAGAGGCAGGCTGTGCCATGATGAAAGGACAACTCTAACACATGGGACCCATCCTTCAGTGAGACATGGCTGGGCCTGAGCTTCTCCATGGTTAGAGGAGCCATTCCTTCCGGGGGAGGGAGGGAGGCGTGGAGCACGTGGGAGAGTCTTGGGGTTCTGCCCCTTCGTTGGAGGAGAGAGCAGACGTTTCTCCCTCTATGGGAATAAGGGATGGGGCTGAGGTTTATGACTCCTTAAAAGGGGGAAAGAGACAATCCTGCAAGGAGGCTGTGGGCAGGTGTTTGAGGTGGGGGTGAGGTCGGCAACCTTCTGGGGTCCCAGGGAGGACACTCTGTTTTGTTTCATGTGATTGGATTGTTCCCCACTCATTGCATTCTTTCCATTTTTCTTTCTTCCTGACATTCCTCTATTTCTCTCCCTTTGTTTCCTGACTTTCTTTCTCCTAAACCATTGTCCTTATGCCAGGCGACTGTTACGGTCAGAGGCTGACAGACCTTTGAAACATCGGCCAATTCCTGTTGTAGGAACACATGGTTAGGGGATGTCTGTGCTTGGGAAGAGTGATTAAGAGAAGACGGTGGCTGCATGCACAGGCCAGCCATGACCTTGAAAATTAATCAGTGGACTTGCTGAGGAGGTTGGCTACTGTGTCCCGGATGTGGTCTTGGATCTCATCAGGGGACTGTCATGGGACTAGATGAGAAAGGAGCATGGGGGAAGTGCATCTACTGGTGAGGACAGAGAAGCAGGCTCATCACCTCCAGCCTGCTGGAAGCCCGATCAGATTGCATGCCATGTCACAGCAAAGCAGCAGATACCCCAGGAAGCCTGCCGATTGAAGCCAAACTGCTTCCCGAATGAGAGGAAAGGCCTTTGTTACCTTTAGCACCAGGAATTCTATTTTCTACTCAAGACCTCAGCTACCACCTAGGTACCAATGTCTCCTATCGCCACAGCGCAAACCAAGCTCAAGAGCTGCTTGCTCATGCACATCCTGTTACCATCTGGGCTCATCAACTTCACTCCTCATCGCCTCTTCTATGTTTCCTATCGCAAGCAGACACAACACAATGGGACACATGCTAGTTGGGTCAACAACACAGACACTCAGTTTATCTGCTGGACTGTTTGAGCTCTTTTAGGTAGCCCAAAATATGGTGCTCCTCTTTCCCCACGTGGGTCGGAAACCAGTTGAGATGTGAGACAAAGTAGGCAGCCTATGGAGGCGTAGAACATCTCTTTATTAATGATAAAGGTTAGGTTGGAAGGCGTTGTTTCGTTTGAGAGCCAGAATGAGCTGGCTAGTTCTTGGAAGAGAAAATGTGAGGGGACATTTGAGTGTTCAAAGGAGACACTTACCCAGATCTCCACTTCCCACGGGTCCAAGTGGAAAAGGAAGGAGAGACTAAAGAACTGATGTTCATGGCCTTTGACAGACTACCTCCAGCCTCTTGAGACACTGCGCTTGTCCTCCAACCACTCCGCCACTGTGGGAGGAGCAGAGGCAGAAAGCCAAGGCCATTTAGGAATCATCTTACATATAGAGGAATGTTTTAAGAAAAGAGAAGATTTTGCACAATAGCAATCTTACTTAACGCTTACTTAACCTCCTTCATCTTCTCTTCTCTAAACTGAATGGTGCATAATGAGGCTGAGAATTCAACTAAGAGAACAAACAGTTGTGGGAGCCTAGAGTGGAGATAATTAATTTGACCTGACAGTTTGCAGAAAAGTTTCCCAGAAGAGATGATGGCTGAGGTGGGTCTTGGAAGATGAGCTGGTGTTTACGAGGAAGGGAAAGAAAGCATTCTTGACAGAGGGATGGCCGGTGTGGAAATATGGTGTAGAACAGTCTTGTTTTGGGACTATCAAAATGTCCGGCATCCTTTTTTTAAAAAAAATATTTATTTTATTGATTTTTTTTTTTTTAGAGAGAGGCAGAGAGATGGATAGAGAGTTAGAAACATCAATGAGAGAGAAACATCAATCAGCTACCTCCTGCACACCCCCTACTGGGGATGTGCCCGCAACCAAGATGCATGCCCTTGACCAGAATCGAATCTGGGACCCTTCAGTCTGCAGGCCGGCGCTCTGTCCACTGAACCAAACTGGTTAGGGCAATGTCCAGCATCTTGAATGTGGGATATGTGGAGGAACTTGGGAGTGAAGGGAGGGTTCCTTATTAGATAAAGAGCAAAGAGAAAGATAAGATTGGGAGGAAGGATGGTCAAGGACAGGCGTATCTCACAGGCATCATTGAGGCAGGAGCAAGAATGTGGGTATTTGTTTTTTTTAAAAAATATATTTTATTGATTTTTTTACAGAGAGGAAGGGAGAGGGATAGAAAGTTAGAAACATCGATGAGAGAGAAACATCGATCAGCTGCCCTCCTGCACAGCCCCTACTGGGGATGTGTCCGCAACCAAGGTACATGCCTTTGATGGGAATCAAACCTGGGACAGTCCGCAGGTCAATGCTCTATCCACTGAGCCAAACCAGTTTCGGCAAGACTGTGGGTCTTTGGAGAAAATGTTCTTTTTGGTTAGGGACTAGTTTCCCTGGCTGTCCTGCCAGCACTGTCGCTGTTATAATCCTGGCTCCCATCACTTGGTACAGGAGAGCCCGGTTCTTTATAAAGAATCCCATGGCAAGTCACAGAGAGGATGGGGAGAGATGTCACTTCAAACTCTTCACCAGCCCTTATGTTTTCTAAAGAGATGGGCACCGCGCCAGAGCAGAAATAGCATCTTTTTGAAGCTGTAAAACACAGTTAGGTTTCATCATCTAGGGTCCAAGGAGTGAGTAGCCTTATTTCTGTTCCCAGAAACTCTTCACTAAAGCCACTTTGCAACATCTGAAGGGTTGGGTGCGTCACACTGAGGGCGCTTGTGTTTCGGCCTTGAACTAAAAAGCGCTCCTCACCTCGCTTTTGTTTTAAGGAATGAGCTTCCTCTGCTGTGGTGAGAGCAGCGCTAGGCCACTTTTCTCTCACAAAGCACCTCCTTTATTTTCAGAGGCCGTGGGAGATAGAAATGCCCACAAAAGAACAAGGAAGGCGTGAGAAGGAGGCTATGCATGCGTCTGTTCTTGACTGCTGCTGTGGCGATGCTGGCAAGGAGGAAAATAATACCAGGAGTTCCCCGAATGTGCCAGGTGTGGTATCAGGCACTCGAGGCACTTTTTTGAACCGTAAAAAATAGGGTATAGTCATTCCTATTACACAGATGAGGAAACTGAGCCCCAGGACTGTTCATGATGCCAAGATCTGTGCTCTCCCAAAGGGACCAGGGCTCTGATGCTCTATCATTGTCAGGGCTACTGGACCAGAAATCAGGTCCAATCTTATTTTCTTCCTACACTCAGTTTCTGCATGTCGTCGGTCACTCAGAGCCAGTGGATAGCACTTGTCCTTGTCCTTGGCATACCTGGGAGAAATAATCAAGGTGAGACTTTTAAAAAAATGAGAGGGATGGTCAAAGACAGGGCGTAACTCTCAGTCATCGTTTGTCCAACATCCCAAGGGTTTGTGTATCCCATGGCGAGTTCTAACTCCCACATCTATGAGAGGCCCACTGACGTCCTATTTGGAGTTTTGGGGATTTAAAAATAATCATTTGCCCACCATATGAGCCCCACAGCCCGGGCTCTTGTCTCTCTGATTCCTTGCTTGTATTCCCAGCACCTGGAGAAGCAACTGGCACATAGTCATTTCTCAGGATTTATTGTTGAATAAATGAATGAGTAAATAGGCACTCCACCATTCCTGGCACTTTCCACCCATTCATTCACTCAGAAGCAGCTAGTAAATGTGTGCCACGTTCTGGGCATCAGAGCACATGACTGTGGGGGGAGGGGGCATGCAAATTGGGTGTGGATCCTGCTATGAAGGAGCTCCCGGGCCCAAGAAGGGAGATAAATTCCAAAAGAGAAATGAGACGTGATCGGGGAGGTGGCCAGACAACATTACAGGACTTACGGAGGGGGACATCACTTCTGGCTGGGGGGACCGGGGTGGCAATGACATTGGCACAGACCCTTGGCGGATACTGCATTTACTTACTCAGCCCATTTAGGAAAATAACCAGTCACTCCGTTGATAAATGAGTTGGGATTTTTTTTGGAAAAAAAAAAAGGTATCATAAAGGTAAATGATCACCTGAATTGACCAACTGTCTAACTTAGGAGTCATTGATTCAATCAAACAATCGATCTTGTTTTGGGTCCCAATGCTGCCCTGGCAAAGGAGAAATGAGCCAAGCACAGCTCTTGCCTGCAGCCTCCGCAATGAGAGTTCTTCCTTCAACAATTCATTAAAAACCCGCATCTGGGCCAAGATCTCCTTTGCTTCCTTTCCTCCTCTCCCCTTCATTAAAACAGCGATTACGCAACCCTCTTCTCCTGCCCAGGGCTCCTTCTAAAAATGTCCCCTGCAAAGGCCGCAGCTGCTGCCGAATGGTGCGAGGAGACAGCAGGAGGCAGCAGAGCCAGCAGCCCCTCTTCTCCCGAGTCTAGTTTGGCACAATGTTTTGTCAGGAATGAACCCTGGGTCACTCTCGGCCCCAACTGCACAGACAAGCTGGAGTCCATGGGAGAGGAGACGGGAAGGCAGTGAGAAGAAGGTGAGGCTGAATGGGTGACAATAAACCAAGGGCTTTCAGTGCTCCCAAGCTTTGCACCCTGTGGTGCAGAGAAAGAAACTGAGGACCCGAACAGGAGCCCGTCCTGCCCAAGAGCACACGGCTGGTGGTGGCAACACCAAGGAATTGGAGCTCTGGTGCTTTGCCACCTGAAGGACTCCCCTCAAGTTCAAAATCCTGGAGACCTAGCATCATCATCCTAGGACTTGGGGAGGAGCAGGGAGAAGCCTTGGGGGGGCGGGGGGGGGGGGAAGGCTGCTTAGGAAATCTTAGCTAGCTTTTGCAGAAACCAATCATTGCTAAGATCCTGGACGATACGGTCCAGTCCATGAGCTAAGTCAAGGCATTGCAAAAAGGCAATGACAAGTTCCAATTTGAAACAAGTTCAACGTAAGGTAAGAGAAAGAAAGAACACAGGGTGGAAGCCCAAACTGAAGATGATCTTTCATGTTGAGCTGCTTATTGCAAACTCAGAATGAGATCAGAGCTTCCCACTTACTTTATTGGGAAGTGAATAATGGCTTCCTAGGGGCTCTGATGCTCTGTCATTGTCAGGGCTACAACCTAATGGTTTATTAAGCAGGAACAGAGTGCTGTTTGGGGAGCAAGTCTATGTCCCTGAGCTCGTCTTGACTTACCTTGCCTTTAACAATCTCTTTCCTTCAAGGCAGGCTCTGGCTTCAGCATGGCAAGGTCTTAGTACCTTCTCCCTAACTATCAGGTCAATCAAGGGGCTGCTTGACATCTGGCCCCTTGTTCTAGCACTATTACAAAATTGGATTCTCCAAACCTCTGACTTCCTTTGCTTTTACTGAACCAAATGCCTCAAAGATTTAGTCCACAGATAGTGATATTTGTTAAAAAATATAGAGGTCATAGAAGGTCACTTTATCTTCTGTCTATCTGTGCATTCATCCACTTATTCATCCATCCATCCATCCATCCATCCATCACAACCTCCCTGAGTATTTACCCTATGCTAGCTGGAACAACAAAAACTCAAAGTGCCTGACTTTGTAATGAGCTTGGCCTATTTGAGGGAGAGAAGGGAGGAAATGTGTTTTGAAGATGGGGAGCTAGAGGGATACCAAAGAGGGAGGCAGTGGCCACCATGATAAGGATTTTAGATCTTAATCTAATTACAGCTGAATGTCATTGCAGAGTTCTAAGCAGAAGGCACTCTGAGCTGGTTCTGTGTTAAGAAGACCACGATAGCTTCTGCTGGAAAATAGATTGGGGTGGGGGTGGGCAAACATAGCATCAGAGAGGCTAGTAAGGTGGGCCTTGCAACATCCCAAGCACGATGGTGGCTTGACCTGAACTGGAAAGCAGCAATGGAATTTGCAAGAAGTCATTATATTTTGGGATGTAATTTATTTGTAGGTAGAGCTTACAGGGCTTGCAGATGGGCAAAAAGGAATGATATCAGATGTTTGACCCAAGTAACTGCCATTGTGTGAGAATGGGTCAGCTGGGATTTGGGTTAGATTAGAGAACCTAAGGTCCTTCTAGCTTTAACTGTACTTGACCTTCAGTAGAAGCCAAAAGCAGGTACGAGGATGGCTCCCCACTTAGTCTTGACTTTATTTTAGGTTTTCTTTGGCAAGCAGTTGCAGTCATCACAGGAGCAGTGCCTGTTGGGCGTGAGGCCCTGCTGAGGGCTGAGAAGCAAGGACCTTGGCCCCCGGGCCAAGCTTCAGAGCAGACTCGCTGAGCCAGCACGGGTCGAGGCAGAGAGGCTCCATCTCCCAGCATGTCCTCTGCTGCCGGGGGCACACAGGGATTAATTAGGAGATGTCAAGAGGCATTTTGAAGGCCTTGGAAAAATCTGGCTGGAACGAGCATCATCATTTTATTCACTTGCTCATAGGCAGCGGTTCAATATGTTATCACATACATCGTGCAATTTGCTTCTCACTATAATTTAGAAGAAATAGTCCCCATGATGGAGAAACTCTTACTGAAATTATGTAACATGCCTAAGAATAGTCAGATGCTTGTGAAGATGTAGAGAGATAAGGGGAAGAGGGCAGAGATAAGAGTTAAACTTGCCAAAGGCATTGAGATAAAATTGAGTGTAGGCACTGGAAAGAGGGCCAATATTTGCGTTATGAAGTTGTTAGAGAGACAAAGATATGGGCGAGCTTGTTTGGAACCAGATGGAAGGGAAGACAAGACCCAGTTCATCCCAATGCATTGGATAAAGGGTTCGAGACTCAGTGCTTTGACTTGTCTGTCTCGTCCATCTCTAAACTTCATCTCCACTGTTCACTTTGAGAACGCCCATTCCCCCTTTAAAACCTAGCTCATCTCGGAGGGATGAGAAGAGATACACCAAAGAACTTATATGCTTATATACATAGCCCATGGACACGGGCAATCGGTTAGTAAAGTCCTGGCATGGGATGGGCAGGGGCTGGGAGGAGGGCAGTACAGGGGAGGAAAATGGGAGACATCTCTAATACTACCAACAATAAAAAAATATTAAAATAAATAAAACCTAGTTCAAATATTATAAGCTGATAGGCCCCAGGGTAGTTTTCTGACTTCCAAGTCTCTTTCTTTCTGAAATTTTCCTCCCCAGGAGAAGGAAGGGATTGAGGAAGTCACGTCTGGATCAAACTCATCACAGGCACGTGTGTGGATGGGGTAGAATTAGTGGACTTTGCAATTGTCATCAGTAAGGTCTGCTTTGTGATCTTCTCCTGGGAACGAGGGCTGTGGCGAGGCCATGGCCAAGCCCACCTGCATCGTTTTCATTCATGGAAAAATTCAAATTCCGGTTGATAACACAGCCGGAAACCGGAGGAAGCTAGAATTCTGTGCCCACAGGGATCCCCGCATCACTTGACTATCATACTGCAGCTTTTTACAAAATTAGAAGCCACTAAATGTTCACTAATAGAAAAAAAGAAAACAGCGACTTGTCCCAAAATTAGAAATAAAAAGTTATATATAACAGTAACAAAAATTGGAAACAATCAGTATTCAACAATAGGAAAATAGTTGAATATATTACAGTGCACTTGATGTTTGATAACAGTATAGCATCTAGAGACTCTGATTAGTTATAAAGTTCAGTGATAAAAGCAGGTCACAGGAGTATATTTTCAGTGTGCTCTTAGTGATATAAAAGCCTTTAAAAACCCAAGTGTTGAAATGATATATCAACCTATGACTGTCTTGCCAAAGGCATTGAGGAAGAAAACAATACGTGGATGATTTCTTCCCTTCTCCTGCTTTTTTATTGTTGGTGACAAATTTTGAAGGTCGAACATACTTTAATTTTACAATAGAAAAGAAACTTTGATAACCTTGATATGAACTAAACACCCCTCCTCTGATAGATATTTTTATCTTGGGTGGGAGGAACAAATCTGATGACACCTGAGCAAATGCTCTGCACCCCACCAACCACCACTGACACATCTGGAGCTTTGCTCAGTTTCCCTCCGTTTTGGCAGAAATACCAGCTAAAAACACACCCTTATCACGACTGCTGTTCTATTCTTGCTGATTTCCTTATTTGGGGATTTTGTTATGCTTGTTTATTTTTTTGAAATATGTTTCTATTGATTTTAGAGAGAGAGGAATGAAGAAGGAGAGAAAGAGAGAGACATTGATGTGAGAAACATGGATTGGTTGCCTCCCATAAGCACCTTTCCTGAAGGTCAAACCTGCTACCTTTCAGTGTATCGGACGATGCACAACCAACTCAGCCACACTGGCCAGGTCTGCTACGCTTGTTTAGTATTTGTTTTTGTTATGAGGAAAGAAAGCAGTATTTTTTAAAAACACTTCATTGAGGTATAATCGACATGGGAAAAGCTGTACATATTCAATGAGCACAACACGATGAGTTTGGGGATAAGTATATACTGCAAAACCATTTGACATATTTTTTTTCTCCTCAACATAGTGATGATGAAATGGCCTACATACTTGCTTTAAAATATGTTTCCTTGGTTTTTCTCTTACCATTTTGTTCTTCTTCTTCTTTTTTTAAAATCCTGCCTTGGCTTCTTCCTCTTACTTTTCATCATTAAAAAGCAAAACAAAATATTTGGCACGTACTCTGTGCAGAAGATGTGAATGATAAGTGACTAAAACATCGTCCTTGCCTTCTGGAACACTCAGCCCAGTGGAGAGACGTGGCACTAGAGAAGGAGCCAGTGGTCATCTTTGCCAGCTCGGTGCCTGGCCTGGGCTCTGTACAATATCCATCCACTCTTCGCCAGAGCTCCCTCGGGTAGACTTATTGCCCTTATGCAGATGAGAAGCTGAATAACTTCAGTCAAGGTCAAATCTCCAGAAAACAGAGCTGCTGGGACTAAAATGCTTCATTTACAGATCACAGAGCCTCAACTCCAATGAGCTGACATTGTTAAGAAGTCTAGTGCCTTTCACCTGATTTGGACTCTGCTGGTAAATTCCAGTCACACAGCATGATGCGACGCGGCATGAAATCATTAGCATCACATCAACTTCTATTTGCCAGTCACCTCACACATGGCCTCCTGTCTTCCCTGGTAATGGCAGGAGCCAGTGGACCAGAGGTGCCTTCTCTTTATTCCCACTTGAGGTCTTTGCCTCTTGGGTGAGATCATGACCTGCAATTTCAATGAACAGAACTTGTGGCTCAGGAGTAGAGAGAGAGGGCTTCCTCCCTCTCTCGACTTCCTTCTCTACCTTCTTTCCTCTGGGGATTGGCGGTCCTCACCCTGTGTGTGGGTGAGACTCTTTTGGTTGCCAGGTAGATACTTCTTCAGGTCCCGTAGACATAGAGAGGCCTTCGTAAAGGTTCCTACAGGTTGGAATTTTGTTGACCTGGGATGCTGCCAGAGGCCACCTGGATGAATGTGCTGCTCTTTCCTGTCTTTCTCATGAGTCTCTCTCTCTCTAGGCACCTCCATTTCTCTCCATTCTTTTCTCATTTGTGGCTGGCCAAGCCTCCCTGTGGCCTCTACCACAAATTCTAGAGGGGACTCAAAAATCATGGCTCCACTAGTTATTCTCTGTTCTGCCCTTTGCTCCAGGTTCACTGACCACCCTGCTGATGGCATCTCTTGGGTCAGATTTCCTTCTTGGTTCAATAGCAAGCCTTTCTGGAACAAAGATGTCAGTAGTGCTGGTTCCCTGAGCATGGAATTTGGGGTATGTTAGAAGGATGGAGGAGCACCAAGAGTGTTAGTACTAACACACAGGTAAAGCAGGAATTTGGGGTCACAACCTGCAGATCAGGTGTCTGGGTAGCACAAAGGAGAAACCTGTAGCCTCTGGTTCTTGGGATTCTTTATAAGAATGGAGGTATGCATGCCTTTTTAAAATAACTGCTCTCCTTTACTTTGTATTCTTCTCTTGCTTCCATCCCATGGAAAAGTCACGTGCTTATGGATAGGCAGCAGATACCCAATTTACAGGGAAACAGCCTGGCCATTAAAGCAATTCCAAAAGGAGTTGATGGGATTTGTGCTTCTCCCTTTATTGAGGAGAGCATGGTAGCCCAAAAGGGAGACATGGCTTAGCCAAGGTCACAGTCAATTAGTGGCAAAGCTGTGAGTCACGCCCAGGTCTGCTGAGGCTTTGGATTCCTTTGACCCTTTAATTGTGGGCATATTTGGAGTGTTGGATGACATTGGTGAGGGTAAATTTTGGCTTGAGCTAGTTGCACTTGGCAGACTCTCCTTGCCTTCTCTGTTGACTCAGATCTGGGACAAGTTTCCTCCTGCATTCCCTCAGCATTGGCTTGGGCCAGCTGTGGGTCCCCACTATGAGATATCCACTCAAAGGAGGTGGGCCAGCCTTTCCATTTCATAGGCTATTAGCTCTTGGAATAGTAACTTTTTTTGTACCCTGGGCCTCCCATGTCTTATATCACCTGCTAGGTTGGTGGAGGAGGCTACGGTCTGGGAACCTGGGTGCACAGAGCCAATGAACAGCGTGGGATCTGGCTGGCTGAAAACTTCCCATCAGCTGCTGAGAACCTCTCCCAGAGACATGCTGTCCCGGTTTTGATTATTTTCCCTCCTGCGGCCCTTGTTCACACACTCTTCTTCAAGATAAGAAAGGCACAGGGAGACAGAGGTAGACTGAGGGACAAAAAGGGAGACATAAAAATTTAAGAAGACAAAGAAACAAAAACCATGCAAGGTTAGAGAAAGAGAGAGAGAGTCTGAGGGGCCAGAAAGGCAGGGAGGAAAACATAATCACTGAGGGGAAAAGAAGTATGACACGGAGATGCAGGAAATGGAAAAGAGGTGAGAAAGCATTAGAGATTCTAATCAAACCCTTTCACGGTGTCACTAAGGAGATCAAATTTCCCTTAGGTCACCCTGAACTAAGTCCTAGATCCAGCACCCCAAACAAGAATGTCTAATTCTGCAAAAAGCATTTAGTTTCTTGCAACCCAAAATGCTCAATATGCATTTACTAAGTCAATAAATGAGAGCTGAAATGGTCAAGGGACTTCAGCCATGTCACATAAGCCATGCTCACCATGGGCCATCGTCTGGAGAAGAGAACCCATCCTGAGCGGAATGCGGAAGCCACTGACTCTTTTTCCTCTTGGAAGGTAGCTGCACACAGAGACACAGAACCCCATTGCTCCTTGTTGCCCTGTCTTCCCCGGGCGAATAAATCTGCCTGTTTCTTAAGTTCAGGTTCATTTTACCTTCCGTACCAAGCAGCATCCTCCCACCTCACCTTTCTCAGCAGTGAAGACAATCTTTAGGTCTCCCCCGAGGATTTTGTTGCTGCTGTTTTAATTCTTCATTGGCCCAGAATTTGGCAGAAGCAAGAAAATTGCTACTACTTGGGAGGACCCAACAGAGACACCTGTAGAATGAAGATCTGCAGCAGCAAACAGAAGTGAGACAAGGCAGAAAGAGAAGGTCATGCTAATCCCAGAAGCTCTTGCTCTTGAGAAGCAGTTTTGTGTTTTACAAGCTACCTGGGTACTCTTTCCAGCCAAGTCAGCTTGTGTATTTCCATTCCACTTTCCCTAGTCTGAGGGGAGTTTCCTGCAATAGAAATGAAATAGTCCTAAAGCAGTTAGTTGCTTTTTTCCTCTTGAAGTCACGTTTGCTACAGTTCCAGGTGGAACAGGTAATGGAGATAAGGCCAGCCTTATGAGGAAGGGCTCAGCAAACCAGGCTTTGGGGAGCAAGGGAGAGGTAATACAGTTCTGGGTCTTTGACCCAGGAATCTCTCGTCTTTGTCAGCACCAATGAAACAGGCAGGCTAACCTTTTCACTTCTATACAGGGTGAAATCTTAGAGCCTTCACAGTCACTGACAATTGGTCTTATATGCTCACCAGAGAATAATAGAAAAGTGGGGACATTTAATTAAATTTCCAGAAATGTACTTGTTATGAATAGCTATTTCAGATACCTCTGCTTCTGTCCAAAAATCCCTTTTCCATGGTAATCGTAATAAAAGTTGCTTATGTGCTGAGCTGGATGGTCTGGGATGCATTCTGAAGGATGCTGTTCTCTGTGTCTTTGATCCCAAGCATGGTTTCAATGTTTAATACTGAGCAGCTACTAGATGCTAGACATTGTGCGTACCGCTTTTATACACACACCACCACTTCACTGTCACAGCACTACTGTGCTATAGGTCATTGTCCTTGACCTGCAGATTTGGGGTGTTGTGGGAAGATGCTGAAGCTGAGAATGGCCAGGTGACTCCTTCAAGCTACTAAGTGTCCAAACTGATCTGAGGCCCCTGTTTCCAAAGCTCACACCGTTTCCACTGTACTCACGGCGTCCATGTGGACCTGCATGATTCACTGGTCTCACACATGGGGTTTCTCGTGGGACAAGGGCGAACCCAGAGGGGGAGGGGCTCTACATTTTCTCTTTTATACTCTGAGATTTTGCTTCTGAAGACCAATTTGTAAACCACGCACTCTAGCGCTCTCACCAGACGAGGGCACAACTTCTAGAATAACTTCTGCGACTCAGAGGACTAAGACAGCTGATTACGGAACAGAGAAAAGAGTGGCCAGCATTCCTTCACTCATTTCTCCAGTAAAGAGTATGAAGTCCCCATGTGGGCTGTGGGAGAGCTAAAAAAAAAATAAAAAATAGAAAGAGGTTGCAAACTGGCAAGCCACATATTGTGTTTGTCCCGTAGACTTGTTTTCCTCATCTAAATAATATTTTTTTAAATGCAAGACAATCTTTAAAAACAGACTAATTGTACATGAAAACTTCTTTTGAAGAGTTTTAAGTGCTGGCGGTACTTGGTCACATGGCAGCAATTGGCCACTAGGAGCATGGCTGCTCTATCCCCTCTCAATTTTGTAGTGGTAGCCACCAAAAAAAATTTAAAAATATGTGTTTATTGATTGTAGAGAAGAAGGTATAGGGATAGAAAGACGGAAACATTGATGACAGAGAAACATCAATTGGCTGCCTCCTGCATACATCCTACTGAAGATCAAGCCTGAAACCCAGGCATGTGCTCTGACCGGGAATCGAACCCGTGACCTCTTAGTTCATGGGGTGATGCTCAACCACTGAGCCACACTGACCGGCGCCACCACATTTTATTGCTCCCCAGCACTTAGGTCGAGTGTCAGCTGCCATTTGTTGCTCTACATATGTGGTTGATTTGATCAAAGAAAACCGTTCCCATATACCTATGTCTTGAGGTAAAGTGGGAAAATGAAAGACGGTATCAGGACCACATGATTTTTAAGGAACTTGCACAATGTACTTGGTTATTTAAGGAACCAGCCTGGCCCAGCATTTGAATTTCTGATGCGTAAAATAGAAGCGATGATTCCTGCCCTCCGGGAACCGAGAATGGAGCAAAAGATGGAGTTTGACCCCAATTTTTTCTTTTTATGAGTTGCCTATTTCTCAAACGAAACCAACAGGATGAAAGCCAGGTTCATCGGCAGGAGGTCCATCATCTCTTCCACATGCCCACTGTTCCAGCCCCTTCTCCTGCCGGGCTCCATCTCCGATTTCCTGTTTTAGCAAAACTGAACTGCTTAAGCCGTTCCCTCCACCTTTAGTAATGCGTTAGCTCAACAGAGGTCTCACCACCTTGTGGGAAACTCTGGCTCTTCCTCTCTTAACTCTTTCGGGTTGGGTTTGGAGGATCTCTCTTTCCCACTCCTCTGGGAGTTACTTACTAGAGAGGAAATCTGTTATATGGGAAGGGAAAGGCATCAGGCTATTTGCTAGACACACATACACACACACAAAAAAAAGTAGTTAAGTCAATCCATTCAAGAAAAGATGAAGTAAAATAGTCAACCTAGGAAAGGGAGACATGAAACAAGGGGAGAAAAAGGCAGAACTGTGGAATAGTTCACATTCTTAATATATATATATATATATATATATATATATATATATATATATATTACTGAATTTTTACAGAGAGGAAGGGAGAGGGATAGAAAGTTAGAAACATTGATGAGAGAGAAACATCCATCAGCTGCCTCTTGCACGACCCCTACTGGAGATGTGCCTGCAACCAAGATACATGCCTTTGACCGGAATCAAACCTGTGACCTTTCAGTCTGCAGGCCAACACTCTATCCACTGAGCCAAACCAGTTTTGGCTAGTTTACATTCTTTTAACCATAGTGGAAGCGTAGTCAAGGTCACTGTGGGATGAGCACAAGCAGAGGTAAGATCCCCGCCCCCACAAATGTATTTTTTATGTCATTTCACTCTTTATTGCTCTGACTATAACAAATCTAGCCGAGGTGAGAAAAGCTAACCAACCAACCAACCGACTAACCAAATAAACAAACACCTGTGGATGAACTAAATGGTCGTTGGAGAAGGAGATGTGCATGGTCTCATTCGTACTGTGTTGGAGGAAGGTCTGGGGAGAAGGCTGTAAGCTAAGACTGAGATTCCATCTGCCTGTCAGTTAAGTATTGTGGTGCCTGCATTCTGTTTTGGGCTCTCTTCTCTCCGCACTGGGTGAGCTTCTCCTGGCTGCTGACTCCTGAGTCCACATCTCCAGCCACTCACACCCCCTAAGCACCAGACACGTGGCTACACTTGCTGATGTCACAGCTCCAGACACCAAGCATGTGTGATATCGGGCGCAGTGACTGTGCATGAGATGCTGGAGGAATCGAGTGGTCCTGGGTTGCATTCCAGCCCTCAGCCTTACTGCTTAAGCACAGGCAGGTGACTGACAGCATAAGGATAAAAATATATGTTCTGAAGGCAAATTGCCAAGGTTCACAGCTCAGATATACCCATTTGTCATGATTTACCAGTTTAAGCACTTATCGAGTGTCTATATAATCCCATACTTAACCAATTTCCTAACTGCTTTGTTAGAAATAAGAAAAAAATCTGTGAGGGCAGGAATCATAATGTCTTGTGTACCATTATATTCCCAAGATCAAGCATAGTATCTTTCACGAAGTAACCGCTAAGATATACCTGGGCATTGAGTGGAAAGATGGAATGAATAAATGAACTGGGCTGGCAACAGTGGGCATATCCTGGACAATTTAGATACTTGACCCCTTTTGCAGCCATATTAATATATTATTTCTAAGTTTCCACTAATAAACCTTATGGGATGGGTTTTATTATTATTCCCATTTTACAGATGACTAAACTGAGGCATGAAGAGGCCGAGCAATATGCTCAAGGTCACAGAGCTGGTTAAGCACCAGAGGCAGGGTTTAAGCCCAGAGACATTAGGACACCCCGGTCCCTGAGATAAGGCACTGACTATGCCGCCTGTGTTACAGACCAGGGAGCACAGGCGCAGGCTGTGGAAGTGGCTTCCAGAACATGTTGGTTCGGAGCTTTTGTTTTGTCAACACGTAGACTTTCTTGAGTTATTCTCTCCAATTGCTCAGTTTTTCACTCTTTACATTCCAAATAGGATTCTGCCACCAGGAAACTCAGGATCATTTTTCAATGCCTCACCTTTATTTCTGTTTCCAGGGAAGGAGAGTGAAGAAGAAAGTCAGCAGTCTGGGAAATGAAACATTCTGCCTCAGAACAGGGCCAGGCCACGCTGTAACTCACATCACTCTTTGTTCTGCGTGGTCATCAATCCCTCCAAACTGAATTGGCGTTAAAATTAATGAGAGAGCGGGGTCCGGTCATAAACCACAATGAACTAAACAATCAGGCCACCGATAAAAACCTCTCTCCCTTTAGTTCTGACGCTGATTTAAGGGGGGATGATTTATTACAACGAAAAGGCCCCACTCATCATGCCCCATGCAGCAGGCTCCTTTGCTCCAGGACATTAAGAGGTGTATGCCCTTCTCATTCGTGGCATCTTGGTGACGCTGTGGGCCAAGCAAAAACAGGCAGCCAGAGTGTCGTGGAAAGAACCCAGGCTTGGGAGACCAAAGGCCCAGGCTCTCGCTGGCTCTGCCGCTCACTCACTGTGTTACCACAGCGGAGAGATTTTATTACCTGCAGCCTTGGTTTTCTTGCTCATGAAACTAGAATGCTAACACCACAGCCACATGGCTGGGCACTCAGGAGCCCGTCCTTAAAATTCTCATTTTAATGTTCCCTAAGTCAATGGCTCTAGCCCTACCATTTCCATAACTCATGGACTCAAGGCTAATCAATGCTCTGCCTCACCTCTGGACCACAGCACCTCTAGGCCTGATGAAGTGACTTGGCCAAAATCGCTAAGTGATAGGATGCTGAGTCCGCGATGAAGTATCAGCTTCCTCGGGCTGCTGTAACAAATGACCACTAACTGGAGAGCTTAAAACAATAGAGATTTAACCTCTGACCATTCTAGAGGTTAGAAGTCGGAAATCGAGGTGGTGAGAGGGCGATGTGTTCTCTGAAGTTTCCAGGGGAGGAGTCTTTTTCCCTCTCTTCCTCACTTCCGGTGGTTGCGGGCAATCTTTGGGGTTCATTGGCTTGTAGGTACATCATTCCAATCTCTGCTCCATTGTCACATGGCTTTGTCCCTATGTATCTTCTCTGAATTCAAATTTCCTTCTCTTATCAATCATAGGAATAGAGCGCATCCCAGCATCCCAATCCAGTATGACCTCATTTTAATTTTTTATCTCTGCAAAAACCTTTGTATTTCCAAACAAGGTCACAGTCACGGAGTTCAGGGGGGTCAGACTTGACTATGTCGTTCTGGGTGACACAATGTAACCCACCACCCATGGGCTGTATCAGCACTCCTGGTCCAATCTTTGGGTCAGGCCGGGGCGGGGGTGGTGGTGGAAAAGATGATACAGACACCTAGAATGAAGGCGTTAGGATCTATTTTTGGCTGAAAGGCAATCACAATGAATAAAACACCTTCGATGTACACGGTGCTTCTGGTGGGTGTTTTCAGGCATTTATTTACCTTTCACAGAAACGTAATGAGGTCAGTCAGGCAGGGACTTTATAGGCATTTTACAGAGGAAAAGGTTTGGATACCCAGACTCATCAGAGACATCCTCCAGGCACATTTATAGGTGGAGCTGCTTGTGGGGAGAGTGAGGATGAGCGGAGAGATGAGAGTGGAAGGAAAACAAATCTATAATAATAAAAGCGTAATATGCAAATCGACCCAACGGCCAAACAGCAGAACGACCATCTGGACGACCACGCGATGACACGCACTGGTGTCAGGCCAGCCAAGGTGGGTGCGCTGTGATTGTTGGGGGCACCTGCCATCGCCCCATGATTGCCCTGCAGAGGGAGGCCCAGGTCACTGGCCAGTGGGACAATCAATCAGGAGGGCTCTGAGATCGCCCCACAGAGGGAGGCCCAGGCCACTTTCTGTGGTGATCAATGCGGGTGTTGGGGGGAGCTTTGCAAAGCCAGGGAACCAGGGGCAAGGGGTGTGGCAGCAGAAGGGGCAGTGCCAGACCAAGGTGGTGCTGGCAGGGGGTGGGGCCCGGCAGCCGGCAGCCAGGGAAAGGAAGGTCTACCTTTGCAAGAATTTCATGCATTGGGCCTCTAGTTATAAAATAACATGAGAGGGTCCTTGCATGGACCAATAATAAGAGTGTGGCAAGACCAGAAAAATCTGATTGCCCCCATTCTCCAGACACCAACATCAGCCCTCCAAATCAACCCAACACCATCTGAGACCCAAAGGGATTTATCTAACTCATAGGGTAAAACCAGATATTTCTCTAAAAGGTTTATTTCCTCACTCAAAAATTCTCCAACTCAAATATTCTCTTTTATGAAATGCAATCTCCAGGTAGTCCGATTGTTTTGGTTCTAGGAATCATTACTTTGATTCCAAAAAAACAAGCCATCTGTTTGGGATGCAGCTGGAATCTTCTTAATCAGTGAGGCAGCTCCCTGGGGCTGAGTAATTGTCCTCCAACCCAATGAGGTCAAGGGCAGAGCTGCTGCAAGTCTACTTTGCTTGCAAAGGGCTGGGAGGGTTCTGAGGCAGGCCTTGTGTGTCTAAGAGGTGCTGGTCCCCAGCCATAGCCGCCAGCATCTCTCCCGTGCATAGAGGCCTGTGTGGAAAAG
The DNA here is from genome assembly GCA_027563665.1 of Antrozous pallidus. Classification (NCBI taxonomy): domain Eukaryota; kingdom Metazoa; phylum Chordata; class Mammalia; order Chiroptera; family Vespertilionidae; genus Antrozous; species Antrozous pallidus. The sequence continues at coordinate 4,356,701 of CM050510.1, forward strand.
GTGAGATTTGCTCAAGTAGAGAGACTTGACCTTAGGCAGGCATCTTGCAATGTGGTTGGGAAACAGCTCCTAATATTGACATTAAACTTTCTGCAACTGATAAGGAGAACTCACAGTGCCTCAGTGGTTTGTACACACAGTGTGGTTTCTGCTTTCTTTCCGAGTCTGGAACTTGTATATGTGATAAGCACAGGGTGCCTACATGACTGGCCCTCCCCCGTACAAAGACCTTGGTGCTGACTATCTACTGAGCTTCCCCAGCAGACAGCACTTCCCACGGTGGTCACAGCGTGTTCCCGGGGACAGGAAGTGTGTCCCGTGAGGCTCCACCAGGAGGGGACTCTTGGCAGTATATATCTAGTCTCCTCCAGACGTCCCTCCATGCACGTTTTCCTTGTGTCATTGTGCTTGGGGTCCTGTCACTGTAATCAACCTTAGTCATGACTACCAGTATGTGCTGAGCCGTGTGAGTCCTGGCCAATCCCTGAAGCTGGGGGTGGGTGGTCTTGGAACCCCCAATGCGAGGCCCTCCTGTCCTCAGACCTTCCCTCCCCAGTGCTCTATCTTCGAGAGGACCTCTGGGAAAAGGCTGGCTTAGGCTGGAATTCCATCCTACAGAGGATCACTGACAACGGGCAGCTTGTGAGTGTGTCTCGCTAATGATGCACCCGGGCCTGGCTACTGGGTCGTGTTTTCTTGTTTTGTGATCTAATGCAAGGGGTGTTGTTCCAGGAAAAGAGAAGCTGCTCTTCACCTCTGGCCTTAGTTTGTCTGAGAAGACAAACCTGAAAACATTTTGGAGAGTAATATTATCTTAGATACATATCTATATCTTTATCTGAATCTATACTTCTACCTCTACCTCTACCTCTACCTCTACCTCTACCTCTACCTCTACCTCTACCTCTACCTCTACCTCTACCTCTACCTCTACCTCTACCTCTATCTTCACCTCTACCTATACCTATACCTATACCTATACCTATTGCTACACCTATACCTATACCTACACCTATACCTATACCTACACCTATACCTATTGCTACACCTATACCTATGCCCAGACCTATACCTATACCTCTACCTCTACCTCTACCTCTACCTCTACCTCTACCTCTACCTCTACCTCTACCTCTACCTCTACGTCTACGTCTACGTCTATGTCTATGTCTATATCTATATCCTCTCTATTCTGCTCCCCACCATGTCTACATTTATTTATTTATTTATTTTAAAAACATACCTATTTTAAAATGACTTATTTATTTATTTATTATTTTTATTGGTTTCAGAGTGGAAGGGAAAGGGAAAGAGAAAGAAACATCAATGATGGGAGAGAACAATTGATGGGCTAATTACTGCACGCCCCCTACTGGGGATGGAGCCCACAATCCAGGCATATGCCCTGTCCGGGAATCGAACTGTGACCTCCTGGTTCATAGGTCGACACTCAACCACTGAGTCACACCAGCTAGGCCCACCATGTCTACATTTATAACCATCACCTACACCAGTGTTTGCCGCTCTGTTGACTAATGCGTTTGCCAACCACTGGGCTAGACTAAATGTTACCATGTAGTTGGAAGCTGTGGGGATTAGGCAATTGTGGCATATTGTGTGCAAAGAGGTAAAGGGTAGTATATGACAGTGGTCGGCAAACTCATTAGTCAACAGAGCAGCAAACCACGACTCGCGAGCCGAATGTGGCTCAAAAGCCTCCATTTGCCAACCACGGACCTCCACCAACAAACTAGCTCCATTATCAGCATTTGATGCTCACAGTCCCCACCATCACACCCACCTTCCTCACACCCAGTCACTCTCACACCTGTCACCATCATCATAACTGATGCCACTGCCATTGCCACAGTCATTACCAACTCCACCTGCACCACAAGCCCCACCACCCCCAACTGGGCTGGGTCAGCAGCCATTCCAGGGTGAGGTTCATGCCTTATTGCTACTGCTCAATCAATTAATCAGCATGTAATAATTCAATCAAGAGCACCACCATTACCTTTACTAATGAAGTCACCACTCTGATAACCATTAAAAATGCAGATAAACAATAACAGCCCTTTAATTCTCAGGGAAAAAAAAAGCTGCATGCTTAACGGTGATCTGAACAGAGCAAATTTTTCTCTCTAATAGCAGTGACAAGCTGCTTTCCAGTTATAGGTGGAGGAATGGAAAAGTACTGGAGGACACAGAAGGAAGAAATGAACAGCTCCTCTCAGAATAGAAATCAGGCCCAATAACCAATCCAGAATCCCTAGGCTTGGACATCAAAGGCGTTGGGCAGGCGTGTGTTGAAAATCTCACAGTAGCTTGAAGAGACTTTAGACCAACCCCTCTTTTATGCCTCCCATCCTATTTGGTTTTTATAAAAACATACCTTATAAAAAATACTTTAATACTATTGCTATTCGAAGGTGGTTTAGCCAGCAGACTGGCAGTGGCTGGGGTGAGACAATATCTGACTAAAAATACCTTCCAGGCAAATGATATGCCGTGGTAGTTTCCTCACTACCTGGACTTGTCCCCCTTGACAATCAGGGGCTTTTTGTTGGCCTGGGAAATAGCTCTTAATATCGACCTTAAATTACGCGCACCTGGCTTATAGGGTCTAGGAAATTTTCATTCTCAGTGGCCACCAGCATGTGGGATTCAGCCCAAAAAAGAAAAGAACCTCTCATTTCACAAGCAGGAAAGTGGGAGGCACGTGAGCCAAGCCCAGAACACCCGGGTCCAGTCTTCTGTTGCCCAGAGCTTTGCTTTCACTGGGGTTACAGTTTTCTCAGCTGCCTTCACCCGCCCTGGCCTCCCAAAAATTACTAAGGCTCTCCAGCTTCCCAAAATAGCTTAATCTTTTGGTTTTACTGTGTTTTTCCACAAAGGAACTTGGATAAAATTCCTCAGCACCGGTCTCTGGAGCATTTGGGGACACTGGCAGTGCTTTTGCAAGGACGTTCTTTATTCACCGAGCTCCCGGGGAGGGGGGGGGACACCTAACTTGGGGCCTGCTTCCGCCTTAGGGCATCCCTGTATCACTCTCTTTCTAGCCTAGATAGGGCACTGTCCGAACTGCCTCAGACACACGTGTTGACTCCTCCCTCCCCCGCTACACCGGGAGTATTCTGAGACTAGAGATCTTGCCTTATTCATCTTTTCCCAACCCACAGCCCCTGGCTACTGGAAGTCATCCAGAAGTTCATATGAGAGAGAATGCATCAATTAGACTAGCTGAGCAACATCACTAAATAGACTACTACTGCAGGATTCCAAATGATGCAATGTTGGTTCCGATGGATTTTTGGTAATAATCACTCACTTTCATATGTGGCTTAAATGGTGACGAGACGATTCCCTCCAAGTAGTATTTTACTTTGAGTCTCAGCCTCACATCCAAGAGTCGGGTCCACAGAGCAGGTAACATTTCTGCCAGCCCACAAGCTGGAGACTTGGATAGTTTTGAGGTCAGTGCAAGCCACATGATCAGAAAGTGGTGGGGCCTGGACTCGAAGCCAGTTTCCTCATTCTAAGGCCAGTGTCCCTTAACATCGAGGGTCACCCTCTAGTTGGACACAGTGGGCACCAAGGCCGAGAGTTGCAGAGGCCTAGGCACGGCTGAGGGCTGGACACAGGCTCCCAGAGCAGCAGGTCTCATTCCTTCAAGGCAGTACTCACAGCTGCGGGCTGTAGCGCAAGAGCTCTGCATTCACCATCATTGGAGTCTGTAAATAGGTTAAGTCATCTGAGCCTGAATTTCCTTTCCTATAAAGTAAGGATAATCATATTCTGAATTTGTGGTGAAGATAAATGAGATGAGAGTAGAGTACCGTGGCAGACAGTGGACTCAATTAAGTGCTAGCTATCATTCACATTACGATTAGCTTCCTGAGAGCCGGGATCCAATTTTGAGACTCTTCAAAATAGTAATAATTTTTCAAATAATGTATCTGTTATGAGGCCAGCATTTTATATGCTTTATTATAACAGCCCATCCACTGTACCTGGCAGATAAATTGTGATGCCAGCAATGCCTACTTTTCTTTTCTTTCTTTCTTTTTTAAATATACATTTTTATTGATTTCAGAGATGAAGGGAGGGGGAGAGAGAGAGAAACATCAATGATGAGAGAGAATCATTCACTGATTGCCTCCTGCACTCCCCCCACTTGGGATGGAGCCTGCAATCCAGGCATGTGCCCTGACTGGGAACGGAACCATGACCTCCTCGTTCGTAGGCTCAACCACCAGGTGCACCCCTTTCCTTGATGAAGAAATGGATCCTTTTCTGTGAGCAAGAGTGGCCATATTCTAAGCCACGTTTCCCCTTCCTGACTACAGTGGAGATGATGGAATCAGATTCTCTTTCTCAGGCATTCACACTGGAAAATTCAGAGAGAATGAGCAGTTGTCATTGGGGAAAGGGCAGGTGTGACACACATAGGCTGGTGGAAAGCATAAATGGAGCTGAGACTGGCTACTTTGCCCTGGAGTGAAGAGCCATGAGCTCTTGCTCTGGGAGAGACCAGAGCCTCCAGGATCTGTGGATTAGAGTGAAATGGAGCCTCCACAGATTCTGAGTGACCTTCCCATTCTGGTCTTAAAGAGATTCTGGGATCCACAGTTATTGGCTTCCTGTGGAAAGTTGCCTTCCTCTGCCTGATTTTTCCACTCTTCCCTTTACATGAGGCGAACTGAAGGCATCTTAGCTACTTTCAGTTAAGAGGCAAACACAGGTAATCGTTATTATTTTCACAGATACGAGAAAGTGAGATTTATAGAGATTGGTTTTTTGCCTAAGACCATAAAACCAGCTGATGCTGAGCTGGGATTCAACCAAGGTTGTCTCAGCACCACAGTTTATTCTTTCCTAATTGCACTGCAAACCCAACACGGGATGAGTATCCCTGGATTACACCCAGTGTACCTTTTTTAAAATGAATTTTTAAAGTGATACAAGTCATTTCCCACGAATCAGAAGGAATATGAGATCAGACATGTGTAGGCTCAGCTTTTATGTAAGAGAACTGCAGGGAGGGGTGCTGTGTGTTTTGAAGATGTATGTGTCTGTTCAAACAGAGAAACTGAGAAAGCATCATCAATTTCAGCACCACTTGTTTGAAGGAACGTCCAAGGCTGGTGGACCATAAAGGTGTTTTGACAGATTCCTGGAACCCGACTCCTGCAGAAATGATCGATCGGTAGATGGTTACACATAAAATCCTTTTTGACTGGTCAGGAGAGCATGTGGTCAATTTTCAGAGATTTTATTTCTTGAAGAAATTGCTTAACAATTTACATGGGAAGAATTTTCCTGTACAAACAAGATAAAATTGAAAAGAAAATCGGAGTTTAGTCACAGAGTAATAATATGAGTAAAAGCCTAGCGTGGTTGGTGATAAATACAGGTGTCTTTTTACATTGGTTGGAAATGATAGGGGGTGGCATTTTCACTGTAGTTAAGAGAGAACGTTGGGAATAAGAATCCTTAATATGGAGTCTCATCTTTGCCACTTAACTGCATGGCCTAAGGACAATTATTTAACTTCTCTAAGCCTCGGGTTCCTCATGAATGGGAATGAAAATAGCAAATATCTTACAGGCGAAGAAAACAAATTTCTTAGCCTCATGCTTAGTACAGTGCGACAGATGCTATATAGATATCTCCCCTGACGTGTTATCTTTGGTGTTTTTATTATTTCTTGACAAATGCAAATCTCTGAAAACTTCACCAAAGAAAGCCTTTGTGGAAATCTCTCAACATCTATGTTTCTCTTATCTCTCTCTCTCTCCCCCTCTTTCCCTCTGGGTTTGCTCTTCCTTCTTTCTTTTTCTCCCCTTTGTTTCTATGTCCTATTCAACTGGTTCAAATTTCCTGAAAGTCATTTACTTGTGTGTGTGAACATGGTCAGGACCACGGTCAGCAGCACTCTGCTCCGGTCTTAGCTTTCCATTCTCGGGCCAATTCCGGAATTAGCCTGAGATCTCCATGATTTGGCAGCGGGAATGCAATATTGCCTCCAAGAAGTGAACTGGGAAATTAATACGCAATTAACAGGAGAAATAATATGCAAAATCTTTAAACAGGGCCAAAAGATCTTGACTCTAACCTACTAATAATTAAAAGCATTAACATAACACCCAGGAGACACAAGTTACAGAACTGAAACTTTTACTGTTTGACCATCACCTCTCAATTTCCTCCCCGCCAGCCCCCAGATAAAACACCATTCTACTCTGCTTCTTTGAGTTCGACTCATGTAAAAGGGAAGAGTAGAATAATCAGGCAGAGGAAAGCAGCTTTCCACAGGAAGCCAATAACTGTGGATCCCAGAATCTATTTAAAAAAGAGAGAGAACACAATGTGTCTCAAAAACAGTTCTTCAGCTACTCCAGACATAGACAATGGAGAATATAGGAATAAGATGCAGGCATTGTCCATCCAAACCCTGATCAGAGGAGAGGGAGACTTGGTCTTGGAATTCTTTCTGCTTATATAAGGACATAGGATATCCTTACTGTGAAGAAGAAGAGGTGGACATATTATCGAATGCCATGAAATATTCAACTATTTTGAGAAGTTCCTTGATATGAGTCTTTGTTCCCCAGGCAAAGTTATGTGACTTGGTAACTGGCTTATGGAAAGAAACTGTATCATCTTCTAAGAATGTGTGATCTTCATAGTAGGTAGGTTAATGTGTTAATATACTGATTGTAGAGTTCGAGGAGAGAAGCACACATACTCCATTGACAGTGATGGTGACAGGGGTCATTCACTTGGTTTATGGGCTTGCCTAGTCCAGCTATAGGAGACCTACAAATATATGATTGTCATTGGTTCAAGGCATGCACCATATTTGAAGTCTACTCTAAACCACACACAGTGTTATTCTTAGGAGGGTGATATAATCTCAGAAGCTAATCTCTTCTGGAAACACCTTCACAGACACACACAGAAATAATGTTCATCCATCTTCTGGGCATCTCTTAGCCCAGTCAAGTTGACACATAAAGTTAACCATCACACTCTCCAAGGAAAAGGAAATTAAATTGCAAATAGAAAATGGGGTACAGTACTTTCAGATGAGCCTTTTAAAATAAACATTTATTTATTATTTATTCTTTTAATGGACTCTATTGGGGTGATGTTGATTAATAAAATTATATAGGTTTCAAGTGTACAATTCTAAAATACATCATCTATATATTATTCTAGAGGGCTGGTGTATGAAAATGTGTGTACTTGGGTGGGGGAGGGCATTCCTCAGCCTGCCCTGCACCCTCTCACAGTCCAGAAGCCCTCAGGGGATATCCAGCTGCCAGCTTAGGCCTACTCCCTGGGGTATCAGGCCTAAGCTAGCAGTCAGACATCCCTCTGGCAGCTCAGGAGCCTTTGGGGGATGTTCAACTGATGGCTTAAGCCTATTCCCCTGTGAGGAGTGGGCCTAAGCCACAGTCAGACATCCTTAATGGTTCGCAGGAAGCAGGAGAGGCTCCCTTCACTGCTGCCGTGTTCACAGCCATCAGCCTGGCTTGTGGCTGAGTGGAGCTCCCCCTGTGGGAGTGCCCTGACCACTGGGGGGTCGGGGGGGAGCTCCTGCATTGGGCATATGCCCCCTGGTGGTCAGTGTGCATCATGGCAACTGGTCATTCTGCTGTTAGGGCCAATTTGCATATTAGCTTTTTATTTATAGGGCTAGAAGCCCAGTGCACAAAATTCATATGGGGGGTTGTCCCTCAGCCCAGTCTGCACCCTCTCCAATCTGGGAACTCTCAAGGAATGTCCCACTGGGATCAGGCCTTAAATGGTCATCAAATAATTTGTTGACTGAAACATTGAGGGCTGTGGTTGTCTCATTGTATCACCAGGAACTAAGTAGCAACTGTGAACATTTGTAGGAGGTGACAACCATGTCACCCCTACTGTCTTCTGCTTCTTTGAGATAAGGTTGCTCAGTGTATAGGAGTGACTGAGGGGCCAGGAACTCATACCTCGTGTCCTGAGTTCCCTTCTCTTTTCTTATAGAACATCTGCATTTAAAGAGCCTTCAGAAGGCATGGCAGGAGATGCTGTGTATTTCTGGAGTAGAAAAGAGATTTTTTTTGGCTGGCAGGATTAGGGAAGACTTTCCTAGCAGGCTGAGTGAGACGATGCTACCTGAGAGAGTTTGGCCTTTGGTCATTTGTCAGTTAGGTTAAAGCTCTTGGATCCCCAGTGGGTCATGTCAGAAAGATACAGCCTCTAGGAGAAACCAAGATGGCAGCATAGGTAAATACCTAAACTGCTGCCTCACACAACAATTTCAAAACTGCAACTAAAAGACAAAATGAACACCATCCAGAACCACAGGACAGATGCCTGAGTGGAAATTTACAACGAGAAGGAAAGAGAAAAGCACATTGAGACTCAGAGGAGCTTCAAAAGGCTGAGGTACAGAGGTGTGCAGAGAGGACTGGTGGCTGAGTGCACAACTGGCTTTCTCAAGCAGAAGAAAGATGGAAGCTCCCAACTGCACTAAACTCCAGTTCTGGGTGAGGTTCTAGGAACCCAGACTCATTCAGGGGGAATCTGGACTGTCAGGAACAAAGAAAAGCACACTGGAGCTGCAGGAGGCAGAGGTCTGGAGTCGCATGTGCAAAAGGGACTGACTGCTGAGTGCATGGCTGGCTTTCTCAAGTGGGAGGGAGATAGAAGCTCCTGACTGCACTGACCTCTAGTCCCTGGTGAGACTCTAAGAACCTAGACCCATTTGGGAAGAATCTGGACTGTCTGGCAGTGGGTGGAACTCGAGGGTGGCTTTCTTTCAGAGGTGCTTCCAGTGATTACTGAGGGACACTAAGATCTGAGGGCCTCATAGGGCAGGGCTGATGGGAAGCCAAGTCTGTCTGCTCAGCCCTGAGACTCCACCCTATCAAAGCTGAGCACAGAGGTTTTAGCAATTTTGCAAGTCTTGTCTCATATGGGTGTCTCCAGCACAGAAGTTCTCCCAGCATTGACACAGATGATCCTCACAGCCAATTGGTCTGGAGGTCAATTCCTCCTAATGATAACAACAATCAAGACTTAACTACAACAAGGCTGTGCACTCAGCCCACAAAGGGGTGCACCAAGAGTGTCCACTTAAGGTAACTGGGGTGACTGAGCCACTGGGTCATATAGGACACCTAGCACACAAAGCTACACTACCAACTCAGGGAAGCAGCAAAAATTCAGAGCAAAGAAACAGATCACAAATGAAAGAAATGGAGGAAAGCAAATAATGATATAGAGTTCAAAACCACAGTTATAAGGTTTTTCAAGAATTTCCTAGAAAAGGCTGATAAATTTAGTGAGACCCACAAGGATATGAAAAAGAACCAACTAGAAATTAAGCATACACTGACTGAAATAAAAAATATTATAGAGATCTAACAGCAGACTATTGGACCACAAGAATCAAGTCAAAGATTTGAAATACAAAGAAGCAAAAAACACTCAACCAGAAAAGCAAAAAGAATCCAAAAATTTGAAGATAGTATCAGGAGCCTCTGAGACAACCTCAAGCATATCAACATCCAAATTATGGGGGTGCCAGAAGAGAGAGAACAAAATACTGAAAACCTATTTGAAGAAATAATAACTGAAAACTTCCCCCACCTGTGTGAAAGAAATAGACTTACAAGTCCAGAAAGTGCACAGAACCCCAAACAAATGGAATCCAAAGAGGACCACACCAAGAGACATCATAATTAAAATGCCAAGAGCAAAAGCCAAAGAAAAGATATTAAAAGTAGCAAGATAAAAAACAGTTAATGACTTACAAGGGAGCACCCATATGACTGTCAGCTGATTTCTCAACAGAAACTATGCAGGCCAGATGGGAGTGGCAAGAAATATTTAAAGTGGTGAATAACAAGAACCTACAACCAAGATTACTCTACCCAGCAATGCTATCATTCAGAACTGAAGGTCAGATAAAGAGCTTCACAGACAAGAAAAAGCTAAAGGAGTTCATCACCACCAAACCAGTATTATATGAAATGTTGAAAGGTATTCTGTAAGAAGAGGGAGAAGAAGAAAAAAGTAAAGATCAAAATTATGAACAACAAATGCATATCTATCAACAAGTGAATCTAAAAGTCTAGTGAATAAAATATCTAATGAACAGAATAAACTGGTGGATATAATAGAATCAGGGCATAGAAAGGGAGTGGACTGACAATTCTCTGGGGGAAAGGGATGGGGGTGTGGGAAGAGACTGAACAAAAATCATACACCTATGGATGAGGACAGTATGGGGGGGAGTAAGGGCAGAAGGTGGGATGGAAACTGAGTGGAGGGGAGCTATAGGGGGGAAAAGAGGAATAATTGTAATAATCTGAACAGTAAAGATTTATCAAATTAATAAAAATAGCAAATAAAAAAAGAAAGATACAGCCTCTTTCTCTGAAACTGTGATGTTGTCAGCCCTCTCATGTCTGCTCAGAATCCCACAAATCCCAGTTTGGCAAAGGCAAATGCATTACTGTGCTTTGATTAGGGTGGAATTAGTGTGGGAGGTGGGAAATTGCTTCCTTATTATTTTGATGACAGTCTTGAGGGTGAACCAGAAAATATATTACTTAGTATACTTTGATCTGGGTGCAATTTTAGATGTCTTAGTACATCTCTAATATTTTGATCCAAATGACTTTTATTTGGACTCATTTGACTCTGTGTCAGGGGGGTGGGTAGCGACAAGCTAGTACTCTGCAAGCCAATGTCTTCTGTCTGCCCTTCACTGGGACATCAGACACACGGGGAGCCCCTTGTCTTGGGAGATTCAGTCCAGTCCTTTGCTCACTCACTGGGAGAGACCTCAAGCAAGTCCCTTCACCTCTCATCCTTTGACTCCCACACGAGGAATCTGACTCTTGCCTCTTTGTTCTGCTGAAAACACTCTGCTGTTCTTAGGTAAAGAGACAGCGGAATCTGCAGATTCACTATGTTATCTTAGTATTTAAAGAAAATAAAACCTGGAATTTGAATATAATTTATGTCTACAGATATACCCAGCAAGCTCTGTGTAGGATGCCTTCTGGCCCCACCCCTCTCCGTTTAAGCCCTCTTGAAGCATCTTATTGGTGTGTGAATTTTCATTTCCTGGTTTCTTAGTGATATTGACACTGTTTTTAGTACTTTTTAGCCCTTTGTATTTCCTGGGGAGTCAGTTCTGCCCCATCTAGCAGATCTTGATGGGGGTGTTTTTGATGAGAGAGGGCTGAGCTCTGCCAACAAGAGCAGAAGGAGGGTGCATAGTGGGTTCAGGAGGAGGCTCAGGAGGAGGAGGGAAGGAGTTTCTGAACAGGTTTAATTCCCAGGCTTTGCTTGGAGCCTGGCCACCTCCTTCCTTCAGGTGATATTCACTCTGTCTCCAGGGCTCAGTCTCCGTCCTCCCCTAGGATGATTTATTCTAACCAGCACCCATTTCAACTCATCCCACCTGGAGCTCCTGAAGGCCAAAGCACAGAGCATCCTCTGCCTGCAGCTTAGCCCTGAGCTCACAATTCAGCAGATGCTGACAGCTGCCTCTCACATTTTGATGGGATTCTGGCAAATGCATTAAATATCTACTAGGCTATTTGTCCATAATCTCAAGTAATCTTCATAACACTTCTCTCTAAGTCTGGTCTTACCACCTTTCACAGAGGTGGTCACTGACACTCTAGCTTAGCTCAGAGTCCCACAGCTAGCAAGTAGCAGGACTTGAACTTAGCCTTGCTCTTCCCTAAAGCATGTACCTCCTTGTGCTCTGTCATGTGGAGTAGACTTACCATCACCACTAAACTAATGGGGAGGGTGGGCAGAACTCTTCCCTCCAATGTCCCTACTTCTATCCAATGAGCAGACACTGCTCTTAACACTTCTGCCTTTTCTGGAAAGTTCCAGCAGGGGCTACTCTTAGTCCTCTCATCCCTTCTTAGAGGACAGAAGACTCTTAAAACATGTCCATAAAATATTTGTTTGGGATCTGGGAGAGTTGGACTGAGGGGGACATGCCAGTAGATTTCATGGGCAAAGTTATATATGTGGGTCTTGGCCAGGTGTTACTCCATACCATGATATGAAACCACCTATTCATTTTGTCTGCAGAAATAGCACTGGGCAACTTGCTAAGAATCAGAAGCTCTGGATCAAGTAAACCAAGGGTTTTCTTATTGGTTGCGAAGGGGACGATGGATAAGCCATAAATCAACATTAATGTTGGCAGGTGTCTGTTCTTTCCCAAGTAACTACCTTTTTGCATCATAATTCCTTTATCCACACAATAGACGCATTCATTCTTATCCTTACAGACTGCGCCGAGCTTTGGTGAAGACGGATGGGAATATGTATGAGGAAGAGTTCACTATCCTCGGGAGGGGAGCCAGCTTTCGGCTCCAACATACTTCTGCTATTAATTTTATTCAAAAATGAAAACTGGATTAGGAAGGCCACAAAGGCATGGTATTGCTCTAAGCTGTTAGAAGATTCCAGCTGAATAAACTCATCCAAATGCTTTCTCCAAATGAGCAGGATTAAGCTTTTTTTTTTTTTTTTTTAATCAATCTGGATGGTTTCTTTGACCGGCACAATTTTTAAAACCTCATTGTGATTCCCTTTGACTGTCAAAACTTAGTCTGAGCACAGTTTAGTAGTGAGGCAGATAGGATTGAATCTTGTTAAAGATGCTTTGCGAAGGCTGTCTAAGGCATGCAGGACACAGGGAAGTGGCTAATTTGCTTGGCACTGGATGCCTATAGCAGGAAGGTCAAGAGTTTGCCTTCTTCAGCAAACCACCTCCTTCTAGAAAATAAGAAAATTCTAAGCTGAAGACTTGCTTGCACTAAACATACATCAACATGACTTCAGATCCACTTTCCTTGTTCCTTTTCCATGTGGCCTCCAGGAAAGAGCATGGACACATCAGCAGCAGAATGTCAGCTCTTCCTGGACCAGTGAGGTGAACTTGCGTACAGATCGTCTTACTCCTCACGCCAGGCTCTGCATTTGTGAAAGGGAGGCATTACCGCCGCCTCCCCCAGGTTTTCATGGGAGTGTGGCAGACACTCTGAAGTGACTTCTTAACACCTACTCTCTTTTTTCTAGCTGGGGAACTAACTTATTTGTTCACAGCAGCAAATGCCCACCTGAATACTACACATTCACAGCCTCCCACATGCCAGGGTTGGGCCATGGGAGCTAGACAGGGCTCTACTGTGGATCTTTGGAGTAGTTTTTGATTTCCAGAGAAAAGGGGAGAACGAAGTCTGGTGCCTCTTTCCACACGTGGTTCCCCTTTGAATGGTGGAAGTGATGCCTGGAGGAGTGGCAGCTATCTTGCAAGCATGAGGACAAAGCTAAGGATGGCAGAGCAGAGTACACGTTTAATTGGCTGACTAGTACGCATGGACCTGAATGTAGTTCTTACCCATAAAGAAAGCAAACAACACAACAGTAATAATGTTATAACATGACACTGTGGCATAATGCCACAGCACGGGACACCAGGAAAATTCACTGTTACTTCTGCCTCCTTGTGTTACCCAGTGAGTCTTTGGCCAGGGTAGAATGAATCAAGATTTCTTTCAAAAATTAGCTTAACAAATACTAAATATCGGCAATGTGCTAAACATGTGTGAAACTCTGGAAATACAAAGATACACGCAATGGAGCCCTGGCCACTGAAGTATTCAGAATTTCAATGGGAAGAAAATTAATTACAACTCAAGGTAATAAGCACTTTTGTGAGAAAATATATATGACCCTTGAGGAGCGTGAAGGAGAAACTGAGTGTCAATCTGCAAAACAAACACAGAATAGAAAGATACATCTTCCATTGCAGGAGAGTGGCCACACCAGCATGTGGCCATTATAGAGTCCACCCAGAGAGGTTGCTATAGCATCTATGTCATAACATCGAGTAGCACAAGAATTTGAATGGAGCTCCCTGAATTATAACAATCCTATATAATAACATCTTAATATGCAAATCCACTGAATGGTGGAATGACCGGTTGCTATAACACGCATTGACCACCAGTGGGCAGATGCTCAATGCAGGAGGTGGTCAGTGTGCTCCCACAGGGGGAGCACCACTCAGCCAGAAGCTGGGCTCACAGCTGGCGAGTGCAGTGGTGGTAACAGGAGCCTCTCCTGCCTCTGCTGCAGGTGGGCAGTAAGTAGTGAGGGGTTCTGGACTGCAAGAGCCCTGAAATGTGAGAGAGATGTCTGACTGCTGGCTTAGGCCCTATCCCTGAGAGGTCCTGAACCAAGAGAGGGTGCAGGCCAGGCTGAGGGACATCCCCTCCCAACTCCCTAACCCTGCCCCCTGCTGTGCACAAATTTCGTTCATTGGGCCTCTAGTAAAATAATAACAGTTAACATTTATAGATCATTTCATTGGTGTCTGGTATTCAACAAGGATTATTTCATTTAATACAAGAACTATCTGTGCTAGGAACTGTAATTACTTTCCATTTTACAGGTGAGGAAACTGAGAGTCAGCGAGGGTAAGTGATTTGCCCCAAACTTCCTAAGTGGTCTAGAAGGTGGATCCAGGATTAGAGTCTTGTAGCTATGACTCTACCTTGGACATGGTATCATGAAGTCTGTCCCATTAAAAATCTTGGTAGTGTCTATGGCATTGGGTCCTATTGCTCCCAAGATATGCTAGTGATTTAACTTGCAATATTATGGCTCTCATGGTGAGGGGCTGCTTTCTGGTCTGGCATTGGCAACCCCTACCTTTCTGTGGAAGTTACCTTAAGTGAATGCCAATAACCTATTTTTATTTCCACTTCCTTGCCTTGTCCTTTGCATGACTGTTTGGTTTTATGTCTCCATAGGACTAGTCACTTCATGGAGACCTGGAGTCCCAGGGATGAGAGGGGCTGGGAGTGAATTCAGGGGAGGATGAGAAAGAAGGCTTCCGGAGTTTGGTGATGGTGCTTCGGGGGATGGTTTGACTCATAGAAGACTTTGGAAAGAGATGGCATTTGAGCTTCATTTAATTGGATTGGTTCATATTAATATTGCTTTGGGCTAGGCACCAAGTCTAGCATGGTGATTTAAGGTCGGCTTTGAAAAGCTATTTCCAGTGTTGCGGATTCATGTGGAGTGAGCTGGTTGAGTCTGAAAAATGAATCATACCGGAAACAGAGGAGTTGTACAGGGGGGGGGACGGGGGGCTGAAGATGCAATATTCTTGAATGACCATCAAATCTGCATGTTCTCATTGAGATATAATGAGTTTCACTCCATGTGCATGCCTAGCCCTTCATTGTATGTAAAACACTGCATATGCAGTATGTATCTGAACTTAAGAAGTACATGAATTAGATAGGGAGTATTATATCTGTTGCATCGTTAAGGAAACTGAGGCTCAAAGAGGTAAAATAACCTGCCCATGGCCACCCAGCTAGGAAATGGGCTGAGATGGAGTTTGCGAACTTTCCAGAACACCATGGGGCCTTCCCGACCAGAGCACAGGAACCTGGATGCAGCCATGTCTCTTGGAGCAGAAGGCCATGAACTCACTTCACCCTTCAGACCCACTACATTTGGCATCTGTGAGAAAGCAGAAGAAAGGGGAGTGGGGAGCCAGCTGAGCCATACACAAGAGCCAAAGAAGCTGGTGAGTGAGGGCATGGGGGGCAAGCAGGGGTTAGGGCAGTGGCTTGAGAGCCACATGCAGCTCTTTGGCCCCTTGAGATTTTAGCAAAGGCCAGCTTAGGAAGATGCTAATTAAGGTAATAACAATGTACCTACCTATATAGTTTAAGTTTAAAAACTATGGCTCTCAAAAGAAATTTTAATCATTGTACTGTTGATATTTAGCTCTGTTGACTAATGAGTTTGGTGACCCCTGGGTTAGGGTCTGAGAGGTGAGAACACTTGCAAGAAAAGCCAGAGGAAACCAGCAACCCAGGTGGTGCACCTAGTCCTAGAGCAGCAGCATCCTCCGTGGGCCACAGGCTTTGACTGCGCGTTCATCAGCATCTGTGGATGGAAGCCAGGCACATGGCAGGCACCAGGGATAACAGAGTGAGCAAGACAAACTGGCTGACTTGGAGGAGCTTGCAGTCTAGTGGAAAGACAGACAGCTAAACAGGGACCTACAGTCCAATGCTAGAGGAGGCCGTGCAGGATGCTCATGCTGCTTCTGAGAAGAGACTTAACTAGAAGTGGAAGGTTTACAATCAGCAAAGGCTTCCTGAGAGAGGCGGCACCTAACATGAGATCTCATGAACAGGTGGGAGCTGGCCAGAAGAGTAGATGATGAGGGACAGAGGAAGAAGGACAGTCAGGCTCCCTCAGCAAGGATATTTCACCAACCTCCTTCCCCACTTTGTCCCCCATCTTCCCTTCCACCCTACTCCCAACATTTCTGTGGTTTAGTGGAAATGTGCCCTCTCGGGGGTCTCTGCTCCCTGGGAAGTCCCAGCACTGCATCTGAGCTTCCCCAGGAAGATTTGAGGAAGTCCTTCCTTCCTGCATCCCAGAGGACCTTGCCCCTGCCAAGAGAGCAGCATTGCTACAGGTGTGGACGTTCTGCATAGTATCAAGGTGATCGGTGAAGTAGGACTTAAGTAATCTTGACTCCTGTTTTTGAAAAATTCTACATTTGAGAGTTGCTTCCACTTCTAGAGGCTGAAGCAATGACTTAGTACAGAATGATTTTCCTGCTGAAACCCAGTTTGGCTCAGAGGATAGAATGTCAGCCTGCGGACTGAAAGGTCCCAGGTTTGATTTTGGTCAAGGGCATGTATCTTGGCTGCGGGCACATCCCCAGTAGGGAGTGTGCAAGAGGTAGCTGATTGATGTTTCTCTCTTATCAATGTTTCTGACTTTCTATCTCTCTCCCTTCCTCTCTGTTAAAATTCAATAAAATATATATATTTTTAAAAAAAATAATTTTTCTGCGCTCTGGGACAGGCTCTAGAGGGGCCTGTCTTGGTTATGTTCATGAGATACAGGTGTGAAGTCTCCTGGGCCTTCTTAATGGCTTGGTCAAGGGACCTTTCTTGATCCCCTTTGGTCTGAAGAGTTCTAAGGTTCAGGGGATGCAGTGGCAAATTTGCATGGGAGCTGAGTAACCTCCTGGAGAGAAAGGCACAGACGATGGCTAGAGATCATCTCCATCCAGTTCTGCTTGGGAGGGAATCACCAAGGGGCTAGGGAAGCACACACAGTGACCTACCTGGTCCCAACACCGGGGCCTAGGATTTCTGTCTCCTGGGGAGAGCTGGTCTGGGCCTAACGCAGAGCTGGGTTGGGGGTCAGTGGTGTGTGGATAAGTGTTCAACCACTGACCTTTGAAAGAAGGTATGCATATATAAACATACATGCCTATTATAATGCTTACTGATATAAGATATATATATATAGCACCCACTTTATAAATAATAATGATATAAACAATGCTCTTCATTGTAGATGTTATATAGCCAGCTGATTCTCAGAGAATGCTTTTGCTTGATTTTTTTGCCAAACTCTTGACTCTGTAGCCAACTCTGTGGCAACTTATGATGGAGTGTGGCCTCATGATGAATAGTTGGCATAGATTTTCATTTATGTTAATGAGTAAGATGAAAGTGAAACAACTCAATCCATGATGAGAGTATTTCTTCAATGGATCAGATAATGGTCTTTAAATACTGAAAGAATATTTACTCAACTTTTTTTCATAATGGCTACAGACATGATGCATTTTAAAGCTCAATTTAC
The DNA here is from genome assembly GCA_027563665.1 of Antrozous pallidus. Lineage (NCBI taxonomy): Eukaryota > Metazoa > Chordata > Mammalia > Chiroptera > Vespertilionidae > Antrozous > Antrozous pallidus. The sequence continues at coordinate 4,374,437 of CM050510.1, forward strand.
ATAATCATTTACGCCATTACCTAACTAGGAGGATGAAGGCCTGGAGTCATTGCGAGTCCCACAGAGAAACTTGTCCTGAGGATGGAAAGAAAGTAGAAAAAGGCGAGACAGAGAAATGCAGCCATTGAGGGAGGCTGCTGGCATGGCTTTGACCCCTGTATCCAGTCATGCCTGTAGACAACCTAACTCTACAGTCTTGTCTGTTACATGAGCTCCTCTCATCTCCTCCCCACCCCACCCCCACCCCCCAAAAAAAAGAAAAGGAAGAGAAAAGGAGTCCTTTTTGTTTCTCTTACTTTGGATCTGAAGAGACCTAACTGATACATTTTTGATCTTTTCAAACAGAGAACCCTTGGGTACTTGGTCAAGGAGCTTAGACTTGGTGGAAACTGGGTCTTCAGGGATGCATTGTTTCCCATTGTATCATCAGTGCTACTCCATCCCTACTTTTGTAGGCTCTGATTATTTGGTATCTGAATGCCCGAATGTCTTGTTTTTTTAAAATTCAGGCCTTCCTTGTTTTTCATGATGAGTGAGCCTCTAGCTCTTAAATATAATCAACCTCATTTTCTCTTTTGCTTAAAGTCTTAAATTGGCAGACTGGAAATGATTCTAGATGCCTTTTAGGATGGCTATTATGGCCTCAGGTCAAGCATGGCCACAGGTCACTCGCAGGATGAGGCTCTTTCCTGTCTGGGACGAATGAAGTCATCAGTGACCAGGGTTTCCGGTTGCTTCCACCTGAAGTTTTCTTTTCCTTTTCCCAGGAGCCTTCTGGAGCAGACAGGGATTATTTTTGGCCCAGACCCGTCTTGTCAAGCTTCCTGCCATCTCCGATTCACAGGCTGGCACACCAGGGGCAGCGACTGAAGCCTCCTGCCCAGTGGGCAGCTATTCTGGGATGTTTGCACTTGACACTCACAAGGGCTTCCTGCTGACTCACTCCCCAGCCCAGAGCCCCTTGGGCCGAGCCAGGGTGGCTCAGCAGCCTGTGTTGATGCCCCTAATCAAAGAGCAGCAGCCTGGATCTCGCAGGCAGCTGTGCAGACACAGACGGGGCTGGGAAGCAGTCGTGGGCTGCTAAGTTTAACTGCAGCCACTTTAGGAAATGAGATGCTGAGATTCTGAGAATGGAAACTGGGGAGATTCTTTGTTTTTTTTTTTTCTCCCTTTTATTTTCCTTCTGATATTTAAATCGACTGAGTTAAATCCTGGTGAAGTATTCCTTCTTCGCTGTGCGATCTTGGGGAAATTTCTTTATTACCATGAGCCTCAGCGCTCTTCCCCTTTTCAGCAAACGGGAAGCATAAAATCCAAGCAGCAGGCTTGTTTTAAGGACTAGAAATAAATAACTTGTTTAAAGTGTCTGATACGCCGCCTGGCATCTTCTTGATATCTATGTCATCCTAACTTCCCAGTACATTTTCAGTATCGAGCATGGGTCTGACACATGCTCATTACGTGCCATGGGAATAAATGAGTAAAATAATGAGTGCATGCATGAACGATGACATTGTAACCCTTGTCCTTTCTTTTCCGTCCAAGGCTGAGGCTGTTAGATGGTCTCCCAGCTCAGCAATCTACCCTGACAACTCCCGTGTTAACGTGTGACTGCCCATCTGCCTTCGTCGTTGAAATCCAGCTCTGCCCACTGCTCACCTGAGCTCTGACCCTCTCCCTCCCCATGAGCCCAGATTTGATCTGATGGACTTTCTTTCTCACTCCCTTCAGCTTAAAGATGATGCTACAGCCCTAATTGGTTTGGCTAAGTGGATAAAGCATCGGCCTGCGGACTGAAGGGTCCCAGGTTCGATTCCCATCAAGGGCATGTACTTTGGTTGCGGGCACAGCTCCAGTAGGGAGTGTGCAAGAGGCAGCTGATGGATGTTTCTCTCTCATCGGTGTTTCTAACTCTCTATCCCTCTCCCTTCCTCTCTGTGAAAAATCAATAAAATATATATTTTTAAAAATATGATGCTACCACCATCCTGAGATATAGTCCCAGGGGCTCGCCCCTCACTCCCCACTTCAGGTGAGGAGGAGACACTGCCTCTGAACCACAGGCACCTCAGCCTTCAGTTCCAGATCCTCTGTAATCCTTCACTACACACACACACACACATACACACACACACACACACACACACACATATATATACATACACACATGTGCTGAATTATTAACATCGAGAGATGAAATGTCATTTCCGGGGAGGGACTTTCATTTGGACTTGGGAGAAGAGGAGCAAAAGATGTGAGTAGGATGCAGGGCATTTGATGCCTGGAGATGTCAGGTAATTGAAAACTGGGCCGGCTGGGAGAAATGGGATGAGCTCAGAAAAAAACAGGGTCTTGCTTTCCCAAAGGGACACCCAGCTTTACTCTCTTCTCTTCCCAGTCAGCTGTGTAAATGTATCTGTCGCTGGGCTTTGCTCCTCCTGTTGGCTGGCTTTTGCTGAGAGAGAAGCACGAGAGAGGGAAAGTGAGTTACATTTATCGAGCAAGGCAGCTGCTAGGCAACCACTTAGTGCCCCTCAGGGACAGGTATAAAGTTTTCTGGAAAAAGTGAGAAAAAGGGAAAAGGGAGAGTGATGGGTTGTGACAGCTGCGACAGTTTCCTCTCCCACCCCCTCCCTTAGTTGAGACCTGCGGATAGCTTCCATTGATGACTGTTCAATAAGAATTCACTGCCAAACCAATTTGGCTCAGTGGATAGAGCGTTGGCCTGCAGACTGAAAGGTCCCAGGTTCAATTCCGGTCAAGGGCATGTACCTTGGCTGAGGACACATCCCCAGTAGGGGGTGTGCAAGAGGCAGCTGATCCATGTTTCTCAATCATTGATGTTTCTGACTTCCTCTCTGTAAAAAAATCAATAAAATATATTTTTTAAAAAAGAATTCACTGAGCACCAGCTATGAGCCGAGTCCCACATTAGACCCTGGGATGCAGAAATGAACAGCACACAGCACCTGCTCCCATGAATCACCGTTTGGCAGGGCAGACGCACACGTAAGCAACCCTGAGAATAGACCATGAAGTGTCGTGATGGAGCTGTGTGCAAGGAGCGTCCGCATCAACAAACACAAACAGCCCCACAGGGGCAGGAACGATGAGGAGGTGTCGGGGAGAGGGGAGATCTGGGCTGGTTCTGGAAGGATCGGTAGGAGTTTTGGGACCGGAAGTGCTGTGCAAAGCATTACCAGCAGAGGGAACAGCATGTGCAAAACATAGACATGGAGAAAAACACAGCAACTTAACCGAACTTAGCCAACTTTCTGGGGATGTGGACTTTCTACACCTCTAGAGGGTGGGAGGCCTGGGGGGGGGGGGGGGCGTGATGGGGAAAGCTGTGTTGTTGGAATAAAGGTTTTCTTGCACTCCTGTGTTTGCTTATTTGCTTTTCTTTGTCTTTCTTTCCCCTTGTATATAATTGTTATCCTTCCTGGTCACAGCTCTTGGGAGTCTGGGAATGTGGCTTCCGCTCTCATGTTGGCACATACCACAGTTCATCTCAGAGACTGTTCCTTGAATGGAGCCAGCGGCAGAATGAGAGCCCAAAAGGAGGCCAAAGCACAGTAGGGGAATAACTTCCGAGGGCCTAGAAATCCCAACAGGCTCTCCAAGAAGAAACAGGGGCTTTCCTGTCATTACACTCTCTCCCCAGGCCCGTTCCCCAGCTTTCTCCATGCAGGTCGTTCATCCTAAGGCCTGACTCAGCCTTACACTCCTCACTTTGGAGGGGTCAGGGAAGAAGTCCTGAGAGCTCCAAAGGTCAGAGCTGTGCCCCTTTCTTTGCTGACCACAGGTCTCAGGTCCTCAGTACTTTGATTTCTAGAAAACAGACTCTCACGATGGAGGCAACCTGAACTTACGGCAGTTACTTAGTCCAAATTAAACGAGAGCGTCCTTGACTTCACACAAAGAATTGACACACAGAATTTTAGAAACTGGGGGTGGTCGTGGAGAGAGCTCTCTTCCGCTAAGCAAACCCCAACCCAGGCATTTAGGCAGCCAATCTGCTGGGTCCGTCCTTTAAAGAAACGAGTTCACTGGGAGCTACGTGGATCTTCAGTTCAAACTGCTTCCTTCAGTTTGTGTTTTTGTCAGGTAAGCTATCTAATTATTGCTAACAATAAGCGTCCAAATATTTGTGGAAAGTGCAATTGAAAGTCTCTGATTTGTATTCATGAGTTGTTAAGTAGCTGCATATTTCTGTGTACTTTTTTTTCTCCTTATCATAATGATGCATTGAGGTTTTAATGCAGATTTAAGAGGTTCTGGGTTTCTGACCTTGCCTTTTTTTTTCTTTTTTCTGATGTAACTAAATGTCAGAAGTTTCTAAACACATGTGTTGCATCTGGGTTACCGGGAGACTGAGTTGTTGACATACTAGCCCTGAGGCAGCTGGGCAGTGCCTGGGGCAACTCAATTCCCTAAGCCAATTGATTCTGGGCACATCACCTCATAGTCGACTCTAGAATGCCCCATCCATGGGCACCTTCCCTGACTTAGTCTCTTGAAGAAACCTTATCCTCCATACCCTTCCACCCAGCTCACAGGATGGTGGTGAGCAGATTAACTTAACAGGTGTCAAAATAATGTGGAAAGTACAGAGCAAAATAAAAATTAAGCTTTTGACTTTGGGAGGCTGCCAATGACAGGGGAGAGACACAGAATCTAGCATTAGTGGATGGAGTTAGTTAAATCCATTGAAGATTTAAGAGCTGAATTACATTGGGGGGAATTAGCATTTCAGAGTCTTACCTGTGAAGGAATGATAGTTAAAATACCTTCTTTGCAAGAAAAAGTCTAAGTAGGCTCTTTCTAAATGATTCAGCATCCTATAAATATTTGGTGACTTTGTTATCTCCCCCAAGCTCTAAAATCTTAAAAAGAGAAATTAGATCTACCCTCATGTTGATTATGAAATATGACTAAAGTGGATTTGGTTTCAATGCTTCGATGTTATGTATATTTATACAAAGAAAGTGAGGAGACAATTACCTCCTGCCCAGTATGTTCCCATGAGAATTTGATAAGCAGAACAAGCATTTAATTGGCACATTTCTATTACTATCAGGCCGAAACAAGAGGCTACTTACGCAAATCAAGAGAATCGGGGAGACATGCTGACTTACTGTTTACCAACGAGAAGTCAACACATTTTCCTGACCTTGGGAACGCAGCTCAAAGAGAAAGGTCAAAGACACCAGCTCCAAAATGAGACAACACAGAAAAGAGTGGGACCCAGCTGATTTATTAATATTCTAACTTACTTGTTACGCTTATATGTGAATATAAAAGAATACACAACTATACATTGATATGGGCTGAATTGTGTCCCCCACAATTCATATGTTAAAGCCCCAATTTCCAATGGGACGTTGGTATTATAGGAGCTAATTAAAGTTAAATTAAGTCGTAAGGGTGGAGTCCTAATCAGATCCTATTGGTGGCCTGTAAAAAGAGGAGGAGATCCCTCTCTCTCCCTCTCTCTCTCTCTCTCTCTCTCTCTCTCTCTCTCTCTCTCATACACAGACACACACACACACACACACACACACACACACACACACACACACACACAGTGAGAGGGCAGCTGTGTGCAAACCAGGGAGAGCTCTCACCAGAATCTGACCACGCTGGTCTCTGCTCTTGGACTTGCAGCTTCCACAACTGGTGAGAACATAAATTTTTGCTGCTTAAGCCTCAGCTATGGTATTTTGTTATGTTCTCTGTTGCTCATGTATTCAGAAAACACTTCTTTTTGTGAATATAATCTGTGCTAAATACTGTGCTGGACCCTGGGTTAACCAGTGCTTTTAGAACCTGGTTTTTGCTTTCCAGTGATTCAGTTTAGTAAGATGGACACAATTTCAATATTTTTTTTATTTCAGTTATTGGAATTTTCAACTCTATATTTTCTATTTGATTCATTTTTATGACTTCTACTTTTTTGTTGGTAGTCTCCATTCGGTGAGGCATTGTTCTCTTATTTTCCTTTCATCCTTTAGACGTGGTTTTCTTGAATTCTAAAAATATATAAAACGGATGATTTAAAGTGTAGTAAGTTCAACAGTTGTCTACTGATTGCCCTTTTTTTCCTGAAAATGGACCATACTTGTTCACATATCTTTTCATTGTTTTGTTGGAAAATGGATATTTAAAGTAATATAATACAGTAACTTTTGGAAATAAAATTATTTCCCCTACCCAAAGTTTGTTATTATTATTGTTGCCTGCTTGCTTAGTGAATTTTCTGGACGAATTCTGTAAAGTCCATTTGATTTGTTGTGCGCAGGCACTAAACTCTCTACTCGCTGAGCTTTGTAGGCAGCTAATGATTAGAAAATGATAGCTTTAAATCCTTTGAACCAAGAAGCATCCTCATGGTCAAGGGGCTCTGCATTTGTCATCTCAAACTTTGGCAGCTGATGACATTTCCAGCTTGTCTAGCAGATGTTCAGTGGTTTGCTCGGTGAGACAGACAATTAATGACAGATCCATGATCTCTATTCTGGTTCCTAAGCTCCTCAATTTATTATTCTTTCCACTGTCATATAATACAAAAGTTGTTAGGCGTGTCACAGTGAACCCCAGTGCCAAGGGGGAAGCCAGTCGAAGCTGATTTTGTTGGAGATGATTGTTAGAATATGAGACTCGCACCCACAAAGCCAACAGGAAAACTGGCCAGATCTTCTGAGGGCTCTTCAACCTTTCTGTCGAAAAAGGAAACCCTACTTCCTCTTTACTTAACACTCGTGTAACAGTTTTGATGAGGGCCTTGTCACAACTGGCAAAATTCTTTTTCAGCCGGAAGCTGCTCATGCATATACAGGAATGCAAATTAGAATATGTGCCCTTAACTGGGAAGAAGTTAATAGCCTGTAATAGCTGCCGCTGGCGCTCCAGCGCTCTGGTGTCTTCATTAAGCAGCAGCACACAAGGGCAGTTTCTCATGACAACCAGTTTTGTCTTTTGATGGGTGTGTACTAATAACCTGATGGTTTTATTATTGCTGATAACGGGACACCTTCTTCTTGGGCTTTTATTTTTCATTTGAAATTCAAGAGATTCAAAGATAAACTTATACTCTTTCAGGAATAGGGTCTTAGAAGGGGGCATCCTGGCATCCTGTGTAAGCAATCTTTTTATTTTATTAGCAAAGGAAACGGAATCCCAGGGAAGCAATGTGATTTTCTGAGGTCTCACGGCCCAAGCTGGGAATTCGTTAGCCACTGTTTACTTTGCTTTCCTTGAATACCACTATAATCTCTCATTCAACTGTTTTGCATTTGTGCTACATCATCATTAAGTTTTCATACTTTAAAAAACAATATAGCAAGAATTGATTCTAGACTATTTTCTGGGTCAGCTCTTCAGACGGATGAGATGCAGAGACTCATAATTCGGTAGAGGAAACACACAAAAGTTAACTAGCAAAATATATGTGCATGTTGTTCCTTTAGGGAGTATGTCCATATGGTTAGTTGATGAAATATCTAATTGTTTTCCATTTGTTGAACATGTATTATGCAAATACAAATGTTCTGGAAGGTAACAATGTGAATGAGACACAACCCTTGCCTACCCAGAGCATGCAATTTAATAAAGCAACCAGCATACCAGCAAATAAGCTAATAGATTGATGTCATCACACACCAAGCATACAAATACAAATAGTCAAGACTCTGGATGACCTAGTCCTACACTGTTTCCGTATGTCCGATTATATCTTTTCATTATTTCAGCCATGTTTTGCTACCTCAGCCATTTTGGGATTTTTAAAAATATATATTTTATTGATTTTTCACAGAGAAGAAAGAAGAGGGATAGAAAGTCAGAAACATCAATGAGAGAGAAACATCGATCAGCCACCTCTTGTACACCCCCCACTGGGGATGTGCCCACAGCCTAGGTACATGCCCTTGACCAGAATTGAACCTGGGACTCCTCAATCCGAAGGCTGATGCTCTATCCACTGAGCCAAACCGGTTTCGGGCATTCTGGCATCTTATCCATCTCGAATCATAGTTTGTGAGACAGCCTAGCAGAGTGTGTAAGCATGTGGGTGTGGAAGCCACAGAGCCTGGTGTGTATGCCAGATCTACTGCTTAACAGAGGGATAAGTTAACCTCTCTGTTCCTCTCTTTCTTTCTTTTATTTAAAATATATTTTTAATGATTTCAGAGAGGAAAGGAGAGCGAGAGAGAAATAGAAACATCAGTGAAGAGAGAGAATCATTGATCAGCTGCTTCCTGCACATCCCACACTGGGGATTGAGCCCGAAACCGGGGCATGTGTCCTCATCTGGAAATTGAACCATGACCTCCTGGTTCATAGGTCAATGCTCAACCAACCACTGAACCACACTGGCCTGGCTGTTCATCTCTATTACATAATGCTATCAAGTGCACATACAGATGATGATGAATCTTACAGATTTATTTTCAACTTAATGAGCACCTGAATACTTCTTGGAAGGCTTCCATGGGGGCAAGGGGCATTTGAAGAGCATTGCATTTGATAATCTTCAGAGTCCCATTGCAGGGAGACATTTCTAAGATCATTAACATAACCTACACTCCATATATAAAGAAACAGGGCCAAGCAGAGAAACTAGTAAAAGGCCTGAGTTACTTTCTATACCTGATGTTCCCATGGTGTTTGCTCTACCTCATTTATGATACTTTCCAGCTTTAGCTTGGACGTGGATTCAAGCCCTAGTCCTGTCACTTAACAGTTGTGTTACTCTTGGCAACTTAACTTCCTGTAGCTTCTGGAACACAATAATAGTAGTACCTACTAATTATAATTTTTCTAAGCATGAAATGAGGTAATATATATATAAAAGTCCTGACACATAAAATGTAGAAAATTAATTTTCACCTCTTTCCATGTTCATTCCTTTTTTTGTATGTAGTATGCTAATTAAGGAAGATGTTTCTTTTCTTGCAAGAATATTATTGCCTTGAACAGAAATTCCATAGTTTATTACCATTTGTATAATTCTATCTATAGTGAACACATAATAAGTGCTTAATAAACGTTAGTTGGAGGGATAGATCAGTGGTGGGCAAACTCATTAGTCAACAGAGGCAAATATCAACAGGACAACGATTGAAATCTCTTTTGAGAGCCAAATTTTTTAAACTTAAACTTCTTCTAACACCACTTCTTCAAAATAGACTCGCCCAGGTCATGCTATTTTGTGGAAGAGCCGCACTCAAGGGGCCCGCATGTGGCTCGTGAGCCGTGGTTTGCTGACCACTGGGATAGATAATGGAATCCTTTTCCGAAATTCAGATACTCTGGGGGATGAGGTGGATGTAAATTGTTTTTACAGAATTAAATATCCCATTTATTAATTTATAAACGTGGGTGGCTTAATAGTTCATTGTTGTCAGCTATTTTTTAGCATAAATTGCTTGATAAGACTGGTAAACTTCAGGGCAAATTACCTAGGGACCTGATGCAGAGCAACACAAGTGTCAGTAATGACCATAAATGAATCCTCTGGTCTTTCATTTTCATCAATTATTCAATAAACAATCTTTGCAGTCCCCACTCCATACCGTTGTGTACAGGAATATGCAAGTGATTAAAATAAGATCGCTGCTCTCAGCTGCCTCACAGTACTGCGGGGAAGACAGACTACGCCGTACAGAGTGGAATGGCAGTACTGTGTCATCAGTGGACACAGTAATAATATTATCTCCTCTAATTGCTTAACACACACTGAGCAGTCTTCTAAATGCTATTCTTAAATTAACTCACTTAACACTCACAGCCCGCTCTTCCAGTAGGCAATGTTAACATTTCCATTTCACACACACACGGGAATGGAGACACGCTCGTAGCCAGCCAGAAATAACACCATCAGTGACTGACAGAGCTGGGGCCTGCATCTCAGCAGTCTGGCTCCAGAGCCACCACATTTCGTAGAAGGCCCTTTTCCAAAGGGGAGAGTTGTGTTGACGGAGAGGGGTGGGGGGGGAGGTCTTTGTGGGGCAGCAGTAGCTCAGCCAGGAGAACAGCAGAGCTTAGCAATGAGAAGCTGCGTCTCTGGGCTGCACAGACTGGATCAGGATCCTGCCTCTGGTCCTTACGAGCTGTATTTCTAGGAGCGAGTGATTTAATTTTTGTATGTGTCAGGTTTCTCAACTAGAAAATGGGATTAATGATGCATATGTTGTAGATTTGCAGATATAGATCAGATGACAATGTAGGAAGAAGCAAGATCATCATGTAGCCTGGATGCAGACAGAGAAGGGTGCTCCAGGGAGCAAAGGAAAGAAAACTTCTCATTGGGTCTCCAAAGCATCCCCACACTGAGGGCGAGGAGACTCCAGGGAACCTTCACCTGCTCCATAGGTGCCTCGTTGTTGGTCTGGGAGTGACTTCCTTTCTGAAACTCAAGCATTCCATCCCTGAAGTGGGCGTAAGAAGATTGGACTGTACGCCGAAACCGGTTTGGCTCAGTGGATAGAGTGTCGGCTTGCGGACTGAGAGGTCCCAGTTAGATTCCGGTCAAGGGCATGTACCTTGGTTGTAGGCACATCCCCAGTAGGGGGTGTGCAAGAGGCAGCTGATCGATGTTTCTCTCTCATCAATGTTTCTGACTTTCTATCCCTCTCCCTTCCTCTCTGTGAAAAATCAATAAAATATATCTAAAAAAAAAAGAATATCGGACTGTAATAAGTGTCAGGTGTATGCAAGACTGAGTAGAGAAAGAATTTGGCACGCCTTAGATGCTCAGACTATCTTGGTTAAATCTACATCAGATCATGGTCCAAGTGCTTAAAGGGGCCGTGTCATTAGCCAGACTCACCTTTCAGTTGTCCTGGTGTCAGGCAGTTTGAGGGTCAGTGGTTGGCGGCTGAGAAAGCCAAGTCAGTGCTACTTCAGGGCTTAGGAACTACCTTTGCCTCCTGGGCTGCTCTCTGCCCTGGGGGAGTGGCAGCCCTGACCAGCTGGTTTCAGTGTCACTGTATCCCTGAGGCACTAAATCTGGGTTCAGAGGAAGGTTTCCCGAAGTGTGAAGAGCAGACTCCCTTAGAAATTGGCACTCAGCAAATAGAAAAGGTCAGTATTGCCCTTGTGAGCTGCTGACCAACGTCAGCGTTTGGGAAAGCCTGCAGGTCACTCATTTCCAGTTTCTTGCGTTATCATCATACACAAAGCACAGCAGAGCCCTTGCAAGCTAGCCTGACTCAGTTAAAGGAATGTTTATGCAACCCTCCTCCACTGAACTCCTACAGGAGGTGATGTGTTGGGCTAGGTTTCCCGAATAGAAAAGGCAATGCTGGTTTCAGTCTTTCCAGGAAAAGTATCAGATGACCAAACAGTTGTGGTCGGCAAACTGCGGCTCACGAGCCACACGTGGCTCTTTGGCCCCTTGAGGGTGGCTTTTCCACAAAATACCATGGCCTGGGCGAGTCTATTTTGAAGAAGTGGCATTAGAAGAAGTTGAAATGTGGCTCTCATTGAAAAAATGTGGCTCTCAAAAGAAATTTCAATCGTTGTCCTGTTGATATTTGCCTCTGTTGACTAATGAGTTTGCCGACCGACCACTGCCATCCAGTGTAAAAGTGCCAGGAAAGATACATTCAGCTTCAGGGAAGGGGGTTTTGGGAAGATGTCCTTTTGACTGATGAGCAAGAGTTCAAAGAAAGAAGAGGATGGGTTTAGTAGAATGCGTGTCCCGAAATGATGACCTAAGAGGGCCCTGATTATCTGGGGACACCTTCATGTACTTCAGTGGGGTTCTAAATTCAGACGTTGAAGGACAGAGAGGCAGGAAAAGATCTGAGTATTTGGAGACAGAAAATACAGGATTTCTGATTCTCAGTATGAGATATAATCTGTTGGCTCACTTTCAACAGCCAGGACTTAAAGGAGAACATAGAAAGCATACATAGTACATTACCCAAAGCTGCAGGAACAGCTACCTGCTGGGCAAGGGATCAATACTTAACATCTCTCCTTGGACTGGAACGATTTCTCTAATGTGGATAAAGAAAGTCTTGCTGAATTAGAATCTAAAGAGTCAACTGCAGCAAAATGGTAGTGCAGTCCTGGTCTGTACATGTGCATATACCTCGCCTGTACACATAGGTATGAGGACATGACAGTATATTTGTCCGTAAGATCAAAAGAAGCCAAAAGTGTGATATGGCTGTGAGAAAAGTTAATACTGTCTTATACTACAGAGATGGATGGTGGCCAAATTCACGGACGCAGCGTGACGCGGAGGAAGCAACAAAGTCTTAGGAGCCAGGAAGACCTGGCTCCACCATGGCTTACATCTGGGTGGTCTTGGATCCATTCTGTGGCCTCATTTTAATCACCTATAAAATAAGGCTGGCCGCTAACTGCCCACTCATGTGAACGCTAAATGTGAACGTATGTAAAGTGCTTCATACGGTGCCTGACATGCGAGTGGCCAACAAACATTAACTTTCTCCTCTCCGTTGACTCCATTCCTGAACTGACACGGAGCAAATTCAAACAAGACATCAGGAAATGAATTAGGAGTTACCTAGGGAAAGAAGACTTAGATGGTCCGACCTGGGGCTGGGCTTAGCATGCTTCTCTTTATTTTGCTAAAGAGAAAACAAACGAACGAACATGAATATGAAATACTTGAGAGCTGTCATGTGGAAGGAGAATAAATGAATTTAGATCAGCTTTAGAAGACAGAACAAAGACCATCCACCCCTCTTCTCCTTTTAGCCACTGAACCCCTGCTTATCCTTCAGATCAAAAGTCAGATGTCATTTCTCCCCAGCAAGACTTTCTTTATAACCACATTAAAAAAATATTTTTTATTGATTTTTTTTACAGAGAGGAAGGGAGAGGGATAGAGAGTTAGAAACATTGATGAGAGCGAAGCATTGGTCAGCTGCCTCCTGCCCATTTCCTACTGGGGATGTGCCTGCAACCAAGGTACATGCCCTTGACCGGAATCGAACCTGGGACCCTTCAGTCTGCAGGCTGACGCTCTATCCATTGAGCCAAACCGGTTAGGGCTACAACCACATTTTAAAAGATCATCCTGGAGCGGAGTATTATATTTGTCTGATTATACGGCAAAGGTTCATCTCCCCACTCAGCTGTAAGCTGCAGAAGGCTGGGGCCAGGCCCGCTTCCTAAATCATGCAGCCAGCCCTTGGCATGGGACCAGGTACATGGAAGCCCCTCACGTATTTGTTGAATACGGTGCCTGCCTGCAAGTCTCCCAGGCCTGTGAGCGGGACTTCAGAAGAAACCTGACACCATTGAGGTGCTGCAATTTCTGGAAAAGTGGAGAGAAGACAGCCCCGCGCCAGACTTCAGCACCCTCCAGCAGCAGAGGCCAAATAACGTACCCAGAGTAACTGATGCCCCCTCATCGAATGGCTCAACTCTCCGCCTCCAATTCTGGCCACTCCATAGGGCCTTCATCTGAGCATGTGGCCAGATGGCCGAGGGTTAAAGGAGAGCTATGGCTTTGACCACGGGAGGATATTTTCAGAGTTAACGAAGTGGAAAACAGCGAAGTGAAACAAGATCAAGGCCCAGCAGAGGCTTCCAGGGAAGGCAGCTATGGCAGGCAACACGGGACCAGGGGGTCTCCTTTGACTGGCAGGGCATCTTAGTCATGCAAATGAATGGGAAGGAAGCGAGAGGGGGTTACCTTGGTGATGAGCAACGATGGCAAGGGACAGGAGACATATGGCAAAGGAGGAAATGCAAAGTTATGTCAGCGCTGCAGTGATTCATAAATAACAGCACGAGGTCTGCAAAGGCAGATTGAAGGCATGCAGGGTGTTATGTAATCAGGCCCCAGTGAGGCGTGCTGGCATTAAGCATTCTAATGCGCAGGCCCTGGCGCGGCTGGCTGCTCTGTGGCTCTGGAGGTGCAGTTTGCGCAGCTTAAAAACAACCTTTAAAAGATAATTTTCTTAACGCTTTGGTCCGATGGTGGTTAGGGCTCTTAAATGCCTCTAGAGTCCATTTCCATTTCTACCCATGCCCACTCACTCATTCGCGCTCACTCACCCATTCATTTATTTACCCAACAAATGATTTAGCGTTCAGTGTGCGCCAGCCCCGAGGCTGGGTGGCGTGTGACTTTCCACTGTCGCTACTCAGGCTCAGGTGGCAGTCATCTCTCCGTGAGATTACAGCAACCGTCTTCACCCGGATCCCTGTCTCCAGTGTGTCCGTGTCTGATCCTTTCCCACTCCTCAGGCAGGATGCTTCTTCTCCATGGTCACGCTAAATGTGTTTCTCCCTGCTAGAGCAGACATTCTTCTATCTTTTGTAAACAGCATCTGCCCACCTGCTCCTCCTCCTCCTCCTCCTCCGTGACATCTTTGGCAATGTTCCCTATGAGGGTTACTATTTATAAATGGTCTTACCTGTTATGACTCAACTAAACTGGTCAAGAGGTGGGTTTACGGCCTGTCCGGGCCGATCAGAGAACCCCACTTTACTCTGGCTGTAATTGGGGGTGGGGGGGGCCGCCTTAGATTTAGGCTGAGCCAAATCCCAGGAATTTTCTGAGAGCTAACTGGAGCTGTAAGGCAGAAGGAGGATTTAAGAGGCAAAGGCTCTCTGTGTTAATTTTCAAACTACCACCGCCCTCGCGGTGGCTGAAACAGTGATGACTTATTAGCTCAGGCTCTGGAGGTGAGAAGGGTGCACAGCATGGCTCCGTTCTCTGCTCGGACTGAAGAAGCTGAAAAGCACGAGGCTGAAATCAAGGTGTTGGGCAGGTCTGAGCTTTCCACTGGAGGATACGGGGAAAATTCACTTTCAAGCCCGTGTTTGCAGAATCGAGTCCTTATGGTTGTAGGACTGTGTTCCCAGATTCCTTGCTGGTCATCAGCTAAGGTCTGCTCTGAGTCCCTAGAGGCTATTCACTTTCCTGGCCACAATGCACCCTCCATCTCCAAACCAGAAAGAGTGCGTCTCTTCCTTCCACTTCTGCCAACATCTGGGGAAAATGTTCTGCTTTAAAAATATATATTGAATCTATGGGGGTGACAATGGTTAATAAAATTATATGGGTTTAGGAATATAATTTTATAATATATTGTCTGTATATTGTATTGTATGTTCACCACCCAAAGTCATCATCCATCATCATTTATACTTCCGTTTCCCTCTTCTCCCTCCATCACCCCCTTTCCCTCCACTCATCACTATACTGTTGTCTGTGTCTATACATTGCTTTTTTTGGTGTGTCTTTTTTTTTATTTGCTTAATCCCTTCACCTTTTCACCCAGCCCCCCAACCCTGTTCCATGTTGAGAGCTGTCAGTCCGTTATCTGTAACTATGAGTCTGCTTCTGTATTGTGTGTTAGATTCCACATATAAGTGAAACCAGGTGCTAAAATGTTCTCCTTTTAGAGAGCTCATGTAATTAGAGCAGGCCTGCTTGAATCTCCTTACCTTAGGGTCAACAGGGCTGTATCGCATGATCTAATAACGTGTTTGAAATCTGCCCACCACACTCTCCTCCTTCATTACCTAGGTTTTCATAGCTGTGAGGGTGGAGCGCTAGTGTGCCTGTCTCTACCATGGGAAGACATGTGTCTGCCAAGGAAGAGAAGGAACCCAATAAGCAGAGGGAAAATAAGAGCCATGCAGCCTTGTGGTGACTGGATTTCAGTTAAGCCTCTCTATTCAGCTGCCCGCGCAGTTATGTGAGCCAACCATTCTCAGTTGGGTTATTGTAACTTGCAAAGGAAAAACATCCTGACTAATAAACATGCTGAAGGCCCATGGGTTATTCATTATTCTTGGGACAAAGACTGAACGTCGCATACAGGGTCGTTTGGCATCTGGTCCCTGAAAACCTCTCCACTTTCATCTCCCAATGTTCGCTCCCTACACACACACACACACACACACACACACACACACACACACACGTACAAACGCATGCACACACCACCCACTCATGCATGCACACACAGACTTGATGTTGTGGCACACATGGATGCACATACATGCACAGCTCAGTGCATGCCATGGTCTTCCTTGAGCATGTCTGACTTTCTCTCACATAGGCCTTGAAGAGCACGCCCAACCCCATTCTCCCAAACTGACTCCTCTTTGTCATTTTGCTTTTGGCTAAGAGATTGGTTCCTCCAGAAGCTTTCCTTGACCACCCAAGAAAAGCTTTGGCACCTTCCCCAGGTTTCCCACAATGCCTTATGCTTTCCCTACAATATCACCCAACATTGTGATTGCAGAGCTCTTTGCTGTTTTTCCTAACAGACTTGATGTTGTGCAGGAAGGGCCCTGTCTCATTCACACTCACGTCTCCTGAACTTAGCTCAGTGCCTAGCACACAGTGATCACTGAATCAGTGTTTGTTGAATAAAAGAATAAATCCGGCATTACACAGCCAGCATCTAATGAAAAACAAAACTCTCTCCAATTGGTGGTAATTCAGATTTTACCCTGAACGCTCTCACTATATAGCCTACCGTGGGCTCGTTTTCTTAAATTTCTCTGCTAATCTTGACCTCTTGCCTGAACCGATGAACATGAGCTTAAAATCACCTTTTGCAAAATCAAACATTCATAGACACACAATCAAAATTAAACACAAAAACTCATGGACACAGATCATTCCCAGAGGGAAGGGGAGAGGGGTTCAAATACATGGTGTCGGATGATTTGCCTCGGCTGGTGAACACAGAGCAATATACAAATGATGTATATCGTACACTTGAATTTTAATTTTATTAACCAATGTCACCCCAATACGTTTAATGATTTTTTAAAAAAATCTTTGGCTCTGAAAACCAATGCTATTATTCTCTTATTGGCCTTGGGATGTAGGCCCTTGTTTCTGCCTGTTTGATGGGGTCCAACTCTGGCTTCTCTGGCAATGCCTTGGCAACAACACAGCTGCTCTCTCTGGTTTGTGGCTCTGAACTTGGACTGATTCCCCTGGCTGCCAACCTGCCAGATTGGACTTGGCTCTGGCAACAGGGAACCAGGCATCAGCTGTCAGACTATTATCACCAGTCTCTTTGAACTGGAATCAATAATTTTTTTTTGCCTTCCACATGGTTGGTTCCAATCATTTCCAGCCAATTCTCGCCAGGACAGCAGTTACATCATCAGCCTCAGTCCATCGATGGGTGAAGTCTGGGCTTGGTACAGCTGCTGGAAGCTGAGTACCCAATCACACTGAGATGAGCTCAAGCGCATGTCCAACAATAGCTTCACACTGCTTGGTTGTTAACTAGATTCTTACAAAGGAAGACAGCTCATCACTTTGTCAAAGTACCATCACACCCTATCACTAACATATGCCATTTTCATTTATGTGTATTGCCTGCCAGATTGCATGTGAATTTATTGCTGGTCCATTTTCATACCTCAGAGCATTTGGATCCAATCATACTCCTCATGGCTGTGTATTCTGGAGGAATCTTACTGGCAATACAGATTTGTACAAATGCTAACTTTCTGACTCCACTGGAAATTAACATCAACTTGTAGCAACCTTGGTTCACAATATCTCTTTAGGTGCTATTTATTAGACTTACAGGTAACTCTTCACCTCTGTTTCTTCTCTCCCCTTCCCTCAATGGCCAACTGTACCAAAGATTCATATCAGTTGACCACTTTCTTGCCTGCATCAAATTTATTTCCACTCTTTTCCCAGTGGGAATGTAGTTGAAGACTCAGGGTATCTCCTATATGAATTCAAATAAATAGAAACACTGACTATAATGTTACCACTGGTCAAGCAACTTCCTCTTAACTTCACTTTTTCCACCAGCAAAATTAACATGTTTAAACCCAGGACTCTCTCATGACCCTACTGGTCTCTAATTCCTGAGTTCTGTCCCTCAATTTTCTTAGGTTAGTTTGGTCATCCATTTTCTACATTCTTCAATAAACTGCCTTTCCAATCTTACTTCTTGTTGCATCAATGAGGTGAGGCTTAAGTGATTGAGTACTGTTTCATTTCATGGACTTCAATATGTACTGCACTAACTGTCTTATCTCTCCAATAGTCTCTAGTTTAGTAATTTTCTTGTCCATCAATGGCTTATTTGGAAGGTTTTTATGGGTGTGTGTTTTACTTTTTTAAAAGAATTACTTTTAATAAAAGCAATACAGAGAGAAAAATCAATGAAACTAAAGGCTGGCTCTTTGAAAAGATCAATAAATTTGATGAAATTCTGTCTAGGCTAACCAAGGAAAAAGAGAGAAGAAACAAATTACTAATGTCAGAAATAAAAGAGGAGCCATCACTATTGATGTTCTGGACATTAAAAGGATTATGAAGAAATATTTTTAACAACTCATATCCACAAATTTGATAATGCAGACATGGATCAATTTCTTGAAAGACACAACTACTAAAGCGCACACAAAGAAAATAGGGTCATCTGAACTGGACTATTTCAATTAAAGAAATTAAATCAATACTTAATAAGGCAGTATGGGCTAAATGTACCCCCCTCCCCAAATTAATATGTTAAAACCCTAAATCCCAAGGTCAAAGTATTAGGACGTGGGTTTTTGGGAAGTGATTAGGTCATGAGTGTGGCCCCTGATGAGTCGGATTTGTGTCCTTATAATATTCTCAACAGAATATAAGCAAATAAAATCCAACAGTATATAGAAGGAATTACACACCACAACCAGGTAGGATTTACTCCAGGTATGCAAGGCTGGCTGGACATTCAAAAATCAGTTTATAATCACCATACCAACAGGATAAAAATAAATAACGTATGCTTTATGTATTGACACAGAAAAAAACCATTTAACAAAATCAACATGTCTTAGAAAACACTCAGAAAACAAGAAATAGAATAAACTTCCTTGATAAAGAACATCTGAATAAAATCTACAGCTAAAGTAACACCATGGTGAGAAACTCAATGCTTTCTTCCTAAGATCGATGCATGTCCTCTCTCACTACACTTTTTCAACATTTTACTAAAAGTACTAGCTAAAATTTTTTTTTAAAGGTTGGAAATGAAGGAATAAAATACTTTCTTTTCAGAAGAGATTATTGTATATTTACAGGTAATTTTAAAGAATCAATAAAAAAAAACTTCTAGAACTAGTAAGCATCTATAGCTATATAGCAAGATACACAGTTAATGCACAAAAATCAATTGCTTTGCTATCTATGAGCAATGAACAGTTGGGATTTGATACTGGAAAATGTACCATTCACCAAGCACCCCAAAAATAAAAAACATAAATATAATAAACTATGTACAGAATTTAGTCATGGAAAACTAGAAAAATCCAATTCTTTCTGACTGATCCATAGATTCAATGCAGTCCCAATTAAATTTTTTCACATATTTTTCACATATTGGAAATGAATTCTGAGGTTTCAAAATACCTAGAATAGCCAAGACGAGTCCAAAGAGAGGAACAAAATTGGAGGACTCACAGTATTCAATTTTAAGGCTTCCTCTAAAGCTACAGTAATCAAGAGAGCATGGGGTTGGGGGAAGAATAGATACATAGATCAATGTGACAGAACAGAGTGTCCAGAAATAGGCCCACACAAATGCAGTCAACTGATCTTTGATGTGGAGAATAGGCACACATTTTGGAGCAGCCTCACTCTCCACCATCTTTCTCTGAGGATTGGATCCATACCTTGAATATCCCAAATTACTAAGAATAGCTTATGGACCTAAGTACAGGCCTCGCAGAAAGGAACATTTTTATTTTTGTTGTTGCTGAAATATATCTAATATTCTGCTGCTGAACTACATTTAAACAGTGATTGTGTCCACCTGCCCCTATCCCCTGGTATCTTGGTTGGCAGTCATGCAGACAGGGGATATTGCTGGTCACAGTATACACACTTTCAGGAGGCCCGTGATTGTCCATATTAGGGCCAGGAATTTAAATTGGTGAGTGGAGTACTCTGTCTCACTCTCTGATAGTCTCCTGCTCCTGAAAACTGCGTGCCTCCTCTTCTCTTCTTCACCGTAGTATCCATCATCTTTAGTCCTCCAGAGTTCCCTCCTGTACGTACAGTGGAATTCACTAGATCTGCGAAGGCTGAGATGAGGGGTGATAGAGCAGGTCCACCAAGGTAATGCAGACCAGTCAATGGCTGTCTCAACAGTAATGCCTTCAGAGGTCGAAGAATCTGATTGAGGAGCTGAGTGTGCCACGGAGACTTTGATTCTTATTGCTCTGGAATCTTCCTCTGCTTGGTTAAGGGCACCTGGATGTTAACATCATAACTCACACGTGGAGCGCGAAGAGCTCAACGTTCCAGGAATGAGCTTCACAATCGCTACCTTGAACCCACCCTGTCCTCAGAAGGAGGCTGCCTGGACAGTGCCAATGTTATGCTCATCCCCCTTTTGGCCACCATGTCCCTAGCATGCGATTAAAACTGACATTTATCAGAAGATACCCTTCGGTTTGATTTCTCCACGAAGTTCCCTCTTTAAATTCTCCAAAGACAGGGTAATACTTCCGACTATGTGTTTTAACCATGTTTGCTGTTAATCTCTGGTGGATGGCAGGAATCCTTGAGAGATTTAGGGGGGGCATTGCTTCAAGTTGATACACGTCCTGTGAGATGTAAGATATGATATTCTTCTTTTTCCTGTCAGCCATTTTAAACTAATCTACAGCGTCTGTACTTTTTCATCAACAGAGCAAGAATTTTGCTGTTTTATTTTCTGTTGAATCTTCAGCACCTGAACCAGTTTCACTGGATTTGCAGAGAATAAAATCTCTTATTCGGTGATTTATAAACAGCTGTTGAGTGACTAATGAATGAACTGATCTCTGAAATGTTTAGGAGTCAGTGTATGATTTGATGCTCACCTCCCCAGACTATGGTCTATCCACACACGTGTTTAGTTTTCCTTCTTATTCTTTACCAGAGATGGGGGCACAGGGACTATGGAATGGAGAGTTTCTGCAGTTAATCACCATTCAAATGCTTTTACAAGTTCTTGACTTCGAAAGGAAAAAGTTTTCTAGACCTTTCCCTTAATGATTAAGAGCCATGCACTTGCCCTAGCTGGTTTGGCTCAGTGGATAGAACCTTGGCCTACAGGCTGAAGAGTCCTGGGTTCAATTCTGGTCAAGGGCACATGCCTAGATTGCAAGCTCGATCCCCAGTAGGAGGCATGCAGGAGGCAATGATGACCCTCTCTTATCACTGATCTTTCTTTCTCTCCCTCTTTCTTCCTCTCTGAAATCAATAAAAATAATAATAAACAGGAGCCATGCACTTCTACTGGACGATGCTCACATTTCATTCATGGGGACAGAGAATATCATCCTTGCTTGTGACTTTCTTTTTCTATTCTTCCACTCTTCGTACATCAGGGAATTTTAAAAATTAAAATCCTCAGGATCTAATCCAGGAGATGAGCATATGGGTGATGATCCTTGAGAAAAGACAGGGCCTTGTTAGGTTTCCTTCACTTGTGATTTCTCTTTGAGGAGGTTTCTGCACGAGGGGCCAAATGAGTACTCCCAGCCCTGTGGCTGCTGGCTGTTCTGGGCTAGCGTCTTCAAACAATGGAGCTCATGCCAACAGACGCCTCCATCCTCCCTGCGTCCTGAGTCTGGAGGCCAGTCCGTGAATGCTTTTCATTGGTTCTAAGAAAATGCCCACTGATGAGTTATAGCCAACAACAACAAGCGTAAACCATGGCTGGTCTTTGATTTTCAAACCGCTCTAGTCTTTACTGCCAGCTCCTGAGACGCACCAGGCACAGGTGAATAGGAGATGGCTAGGCAGCTTGCCATGAATCTCTCCTGGCAGGACACAGGGCAGGCCTGTTTCCAAGGCCTTTTCATCCATTTCTAATCCTCTGCATTGAACCCCTCAACCTTTCGGATACCAGAGCTGAGTCCCTTTTCTTATTACAGCCCCATTGCATATGTTCCAGGCCACCTCCCCTTGGTCTTCCTCCCAAGATGGCAGGTCAAAGAGGGATTGTCCAAGTTGAGGGATGCTGGGGTCACCATGCCCTGGAAGCTTGGCAAGGTCTTGGGAAGCCTGAAGAGGCAAAGCCACACCTTGCTTCCTAGTCTGGAAAACCAGAATCCAGGATTTCCACATCGGGGCTTCTGTTGGTCTGTGGCTCACCTCACAGAAGGCATCTCTTTGTTTTCTTTCCTGAGTAGCTTCCACCAAGGGAGAAGCTGAGTCACTGGATTCAGTGGAGAAATAAAGACAAGCATAAAGCAGGTGAGCACCAGGGGATGCTGCTCTAAGCGGTCCTGTGACAATCTCTCCATCACAAAAACTCCAGCTCCAGGAAACAGGCTCCTTTTTGCAACCTGTGCTCTCCCAGGATTTGGCTCCCAATTTCTCCGAGCACCTGCTGGCCACAGCTCAGCTTTGTGGATTGCTTCCAGGCCTGGGCCTCTGTGTTCCGTCAGCCTGCTTTGTGGCTCTGCCTCCGACAGAGGCCCTTTCACAGACAGCCGCTTGGCCCTGGGGTAGAGCCTCCTAACAATAGCTTTTCATTTTGATAATAATATCTCCCTTCAGGACTAAGAGATGTAACTTTTCTAATAATGCTCTCTGTTACTGATGTGGTCTTTTCAGAGGAGGCTTCTGATTCTGGACTTGACTCCCTGACTGTGCTAACTTATATCCATCTCATTTTTCCTTCAGAAATTGGAACCTTTTAACATTAGGTTGTAAATGGGAAGGTGGGTGTATAGGTCAATTTCTGTTGCTAATCCACCAATCGCCCAGGGAGGGTGATTAGTATGAATAGCCTGTCATAGCTGGGGGGAAGCATATAGGACTCATTATCCTGCTGATGCGTGGTTTCTGAAATTGACACTATCCTGTGTCATACCACTTCCTGGTCCTTCAAACCACTGATAGATTCTCTTAACACTGACTCATTGTAAGAAGGATTTCTTTCCATTTCCCTGCACCATTCTTCTGGCAATTGCTTCCTACTTGAATGATTCAAGAAAACTAGGAACTATATGAATCATGTATTAGCAAGATACAGGGTTAAAAAAAAGGCATCTTGTAATGAGCTCACACAATTAACAAGGATGTGTCTTCCCTGCTGTCTGACCCCTTCCAAACAGAGAGGGTGCCCCCGCCCTCTCTTTGGGTCTGTTACATTCATATAGGCACACAGGAACTGAGAACAGGAGTGCAACCAACATTCGTCATGGTTGTGCACAGAACAACACTAGTTACAATAGCCAAAACATGGGAACAACCCAAAACCTTTCAACTCATGAATGGATAAATAAAATGCGATGTATTTCAGTCAATGGAATGTTATTTAGCCATAAAAAATAAAGTACTCATATATGCTACAACATAAATGAACCTTGAAAGCATTATACAAACTTAAAAAAGCCAGACACAAGAGGGTGCCTATTGTCTAATCCTATATAATAAAAGAGAAACATGCAAATTTGACTGTACCTTCGCTCCTGATTGGCTATGCTACCAGCCAATCAGGAGCAGGGGTGGGGCCAAGTGGCAGGAGCCCCGGGCGTGGAGGTGGAGATAAAACGGCAGTGGCAGCAAGCATCCAGCCCCCAGGAGCTGTGCGGGGAAGCGGCGGCAGCAGCAGCAATGGTGGTGGTGGTGGTGGTGGTGGTGGTGGTGGTGGTGGTGGCAGCAGGGAGTGCCTGGCCCCTGGGCGCTGTGAGCGGAAGTGGCGGCGAGCGCCCAGCCCCCTGCTCAGCTCAGCCCTGGCTGCCTGCGACCACCTGGCCCCAGGCAATGGCTTTAGGCCTTAGGCAGGCTGGGGGTGAGCCATCAGTTGGACATCCCCTGAGGGCTCCCAGTATGTGAGAAGGGGCAGGTTGGGTTGAGGGACCACCCACCCCCAGTGCACAAATTTTGTGCACAAGGCCCTAGTTGTATTTATATGCAATAACCAGAATTGGGAAACCCATGGAGACAGAATGCATAACAGTAGTTGCCAGAGGACAGGAGAATGAAGAGTGACTACTACGTGGATAGTGGGTTTCCTTCTGAAGTGGTGAAAGGGTTCTACAGTTACATGGCGGTGATGGTTACAACATTGTGATTGTACTAAATGCCATTGAATTTGGACACTTTAAGACAATTAAAATGGTTATGTTATGTGTATTTTGACCAAAATAAAAATATTGAAAAGACTATGAATATTATAAGATGAATATTATAAGACAAATGACTTAGAATAGTTATATATCATAGGACTGGGCAAGGCCTTCCTATATATAAACTCCTAACGCCATAGATAAAGGAGGACACACTATAGCTACTTAAAAATTCACAATTTCTGCTTGGTATAATATACCAAAATAATGTTTCTGATACATTTGAGATGTATTTGAGAACCAAAGTTAAAAGCTTAAATATCTGACAAAGGAAGCAAGAGCATTCCATGAAGTAAAAACAGTCTCTTCAATAAATGGTGGTGGAGAAATTGGACAGGTACATGCAAAAAATGAAACTTGCTGCCAACTTACACTATACACAAGAATAAACTCAAAGTGGTTAAAAGACTTAAATGGTTAAAAGTCGTGAAACCATAAAAATCTTAGGAGAAACCATAGGCAGCAAAATCTCAGACATCTCTCAGAGCAATATGTTTACTGATACATCTCCTAGGGCAAAGGAAACTAAGGAGAAAATAAACAAATGGGACCACAGCAAAATGAAAAGTTTCCGCCCAGCAAAAGAAACTATCAACAAAATGAACAGAGAGCCCACTGTATGGGAGAACATATTTGCCAATGATACATCTGATAAAGGGTTGATTTCCGTAATATATAAGGAACTCGTATGACTTAACAAAAACAAGACAAACAATCCAATTTAAAAATGGGCACAGGACCTAAACAGACTCTTCTCCAAAGTGGACATACAGAAGGCCAAGAGACATAGGAACACCTGCTCAAAGTCACTAATCATCTGAGAGATGCAAATAAAATTGGCAATGAGGTATCACCTCACACCTGTCAGAATGGCTAGCATCAACAAATCAACAAACTATGCGTTGGCCAGGATGTGAGAAAAGGGAGCCCTCATACACTGCTGGTGGGGATGCAGACCGGTGCAGTTACTGTGGAGAACAGAATAGAGTTTCCTCAAAAAATTAAAAACGGAACTGCCATTTGACCCAGTGATCCCACTTCTAGGAATATATCATAAGAAACCAAAAACACCAATCAGAAAGAATATATGCACTTCTATGTTCATAGCAGCACAATTTATAATAGCTAAGATTTGGAAATAGCCCAAGTGCCCATCAGTAGATGAGTGGATAAAAAAGATGTGGTACATTTACACCCGGGAATACAATACAGCTATAAAAAAAAAAAGAAATCTTACCATTTGCAACAGCATGGATGGACCTGGAGAGTATTATGCTAATGAAATAAACCAGTTAGAGGAATATAAACGTCACATGATCTCACTCATCTGTGGAATCTAATGAGCAAAATAAACTGATAAGCAAAATAGATCCAAAGACACAGAAGTATGGAACAGACTGAGGAATTTCAGAGGGAAGGTGGGGGCAGGGTGATGGGAGGGGACTAATTAAGCAGAGAACTTATGTGCATATATGCATGGCCCCTGTACACAGACAGTTAGGGGGTGAAGGCCTAGGAGGGGCAGAGGTGAGGTGGAGAGGGTCATTGGGAAAAACCAACAAACAAGGGGGACATTGGCAATACTTTCAACAATAAAGAAGAAAAAGCGTAAAAAATATATATATATCACAATTCAATGAAAAACATTTAAAAGCAATAAAATAGTAACAATATTAAGAAAATTCACAAAAGACAAATGCTTTCAAATATCAACACGCTTCATTCCACTAATAGTTTTAAAATAAAAAATGAAAACAAAGAAATAGTCTTTGCATGGATGAAGTTAAGACAGTAAAAGCATTTTCGGTAGGCAAGAGCGTAGAGACATGGGCTCTCTCTATGCTCCTGAAAGCGTAAATTGCTAGAGGAATTTTCCAAGTTTTATCAACATTTAAAATGTGCATAACCCAGTTCCACTTGGATCATTTTATACTAGAGGAGTGTCCTTTATTCCGCAGAAGTAACAGCATGAGAGTCCTAAGATACACATGTGTAAGAACTGTTATTGCAGCTACATTTTTAAAATAAAAAAGAGTGGAGGCGGCCTACAGGATTTCCAATGGGGCGGTAAATCATTTAACTAAACAAGGAAGTGGAACCGATAAGGAAACACTGAACGGGGAAGGTAGCCACTCTATACAATTATGTGGGGGAAGGAAGATGCTGAAGGATATTTATAGAATATTTATAGTACGATCTCAAAACTTAGAATGGGAAAGGGTGGATTTGTATCCCAAAATATAATTCTGTCATCACGATCAAGTTCTTGCTTTATTTTTTGCATGTATTTAAAAACCACTGTATCTTTCTGTCTTTATAACTTTGAAAAACATGTCCTTTCCTCCCCACCCGGTGCTCTCGGCACAGTGAAAAGTGGAGGAATTCCTATCTGTCTGAGGCTCTGAATTTCCATCTGTCTGGTCTCAGGGGGAACCCACCTTCTCTCACCTCCTCTGTGGGCTTTCTGTAGGCTTTGGGCTGCAGCTCGAGCTTCCCGGTGAGTCACCTCTGTTTTCATACAGGCTAATGGGGAGATGAGCGGTGGGAGTCCACGAGCTGTTACCTCATTTGCACTGGGCCTCTGGGGCTGAGGTTTGCATTTGTCATTTTCTAATTTGTAAATGTGCTGCCAGAAATAGCAACAAACATGTCTCCAGGCATCCGGTGTTGGGTCCCGGGATCTGAAATGTAAACACGTGAAAGCACGTTAGCAGGTGGCTCATAGACTGTTCACCTCTTCTCACTGCACCCACCACCTTCTCCACTGCCCTTCCTCATCGGCTGCCTTTCTCCTCTTCTGCATCCTCATCTTCATACATAGGGTTGAAGAAAGGGCCACATGTTAACCTGACTAACTCAGGGAAGGCCTACGGGCTTGCAAACTCCAGAGACCTAAAGTGACCACAAAGGATGGTCTGAAATTAAAAACATTTCAGTAAAAAGCAGTTTATAGTGGGTAGTCGTGTCCTAGGCCAGTATATTCCTTGACAAGATCAACTACAATCTTTACTGAGCTTACTGTCCTTTTGAATCTAAGATAACAAACCTGTGAAAGGTCAGGGTAACTTGTAACTTCCTTTTTTCCGAACCCCTCAAAGCACAACCAAATGCGCCAGGGCTGCAGGACTAGACCATAAATTCCTTCATTGTCATTGTGATCTTGCTAATTGTTGACTGTTAACTATCCTGTACCTACTTAAGTAAAAGAAGTATATGTCTATCATTTTATTTTTTATCCAATCCCAGAGGTTCCCCCGCCCTGAATGCCTTGCTTTCTCCCACCTCCCTGATCTATTACCAAAGGATTTCTTGTAACCCACTTACATCTCCTCCTTTGATGGTAATTGATAAAACAAGGTGAAAAACTGCCATTCTCTGGAGCATTGAGATTCTGCTTCCTGGCAGTTTTGTTGACAGTTTGGTTCAAATAAACTCACAAAAAGTCTGTACAGGTTTGGATGTTGTTACGTTAACATATGTACTGGGTTTTTGTAAATGTAGAGATTCCTTAAGAAAAATGGCTACCTGCTTGCATCATAGACCAACAATACACACCAGCCAGACAAGACTTAAACTTGGGCTGAAACCTTTGGCTCAGTGGATGGAGCGTCAGCCTGCGGGACTGAAAGGTCCCAGGTTCGATTCAGGTCAAGGGCATGTACCTTGGTTGCGGGCACATCCCCAGTAGGGGGTGTGCAGGAAGCACCTGATCTATGTTTCTCTCTCATTGATGTTTCTAACTCTCTATCCCTCTCCTTTCCTCTCTGTAAAAAATTAATATATTTTTAAAAAAGACTTAAACTTGGGTGCCTGGGGACAAGGCCCTGCCCAGCCCGCTATGCAGATTCACTGTGCAGAGGCCAGAACTGGGGGTTTGCAGAAGGGATGAGAATGAGTGATTTCATTCTGGTCACGTCCACTTGGAGCTGAGGGATACCCGGGTGGGATCCACACATCTGGTGCATGAGAGAGATCGGGGCTGCGGACGCTAGATCAGGAGTCACCTGCACATCTAAGATCACCCAGCAAGCAAGTGGCAGAATTGGGATTCACACCCAGACTGTGGAACTCCCAAACCCTGAACATAGCAATGTGCAATATAGCTGAATTCTTAGACGGCCTCAAGGTCTGTTCCAAGGTTGAGATCCTAAAGGTGGTGCTATTTCCGGTGGCTGTGGTGCCAGACAAGCCTTCATCTCCAGAACCTCCTTTCCTCGTCCCAGACCCTAAGGGGCCTCAGAGCCATCCTGCCCTTTGCTCTGCTCTTGCGGGCTGTGTTTGCAGAAATTGGCTCTAGGCTCCTGCAGCTTCAATCTGACAGCTTTTAACATATATATTAGAGAGGAAGACAGAGAGGCACCTATGTGAGAAAGGAACAGTGATCGGTTGCCTCCCAAACAACAGCCTGTGCTGCCTCAGATTCCTCACCTCTAAGGTAAGAAAGAGAATGTCAGCCCTGCATCAGGGCCAACGCATTCATGGCCACAGACGTACACAGGAATTTCAAAGGCTTACACAAATATATGGTGTCACTGCACTTTAGCAGTGGTATTGGTTTTTACTGGCTATTGGACAGCTCTTCTGACTATGGCAGGCACTGGTGATCACTAAGTCCTTGACTGTGAGCTCTATGAAGACAAGGATCATATCTATATCTATATTGTTATTGATTTCAGAGAAGAAGGAAGAGGGAGAGACAGAGACATCAGGGAGGAGAGAGAATCATGGATAGCCACTTCCTGCATGCCCCACATTGGGGATCAAGCCTGCAACCCTCGGTGACTAATTCTGACCACAGAGCACAGTTTGGGACACATGACATAGTGCTCAAGAATAACTGGCTGAAGGAATAATTTAATTCCACATTCATTAGCCTGAGACTCACAAAGCTGGAGCCTTGTCCTAACTGGTTTGACTCAGTGGCTAGAGCGTCGGCCTGTGGACTAAAGGGTCCCAAGTTCGATTCCAGTCAAGGGCATGTACCTTGTTTGGTTGTGGGCACATCCCTAGTGGGGGATGTGCAGGAGGCAGCTGATCGATGTTTCTCTCTTATTGATGTTTCTAACTCTCTATCCCTCTCCCTTTCTCTCTTTTAAAAAAATCAATAAAATATATATTTTTAAAAGCTGGAGCCTTTATTCTATATACCTAGGCGAGTCCTTCACCCATGATGTGCTTCTCTGTTTCCCTTAGAAACAGGATAATAGTAAGTGGTGAGGGTCAAACAAAACCACACGGGTGAAGCTCTAGGCACATTTATGGCTTGCTGCTCATCTCACATGTTTGGAGCTAAGTCACGAGAACAATCAAGTCAAGATTCCCTGATTGTCTGCCACGTGGCTGGCCCGTGCTGGCCATGGTGTCTACCTAGAGAAAAGCCTCACATTCTGCCTTGAGCAGATCCGAACCTGTGGGCCCTGGGAGCCGAGCTGGCCTGGGGCCCCCTCTGGCCTGGAGCAGTGATTTCAGATTCAACAGGAGGAGGAGGAGGTCTTTCTTGCTTTCAAAGGACAGCTGGGCTTTCAGGTGTTGAGATGAGCTGAAACTCAAACATTTGGTGAGGGAATGGAGGGCGTCCGTATAAATAGAAAATAAGTAGGAAGAGGTTTTATTGAGGGAATGAAAAAAGCTCCTGGACTGCCTTCAAAGTGGTGCAATTTCATAGAAATCTCCCACTTTGAAATGGCTTGCCCCTAATTCAGAAAGTTATCCACTGTGTTGAGCAGAATCTAAAGCGCTCTAGTGGCCTCTTTTTTGCTTTTAATGGCCCCAGGAGCTCCAAGCTTCTATTTTCTCCCCTATCCAGAGGCAGAGGGAGCCAGCGGAGGATTGCACAGACACATACACAACCATGAGGCCATCTGGGGGCATTATTTTAACCAGATTCTTCTGGAAATAAAAATTTCTCAGGGAGAAATGTGCCAAGGGGGTTTAAAAATAAATCTAGAAGAGAGAAAATACAGTGCTTACAGTTCATTTAAGTTCAACTTCATAGCGCAGACAGCTTCTAGCATCTGGCTTACAAATATGGACCATGGAGGGATTTGTTGAGCACCTATTTAGCTATTAGCTCCTATAAAAAGGAGTCAAGAAAGAATAGATTAGTGGTTTTCCCTAGGAAGCAATTCCGAAGTAGAAGTGGGTTCCAGTCTACAAAGGACAGTCTCTGCAGCCTTCTAGAGATGTCAGTTCCCACTCATTATGTTCCTTATTGTCTTGATTAAAATTTTTCGAAAACTTACTTAGCTGCCCTGCTGGTATGGCTCATGCTTCGATTCCCAGTCAGGGCAAATGCCAGGGTTGCGGGGTTGATCCCCAATGTGGGGCATGCAGGAAGTGGCTATCAATGGTTCTCTCTCCTCACTGATGTCTCTGTCTCTCCCTCTCCCTCTCCCTTCGTCTCTGAAATCAATAACAATATAGATATGGATATTTTTTAAAGTTTCCTTAGGCTCTCCTGAGGAACACAATTATATGGCCATGGATAGTCAATCTTACTTAATAATAGACAAACACGTAAATTGACCATATCTCTGCTACACCCACAGCCAATCAGAATGAGTATGCAAATTAGAATGCCAAAGATGGTGGCTGCCCAGTTTCTCCAGGCATTGAGTGGCCAGGGTGGGCAGGACACCTGCTATGAGAGGGAGGTCAGAGGGCGGGGACGAAGGTGCCACAGGAAAATCAGTGCTGGAAATCAAGGGAAGGAAGCCTACTGCACAAATCTCTTCATGCAATGGGCCTCTAGTCCATTATAAAATCCCCACTTCCTACAGCATTCCAGATTTTTCCACAGTTCTATGCCAAAGAATTTCTGACATCTTTGCCTCATTTACTATCGGTTATTACTCTGTCCGAGGTTCAAGGAGCCAATCAAACAAACCACTGCCTAATCCAGAACATCATTCTTGAGTTACAGATGAATCCTCCAATTCAATGGCTTTTGCAGTCATGGGTCCCCAGTCCCTTTGGTACATATTAGGCAAGTTCTGCAATTATTTTTATGCAGGGGCTATTTTCCCTGGATTGTATTTCTTCACTGAGATTGGACTGACCCCATGAACCCCAGTATTGGCTTGGATGCAATGAAGGGAAATGGGAAAAATCTTTAGGGGGAAAAGGCATCTTGTGAGTTGTCTTCTTTTTTTTTATTGGTAAGGTCATTGCATGTTTCCAAGCGAATGGAAAATGTTCTCATTCAGCCAGCCAGACTAGAGACCATGTGGGTACAGTCCAGCCACCATGCTGGAGTGTCAATCTCTCTTTTTCAGGGGATTCTACATGTGTTCCTTCTAGCGTTGGCTGTGGCAGCAGTACCAGCCTGCATGGCAGCCATAGAAACATAGCAAGCCAATGCTAGGGCCAGGGTGACAGAAAGTATGTTCGTCTGAGGTAAGGTCATGAGAAAAGAAATCAAACTCAACAAAATCCCTTTAATTGATGTTAGGCCAAAGAAATTCTTGCTCTTCTTCTTTCTTACCATAAAACATCCTTAGGTCCAAGCCCTGAGGAGCCTTTCATATAAGCAGACCACTTAGACGAGTCAAGACATTGAATTCCAAGTCTTGGGTAAGGGTCTCCATGCCAGTGAGTTCTCTCCTATCCAGTGTCATGGTCCGCAACCCGATCACCATCCTCAGGCACCACTCCCATCCATGTTTTTCCAGTTTCTGCAAGGACATATGAACTTGTGCTTCCTCAAAGTATTCCAAGTAGATTAACAGCACCCACGTGCCCCAGTCTAAGGGTGGCACTTGTTACTATTACTGCTGTTACTTTACAGACAAGAAAACTGAGTTTCAGGAGGCCAGATGAGTTGCTCAGGATGATGCAAATAATTAAGGGAATCATGGGATGAAATCGAGGTGTCAAAGCTCCCAATGCATGCTCTTTCCTATAGACAATCCATCAACTCAAAATCTGAGGGAACATTCATCGCAAACAGAAAACCCTACTGCATAATATAAGCCAAGGCCAAGTTCAAATGGACCTTTATTCATTTACTGTCTCAGATTATGGGAGACAATGTGACCTCTTGGAAGACAAAGATGCTAATGCACAACATCCCCGGGAGGTAAGTAGGACAAGACTTAACACTTCCACTGCTCAGCTGGGGAATGTGCAGTTCAGAGTTGAACTGTTTTGCTGGAGTCTTACAAGTTTCCAGGGTTGGGGCTGCCATTCTAGCCCAGTCTCTTCTACTCCAAAGCTCATGCTCTGCCCACTAATCTTCTCTGAGTATTTTCACCTTTTTCAACAATTTATTGCTCAGGCTGCTTCAGGTTTAACCATTACTGATTACCATTTTCAGTTTCCTCTGTCTTCAACTTGCATCCTGTTCATAGCAGGTTGCTATGGAAACATGACATATTATTGGTCTCTCTGTAGGATAGTGACCTGGCATATTTAAAAATGTTCTGAGTTTCTTAGCAACTCGTCCAACATGATCCATCTTTGCCTCCATGATCTGTTCTTTTGCACAGCACATGGAACCTGGATCATGGGTGAGCTTCCAGGGATGGGAATGGAGTTTTGAGAGAGGAGGTGAGTATTACATGCATCGGCTACAGACCCCATTCCATCAGCTGCCTGAGCAGAGGCTACCATCATGAGGAGACTGTAGGTGAGTAACTACACCTGGGGCTTCTTATGTGACTCCATAGGGATGCATCCTTGTTGGCCTTCTATGCTTGGTCCAGTGTTGGAAGAAAGGACAAAAATTAGGAAAGCTGCCCATTGTTAATCAAGTCTTAGCCATTTTGGAATTAACTGTTGTCAACATTATTTTGTAGCATCCTGGATTGTCACTGGAGATAATTATTACCCACATTACTGTTTGGCTTCCTGCAAGTCTGACCTCCTTTCACCAGGCTGGCTTTGTAGGTAGTTTATCATCAGGCAGAGGTTGGCTTCTGGGACAGGTTGCTGCAGGTGTAGGTCAGAGTTCTATTTTTATAGATGGGCTGGCCATTGTCTGTTTATATAGTCAGTCTCTCAACTGTCTACTTAAATGCCTTGTCTACTTAAACGCCTTGAAACCAAAGAACAGGCCTTAGCTGTGTAGCTCCAATACCTAACATGGCAGCAGATAAATGTGGGTTGGTGGATGGATAGGAGGAAAGACAGAAGAAAGGAAAGAAAAAAGAAGGGGCAAGAGGAATAGAAGAGTGAAGCATAAAAAGGGAGCATTTCTGTTGACATGAGCAAGAGGATGGACACTGGAACAATACACGTCTGAGGGAAGTGGTGAATAAATTGGCTTGACAGGAAGCAATGGTTCCTGTAAGTGGGTAGTGTTGAACCCAGCTGATTTATAATAATTCTCTAGATGGGCCCCATGCAGCAGAGAAGGGGCTGTCTGTAAGTGGTCAGGAGTGAAGACAGATAGGGTCAGTCATACAGCCAGGGGCCAAGGGGACACAGAAAAGGATGCTCTAATGGAACTCAAATCCTTTAAAATGCAGTTGTAGTTATAAAATGACTTGTTTTGAAATATACTGTGACAATATTGAGCTTCAGGGAAATAATCTAATACACTACCATTTCTCTCCTGAGATTTTCATTAGTTTTCTGAAAACCTTTCATTTTATAAACCCTAAAGGATAACCCTTTCCTGGGTGCAACTTGGTGCCCAATTTCTTGAACAGTGTGCCTCAGCGGAATCCGTTTTGGAACCTTTTTTCCAAAATGTGTTTGGGGGGGTCAGGGTGGAGTGGAGTGGGGGACAAGTTTATTAACCAATTCATCATCAACAAGATTCTCAGGTCAAATTGATTTTGGAGGATCTCTGCCTCTCCCTTGGATGTGAAGAGGCAGATAGCCTACTGAAGGCTTTGTAGGACATCGAAGGTCCTGAAAAATCTTATAGTTAAAGACTAATATTTTTTTAAAATGCATTGCTTCCAAAATTTAACTAGTTGTGGAATTCTGTTTCTGTAAAACACCTAGCTTTGTGATATCCACTTGGGTATCACTGCATTAAATTTTAATTTTCATGGGTGCCAACATCCATGAAAGAAAACAATACTGAAACATGTGAAGAAAACAATACTGAAACATGTCTGCATGGCTAGCTACTTGTCACACTAGTGCCTTTTTTTCTTATCTTACAGTTTGGAAGGTGCCTTTGTAACATTATTTCTTTCGATCCTCAATTGTCCAGTGAGAGAATCAGAGGAAAGATCATTATTCCCATTTTACATTTGAGAAAACTGAGGCCTAAAGTGTGGTTCATATGATGGAAGAGGGACTGAGTGTTTTAGTAGACTGAACATTCAGTCTTGGCTTGGAGATTTTTCCAGTTTTATGAGTTTTGGATATACACTGAGTGGCCAGATTATTATGATCTCTGAATGCATAATAATCTGGTCACTCAGTGTACTTTTCTTGAATACATCATTTATTTGATATTAAAGATACTATAAATCATACACCTGATCAGTTTTCCCTTTGTACTGGCTGATAGAAAGCTCAGGCAAATAGGTGGTTGATCTCCAGCAAAAGTCTAAAATACTTTTGGTACCCATTGGAGATACAAATACACTGAGTGGCCAGATTATTATGCTGTTCAGAGATCATGATAATCTGATCTGTATGTATACACCAAGTGGCCAGATTATCATGATCTCTGAATGCATAATAGTCTGGCCACTCAGTATATGAGGCCATTCCCAGCAAAATATTTGCATATGCAAAGGCCCAGTGCATGAATTTGTGCATAGGTGGGGTCCGGCCAGCCTGGCCAGAGGGAGAGGACATGGGCAGTTGGCCAGCGTACCTGCTGGTCAAACTCCTGGTGGCGGGTACAATTTGCATATTAGCCTTTTATTATATAGGATATACACTGAGTGGCCAGATTATTATGTGTTCAGAGATCATGATAATCTGGCCACTCAGTGTGTGTGTGTGTGTGTGTGTGTGTGTGTGTGTGTGTGTATAAAATTTATTTATTAATACAGACCCTAGGCTCTGTCTAAGACCTAGAAAATCAGAATCTCTCAGGGTGGGGGTTGAGAAAATCCTGAGGGGATTTCAATGTCCACTAATTTTGTGAATTGTTGCTGCAAGATATGGAGGCTCAAAGAAAAGATACATTAGACAAGTTCCCACACTTTCCATCACAAAATGTCATGGTCTTCTGTGTCTAATATAACCCTAACCTACTTACATTTCCACCAATGGTAGCACATTAATTTGTGTATTCTACCCATTACCAGCACAGAGCTGGACTCAGAGAGGTCCTCAAAGTTGCGTCATTGGATGAATATTAAGTTTCCCTTCTAAGGGCAGGTGCTATACAGGGCAAGCTCTGTGGCTTGCATGCTTGTCCACCCCTTTGCAATTGGACATCTTTCTACTTGTTCAGTGTCATCTCTTAAACCTTCTACCTTTTTCTCTCAAATGGGGTATGTCCTTTCATATCTCTCAGCCTTTGCATATGCAAATATTTTGCTGGGAATGTCTTTGTCCCTGTTCTCCCTTATACAAGTGGAAAATTCTAACTCTAAACCTGGTAAATGTCACTGAGCTTGGAGGTCCCATAAATACCTATTGTGTGATTGAGCAATCGTATGATTCAGCCCTTTTTATGACATAGTTGAATCTCAGTGCATTAGACATGTTTACTACTCAGATTTACACAGGTGTGGGCAAAGGTATGTTTATGGTGCCACTGTGACTTTCTTTTGAGTTAATAAAGCTATTGTAATATTCATAACCTGTGTGTCTTTTCCCATATGAACAACTGTAAACCTACTTTTGCCCACTCAATACATCTAATAGTTCAAACCACACCCTCTCCTCTGACACAGTCTATATTGTCAGTAAAATTCAGAGGTAATTAACTCAACAACTGATCTTTCTTGAGCACCTATTATATGAGAATATTAATAACTATTTGCACATTGCATCAAATATGCGTAAAAGGAGTGGAATAGTGCCTTTCAAGAAAGAGTTACTGTGACTACCCACATCAATATGGAATATTTAATGAAGAGTCATTTTACAAAGGTGATGTGCTGGATATGGGAGAATCCATTTCCTGATACTTCCTCCTTTGTTTTAGTTAGAGAAACAGAACACACACACATATGCACATGCACACACACATACACACCCATGCACGCGTGCACACACACACACACACACATGCCCGCATGCATACACATGCACATACACACAAACACAGAATGGAAGATCCAGGGAAGCTCAAGTTCACGTCTGAAGACCTGAGAACCAGAATGTAAATACTATAAGTCCCGGTTTCAGGTCAGAGACCGAGATTAACGTCCCAGCTCAGCGGTCAGGCAAAGAGAAATCCCCTAAAAAAATAGAACCTTTTTGTTCTATTCAGAACCCCTTGGATGGAATGGTGCCCCTCACATTGGAGAGAAGAATCTACTTTATTCAGTCTTGTGAATCTCTTCCAGAAACATCCTAACAGACACACCAGAATAATATTTATATCTGGTTTAGATCAGATATCTGGGCATTTGGGGCCCAGTTGAACAGACATAAAATTAACCATCATACACTTATTTGCAAGATTCCCACTACTCCCACCTGTACCCACTCCAAGTAGAGAATGGGTCTCTATTTATTGAGATAGGCATTGTTAACTTTTTCTAGAAAAACCTGGGCTAGGAACTTGGCTCTCTTCCTTTGATTACTTGACCCCTTCTAAGCCTGAGTACTTTGTTTCTAAACTAGGAATAATTTTTAATGCACAGGCAAATTATGTAAATTGAGATTTACATAAGCTAAATTTACACGAACCACCCAACACAATGTGTGCCATAGAGCTGGACCCCAAGAAATACTTCTGTCTCTTCCCCCCAACTCCCCGCCCTATAATTCATCCTTGTCATACTTGCTGCTGCAATTATTTTGATATCTCTCTGCCCGACACAGATTTCTTCTCTCCACATACAGGAAGCTTGGCTTGTATTTTGAACCCGGAGTCATGCACTCAGGCACTTCCTCTGGAGAAGTGGTCTTGCTAATATACTGTCCGGAATGGTACATGTAGAATTGGATTACACGGGAAGAATACACCCGAGTCTTCAATGATTAATGAGTGGCTGAGCAATTAACAAGTCAAAGTACATTTGCTGGGAAGTGGATGGTGTTAATATTTTTATTCAGTGATTGAAACAGCAATTTACAGATTTCACCTGACCCTTCACAAGTGGAGAATATTTTTCTCCCGGTGGCATGTTATCCTGATCCACCTTTACAGTCGATGAGGCTTAACAATTGTTTTGAAATCCCAGAGCTCTTGGTATTTATTGGCTTATACTCATTCATATCCCAGGCAGTGTTAATAGCACCATGCACTAGAAAGCTCCATACAGTATAATACTGGCATGGCGAGTGGGCAAATATTTATTAATCCCACTCATGCAGGGAATTGAAATTATGGCATCATTCAATGTCACTCTGGGAACGGGCAGGTTAAAATCGTGTTTTGTTTTATATAATTGAAGAATAAATGAGTTGATTATCTTTATCAGAGGCCTTAAGACTAAATGCCTTCAGGGCCAGGAAGTTAGAAAGCACAAGTCAAACAGGCAGGAGTAAGAAGACAATGGTAGGCCACAAAAGCTGGTGAGACACCGGCTAATGGGAGAGTGTGCGTATGACGCATCTGAAGAGGCACCTGGTATTCAGCACATGAGAGATCTTGGACGTTTTTAAGAGAAACCCGAAGTCTGAATCGTTTAGGCTGCATTTCTCACTTTCTAAATTAATGTTGGCAACTAATTGGATTTTCTTTTTTCTGTAACACTGCATGGGAAAAACAAAATATCTTTGCTGCTGGACACCAGTTTCTACCTCTGA
Source organism: Antrozous pallidus (assembly GCA_027563665.1). Lineage (NCBI taxonomy): Eukaryota > Metazoa > Chordata > Mammalia > Chiroptera > Vespertilionidae > Antrozous > Antrozous pallidus. The sequence goes on from CM050510.1 coordinate 4,412,384, forward strand.
TCTTAAGTGCCCCCAAGATCAGAGGGACGGATCTGTCATTGTTTCTCCATAGACAGTGAGGAGAAAAATTACAGAGTACCTGGCTGTCCTTGGTCAGTGCTTTTATTCACCTTCAGATTCTTACATCATGGTGGCTCTGATGACTTCCAAGAACAGGGACTTCTATTCAATTCCTTCTTTTGGCGAATGAAAAACAGCTCATAGGGAATGATCAAGTCTTTCTTCCTGCCTCTGGACATCTTGGTTAGGAGAGTGGTTCTGCCTGGAATTGCATCTCATCTGTTCTCCTAATCAGCCCTCAGCCCTCCGATTGGGCAGTCGCTATTTCCACACACCTTCCGTGACACCCCTATCTCCCCATGGCACCTGGTCAGGGAGCCCAGGAGGGTGGTGGTTGAGAGCTCAAGTTTGGGAACAAAGCTGATGTGGGTTTGATTCTCGGGTGAATCACTCAAAGGTGCAAGTGCCTTATTGCTTAACCTCTCTGACTCTTGGTTTCATCAGCTGGCAAGTACAGATGAAAAGATCTCAGGTGTGGAATCAATTTTAAATGAGAACTTTGTACAGTACTTTATGGAGTTTCTAGCACATAATAATGGCTTAGAAAATGGTGTTCTGTGTGCCTATGCATATATATGATGCTGTGTAGTGTGATAAGTAGCATAATGTGATATGTAATATATTATAATACTTATATTAAATATCAAATATTTTCCTTGTTCTTCAGTATCTATATGTACTTTTCCTCTCAGTGTGTGTATATCTGTAACACATATATATGAATTATGAATTCTATACACAGTATATACTGTATATATCTTATCTAATAAGAGTAATATGCAAATTGACCATCACTCCAACACACAAGATGGTTGCCCCCATGTGGACACAAGATGGCCACCACAAGATGGCCAACAGGGGAGAGCAGTTGGGAGGGACAAGGCCTGCAAGGGAGGGCAGTTAGGGGATGACCAGGCCTGCAGGGCAGTTAGGGGCAAACAGGTTGGCAGGGGAGTAGTTAGGCATCAATAAGGCTGTCAGGGGAGTGATTAGGGGGTGATTAGATTGGCAGGCAGAAGCAGTTAGGGGCAATCAGGAAGGCAGGCAGGTGAGCAGTTGGGAGCCAGCAGTCCTGGATTGGGAGAGGGGTCCCAGATTGGAGATGGTGCAGGTTGGGCTGAGGGACACACCACCCCATGCACAAATTTTGTGCACTGGGCCTCTAGTACATATATAAGCAAGTATACATACATATATATATATATATATATATATATATATATATATGTGTGTGTGTGTGTGTGTGCGCATATATATATACACACAAATCTATACTATATATAGATGACATTGTCATCTTTTTCTTCTATATCTTTCTTGTTGTTTTTATTATAGGCATGTTACCAGGTCTCATAAGCTGTCTGACCTGGCTAGCGATAAAAATTCTGAACATAGAAAAAAATAAACAAATCCAATGATCCCCACGTTTACAAAGGATGAAATTGAATTTGCCTAATAAACTTTCAAACTTTTGCTTTAAAAGTTTACTTAAAATGATTAATTTAGGAAGGAAACTTGAGGCTTGTCCCACAGATCTCTTCTGATGAATAAGGGCACATCTGTCAAAAAGTAAAATGGAGTCTCATGCCATTGAATACCGTTGACTTCAAAATGCATATACCCCAAGAACTGGCGACAATCTGGCCTGGATTGGGACAGGAAATTCTGAACAGTTCATTGTCTTCCTGGATCATTCACATGCCAAGCTCCCCTGTGAAATTGGGAAGTCTTTTTAATTGGGGTGTTCTTTCCATCCCAGCAAGGCAGATGTCTCTGGCCATCCTCATAATATCTATCAGCTATTGGTTGATGGCATTACATTCACCTCCGGCACTTGTCCAGCTCATGTGTAGCTCACATCCATGCACCCAGCCTCAGATGGACAGTAAGCCTGTTTCTCAACTGGGTGATGATATTCACTAGTCTACTGGCCTCGCTGCATTAAGGATATGCATCTAGACTGGATGGAGGCGCCCACAGTTTCTCCTGCGCTGTTCCCAGTCTTGCTCAGAGTACATCATTGGCAGCCCACATCTCTCCATCACCTGGGCCCCTAATGGCATGTCTTCTTCTTCTTGTAAATCGGCATCACCTGCTTGGCAGCCGGGCCTGCACATGTGTGTGGGAAGGGAGCCAACAGGCCGCCTCACAGTTGAGTGGCTCTAATTATCTGCAGCACACAATGATGACTTTGGACCCTGCTGGTTTTGTGCAGTAATTAGCAAGGGCTGAGTTTCTGGAGAAAACATTGGCATCTGGGTGAACAGATTAAATATTGAAACAAAGGCTCTGAGAGGGCCTCCTCACCTCGCCCTGCCAACAGCCTGGGCTTGCCAGATTTCACGCCCTGAGAAGGGCATAGCTCAGTACAGGGATGCAGGGTATGCTTTTTGAGGCCAGCCAACTTCCCTTCAAGCCATGGCTCTCCCCCATTCTGGCGCAACCTGAGACCTAGGAGACTTACTAGCAAGGCGAGCTTCCTCCCATTATTATGATATTGCTGAAGGCAACCTTGAGGTGCCTCTGCTTTAAGCTCCTTACCCTGTCATTCAGCTGCCTTCATGGTTTGATGCTAGCTAGCCGTTCTTCCACATCTACCTACAATGTGTCTTTGTCTCTAGACACCCTGGACTAGTCACCAGCTCCCGAATGTGTCCTACTAACCAATCCACTTTAACTATCATTATCATCATCATCATCACCACCACCACCACCATCATCATCATCATCATCATCATCATCATCATCATCATCACTCTGATTGCTTAAAACACCCCATCCATTCTTTCTACCTTCGGAGTGCTTTTCCAGAGGCTAGCAGGTATAGGAGGGTTCATTAACTAGGGGGCATGGTTTAACTAAAGGATGAAAGAATATGGAAAGAATCTAGAAGATAAATTCTTCTCTCTTGCTGTCTTTGTAGTACTTTGCTCCTCACCCTTGCTTGTCCCATTTCCTATTTGCCTCATCTTTGCTGCTCTGAGATGTTCTTCACAATAAAGTAGTAGCTGTGATAGCGTAATCTGTGAGGCTGCCTCCTGACCCACATATGCCTTGTGCTCAGGTGAACAGGCGGAGCTAGGGAAGAGCCAAGGAAATGGAAGTATAGAAGGGGAAACTTGCAGAAAGGGCAAAGAAAATCTCGGGGGAAGGTACTAACATGGCTCTCGAGCCACATGCGGCTCTTTGGCTCCTTGAGTGTGGCTCTTCCACAAAATACCATGGCCTGGGTGAGTCTATTTTGAAGAAGTGGTGTTAGAAGAGGTTTAAGTTTAAAAAATATGGCTCTCAAAACAATTTTTCAATTGTTGTGCTGTTGATATTTGGCTCTGTTGACTAATGTGTTTGCTGACCACTGTTCTAGCTGAATTCACTGGACTAGAAGAAATGACGACCTGAAAACTCCATTAGTTAAGCATAATGACTGTATTTCCACTGCTATGCCCAATATTCCCATACCCCACAGGAAGTAGCAAGGAGTACCTACAAGTGACCAGTCAAAATTGGAATTCTATCCATTCTATCCATTCTTTTGTGAATGTCATTCTCTATATCATCCCATGTGTTTTTCCAATGAATTCTTTGGAAATTGTCCAAGATATAGTAATCTTATCTTGAAGCTGAGAGCACTGAAGGAAGGGCTTAATGCAATTGGAAACCTATGTTATTTGATTCTCCCAGATTTTATCAATGGGGCAGGAACAAACAATTCAACAGAGCAGTTTTAAAAGGGCTGAAGTAATAAAGCATGCAGCTTCTTCCTACCAAGTCTGCCTTTCACTAAATAACAAAATGCTGTTGATGTCATTTTTATTAATCTAGTCACTGAGTAAGTTGGCTTGAGTGCCAACAGTCCCACGTTAGAAGTAGGAGATTTATTAATATCAGAAATGTTGAGGATGGTGAATAGGGGATTCAAAGCCAGTTAATCTGAAGTAAAAAACAAAACAAAAACAAAAAACAACAATGAGTCTGAATGCTCCTTTCCTCTTTAAAGCCTTGACTATCACCTCCTCCCTTCCCCAACTAGAGACAATTGTCCATGTCTTCTTTGTCACCCTTCAATCATCCCATGAGCCTCATCTCAATAGTAGCTATCTATAATAATAAAAGCGTAATATGCTAATTAGACCAGATGTCCTTCCGGAAGAAGCCAGGGCTGTGAGCGAAGCCCGGGTCCCAGGTGCCAGAAGGAAGCTGGTGCTGACAGCCGGGGGAAAGGAAGGCCTACTCTTGCATGAATTTTGTGCATGGGGCCTCTAGTAATAGTGAATTTCATAAGGCTGTATCATAAAACATTTTTTAATATAAGCTACAGCATTTAATTCAGTGAACTGAAATACCTGTTCCAGCTATAAACTGTTTCTAGATAAAGGAAACTAGAGTGGCAAGATCCAGCAGGGTAGGTGTTATTCTTGGCCATACTCAGAAGTTTGCAGAAGGTCTTAAGGCCTTTGGGGATGACACTGATAATGTCTAAACAGAGTGGTAGCCTGGTCATTGTTACGCTTTTGAAAGATTCTTCTGCTTGTAGGGGGAAAATGGATATTCCTAAAGTGAGGTCTACCAGTTGTCTGCATTTTCCACACTATGCTTCTTACCCTCATAGGAAAGTTTGTTTCTAGCTGCTCTTTGAATCACAGCTGAGCTTGCCCCCATCTTGTTATATCCATGGCCCTGCTGAGATCTACGGGGAACCTCTCCCCTGTGGTCATTCCCTCAAATGGCGCCACCATCAGGAGGCAGACACGAGCTTTTGTATATTCTACCAAATGTGGTTTCTCAGGCAAAACTCCTTCTCTTCATTCCCACTCCCATCATCTAACTTAGCACATTCCCTCTTCCCTAGACCTTTGCTAAAATCACCTCCAAATAGCAGTGTCACTGAGAATTCACTGTTCAAATCCCAGGTTTATTTCCTGTGTAAACCTGGCCAAGTTATTTTGCCTTTCTGATTTGAATCTGAGTAATTCTAGGAAGTCAACCAGAATTAAATCAGGACCAAAGACAGGAAAGTTGGACACAATTTGAGGCCCCTGGGATGCACCATGATATTTCTAAATTCTTTTTTTTCTCTGTTTTGTCTTTATTTGGATTATTTCTCTTCTTTTCCTCCTCTACTTATTTGATATCTGTGTGTACATGAATTTTATTAATTATACTTATATATAGACATATATGTTTGGGTTAGTAAAGCTAAAACAATAACTCTAATCTTCATCTGACCTTACACGGATTCCAAGGTGCTTGACTCCAATCTCCTCCTTGCCTTTCCTGAGCATGTGGTCTATTATTTCATTGGTAGCATGCAATGAAGTCTATTATTATAAGTGCGCTTTAATATAATTAACCAATATCTCTGTTTTTCTAATGGTTGTTTTTGTTTTTCATTTTTGCTAAGCATTGACTCTTATGTACTATTTTTCCCTTGAGTTCATTACTTCATTATCATTAATGTGCATATCTGACACGTTTATTTGTCTAGCAAGTTTCTATGAATGGTTCACTTCCTCAATTTTCATTTGTCTGAAGATACAGCACTCTCATCACTGATGACTGTTCTTTCAATGGGAACATCAAATGTAGATAAGAAAGTTACTCTTACAATGCGGGGTTTGAAGTCAAACTTTCTGGGTTTGATTTCTAAGTGCACTTCATAACAGCTGGAGTGAATGATTTCCCAAAACTCAATTTTCTAGTTATTGTTTTGTTTCTGCTGTATATGGAATTGACATCTGTTTATTGATCTCAAACCCAGTCACCTCGCTTAACTTTATTACTGTTTTAATAATTTGTTTATAGAAATTCTTGTGCGGTTTCAATATGAATGATCATAACATCTGCCCAAAAAGTCGCTTTAATAATTTTCAATCTTTCTGCAATACATACCATGATATAATGATGTTTAATACTTATTCAAAACGCAAAAAAAGAGAAGTCTGTTAATACCACACGATAGAGAAGATGCACAGTGATAGGTTATCTTATTAACTACTGGCATGTGTCAGTTGCCCAAACTCATTTTGAAAAATGGTTGACATGATTTTGAATATATTTCCACATTATTTGGGGTGGAGTTCTTTTTCTCCCAGAGGAACTCGCACATGTATTCAGGAGCTATTTATAAAAGCAGTCAAGCAGATGTCTTCTCTGTGGCATTTTGGTGCAATAACAAAATAAAAGAACATAAAGTCTAAATGAATCAACTACAGATGTAAACAAAATGAAGAATTCCTAGCAGCATACTATGGAGTAAGAGCATATGATAATTAGTAGTAAAATACTAAGTACAAAATAAATTGCAAAAATGGCAATCACTATAGTAGCCTTTTCATGAACCAAATAAGGAAAAAAATACATTTAAAAATGCAAGTTAAGCCGAAACCGGTTTGGCTCAGTGGATAGAGCGTAGGCCTGCGGACTGAAGGGTCCCGGGTTCGATTCCAGTCAAGGGCATGTATCGTGGCTGCGGGCACATCCCCAGCAGGAGTGTGCAAGAGGCAGCTGATCCATGTTCCTCTTTCATCGATGTTTCTGACTTTCTATCCCTCTCCCTTCCTCTCTGTGAAAAATCAATAAAATATATTTTAAAAAAAACATTTAAAAATGCAAGTTAAATGCAACACAGTTATTTTTTTAAGCAAGAAAGTGATCGATGTGAAACTCAGGATAGTCGTGTTTGCCTTCGGTAGGCTGAGGCAGGGGTTTGGAATGGGCAAGGACCAAGTAAGGACATGCGTGTTATAATCAGTGTGCTAGGTTCTGGTCCATGGGGGTCTATGGTAAAACAGAATTAAATGAGATCATACAAATGGTATCACAGAGGCTGACCCTGAGTTCATACTTCTGGTTGTTTTCACTACTCCACGCACTCGTTTATAGAGCCTTGTACCATCCTACTGGCTTTTTCATGTTATGTTAGAGCTAAACCCTGAATTATGATGCCAGCTGACTCATAGCTTTGTAAAATTAGCAAAACTCAAGGACTGGAAAGCCACACCAAGTGAGATTTTACAGAAGACTGTGGACAACAACAGCTGGGCATCCATAATAAGCACATGTCCCCAGTACCAAGGACCATGTCCAACTCATAGGAGATATTTCATAAGTGTTTGCTGAGCAAATAAATCCATTTCTACTCCTTTATTGAGAGTCCAGGTCTGTTTACAAAGAAGAACTAGTTTTAAATGTGATGCTCATCAGTTTTTGTTACTAACAGGCATTGTATACAACTATTTCTGAGCCATCAGTTGGGGGGGGCGGTGAATCTAAAAACTAAGTCTTCTCTGGAATACACAAATTTAAAAATTATTCAGATAAACGAATATAACTATTTCCATAGTGGATTAAATTTGCAAAAGTAAGACTTAATATTTAAAGGAGAAAGTTAAACATTGGGAAATGCTAGCTGGCATTTTTCCCGCCTGCAATTTACTTTTCTTTTGAGTCATTTTTTGTTTTCTTATTGGGTTTGCTTTGCTGAGCACACCATTATGATTAAATTTTGATTTAAGTAACAGAATTAGTTCATCCATTGTGTCAAGTTTGAGGGAGGAGTGGATCCACCATACTGATATTTATGATTTTCATAGCTGGGATCAATAATAATAATAAAAAAAGTTTATCCTTTGAATGCAAAATGTTGGTTCATTGTGTTGTACCCGGCAAATGTCTGAGAAGTTTTGCTTCCTAAAAGTTATGGAGAACTTAACAATATTGCAGACTAATTTGCCCAAATATTACACACACATACAGTGTACCCATAATACTAATTAATTAAAGACAGAATTCAATGTCACTCAACTAGTTTTAATTAAAATATCTGCATTCAGATATAGTTTCCAAAAATGCCAGATCATAAAAGACGGCATGACCTCTTCTATCTGCTTTACATGTGATTTGTCTTTTTCTTTGGGAGAATTAAACATGTTCTCCTTATCCTCTCTACTCTGAATTTCCTTAATGATATGCTTGGTATATCCTGCTTTTTTCCCATTCAGTGTTAGACAAGATTGTACTAAGGCTTGTATTTTCAGCGCTGGGTAATTATACTGCATTTTTTGTTATTATTGTTAATTTCCTCTTTTCTTTTTACTCTGTTCACCGTGTCTCACTCCTTTGTCTTTTTTAACTCCCATTCATTGGATGTTGTACCTCATGGAGTGATGCTGTGATTGTCATGTACTCCTATTTCTTTTTTTCAGGGCTTATTTCCTGGGAGATTTTCTCAATCTTAGTTTCTGACTGTTCTAATGATGTCTTTTTTTGTTAATATTTCAAGAAAAAAGATTTTAAATGTAATAATATTACATGCAATAAAAATTAATATTTCAAGAAAAAAAGATTTTAAACATAATATTACCAAGACTGTAATAACATAGTATAATATCACAGAAGTTGTAGAAAATATTAAAAATTTGCAAATAACAGGATTAGTTCCGTTATATCCTAAAATATTTTTTCTAATTATGTTTTAATTTCAACTATTGAATTTTTATATTTCAAGTCTTTGTTTGTTTTTAAATTATCTGATTGTTCTTCCCCTAGCATTTTGTTCTGACTGAATGAAGGCAGCAGCATCTTTTGTTTTTTTCAGGATATTCATTCTAGTTGGGATTATATTGTGTGTGTGTGAGTGTGTGTAGGGGGGTAGTTTACTTTTTCCTGATTTGAATATTATTTTAGTTTCCTCCAGTTTCTTTGTATTTGATTATTTTGGTTTTTCATATACATTGTAGATTACCTTAAATATCTGGTTATCTGTTATCCTATATAATAGGCTAATATGCAAATTGACCAAACTAGGGAATGACTTGTGGAATGACTGGTTGCTATGATGCACACTGACCACCAGGGGGAAGACGCTCAATGCAGGAGCTGCCCCCAGCCCACAGGATCCAGGCAGTCAAAGTGGGTGCCAGTGGGGACCCCCTATTTCCCTGCTGGTTGCTCTGCAGAGGGAGTTGACCAGCAGCAGTAGGTGGGGCCAGCCAGTGAGTGGCACCAGGCTGGGCAATGTGGGGGCCAGTGGGGACCCCCCAATTGCCCCGCTGGTGGCCCCACAAATTGGCTCTGATTGCCAGCCAGGCCTAGGAACCCTACGCATGCACAAATTTTGTGCACTGGGCCTCTAGTTTCATAGTAAAGTGAAGCAACAGAAGAGCTGATTGGCATCTCTGTGTCTATAGGGTTGGGTCCCTGTCATCCAGAGACTTAAGTCCTAGCATGTAGTCATAAAATAACCATGTTAAGAATGAATAAATAGGGCCTGGCCAGGTTGCTCAGTTGGTTATGTTGTAGGTTTGAACCCTGGTCACAGCACTTATAAGAATTAACCAATGAATGCACACATAAGTGGAACAACAAACTGATATTTATCTCTCTCTCTCTGTCTGGAACAACAAACTGATATTTATCTTTCTCTCATCAACTAAAAAAAGAATGAATAAATATAATTTCTCATAGAAATAAGTGCTATCAAGAAGACTGATGCAGATTGTGGTCATCAGGAATGCTTTTTCCCAAATCCTCCCAGTGTCTCCTCTGGGCACACATGAGATGGCACCTTCCTGCCCTATTCACCATGAGTCCTACAAGATGGTCCCCTACTTCCTTCAGATGCCAGTCCCAAGCCCAGGTTGTCACTGTGCATCTGACCAATCAGCTTCAAAGTGCAGGTGTCCCACACTCCCTCCAACTGAGGATGACAATCGTAAAGTACAGATTATTGCCTGTGTTTCGGACTGAGTGGCTATCCCTCAGAGGTTGTGACCGCCCCCCTTGTTGGGTTCAATTAACCTGCTAGAGTAACTCCTAGAACTCAGGAAAGCCATTTACTCACTAGATTACCAGTTTCTTATAATAGGATATAACTCAGAAACAGCTGAACGGAAGAGATGCATAGGTCAAGGCATAGGGAAAGGGCTTACTTCAAATTTCTAATTGAATTTGTTGGGATTACACTGGTTAAAAAAACACATATATTTTTCAAGTGTCCAGTTCTACATCACCTACATACTACGTGCACTCACTACCCAAAGTAAGGTCTCTTTCGGCCCCCATTTGTCTCCCCTTTGTACTCTTCTGTTCTACCTCCCCTACCCCTCTGTCCTCTGACACTCCTCATATTGTTGTCTGTGTCTATGTGACCTATATACATATATTTTTTCCTTAATCCCCTCACCTTTTAAACTCAGCCTCAACGCCCACCCCCTCAGCTGGATTTCTGATTAGCCCTGGTCTTCTAAAGAATTGAAATTCTGCAACACAAGCAGATTCTGAATGGAGACTCTTAGACTTCCCGTGGAAGTTGTCTATGATTAAACTCATCAAACTCCAAATGTTTCAAGGCAAGTGTTGTTGCTGGTTCCTCTTGATCTCCCCAGTAACGTGTTGATTTTTTTTTCACGTAAAGTCTTCTATATACTTCCCCAAAGTATCCCTCACATTTATTTTCTGGTTGTCAAAGGATTTAGCTTTCAGTCTCCAAACCGCACACACCCACAGAGGGGCAGCCTAGAGTCTTAGCAAAAGGTTTTTGTACCAAATCCCTTAATCCGACATACATAATTTACTAGTAACTCTCTTCCGGATGACCCTCCCCTTCACACTGTGGTCCCACTCTGCTGTTTTGTCTCTGCAGACAGTAAGCAGGCCATTCACCATCCACCTGGAGCTGGCACTACAGATATTTTTGGCTTGAAAGTTCCCTAAAAGGGAATTCAATTTCTGTCGGTCACTATCTTTCTTGCCCTTCTCTTGCATTTCCTCCCTCTGTATTCCTTGGCCTCTCTGACTTGGTCCACATGCGCCAACTTTCCACCTCCATGGGTTTGGAACCAGTGTTATCCCTGAGTTGCAGCCTTCTGGTCATTGTTCAGAAACAACAGACCAAGAGCAGGAGAAGAAGGAAGACAGAGAGAGTCTTTGCGCATACAATTGCTTGAGGGAACAAATAACTCCTGATAGCGCATTTTGTTACAAATTGGTTGGGAGTTGGTTCACTCATCAGAAATGCCAGCAGACAAGCGGGGCCCCATAGGAATGAATGTGAAATCTGCATATTTACAGACAGGCTTGCGTCTGTCCTGGCTGTGAGGGCTACACTTTCTGCCTGCTCCTCATTGCAGTGTGATTTGTCCAGGGAAATTATCATAAGGTATTGTCAAATGAGCTGCCAATAGACAGGGAAGAATTAGTCAGGAAGGCTTGAATTCTTAGAATGAGGAGCATATAAGAGGCCTCAGAGATCCTCTAACCTGAGACCCTGATTTTACAGATAGAAAATGAGCGTAAGTGACTTGACCCACCAGCCCTTGAGTGTCACAACCCATGCTAACACCCAGCCGATGAGTTGATGACTTTTTGGAGGACTGAACAAAAATAAGTGATATCTGCCCGGCTAGCTTGGCTCAGTGGCTGAGCTATCAATCTATGAAACAGGAGATCACTGATTCCCAGTCAGGGCACATGTCTGGGGTTGCAGGCTCAATCCCCAGTAGGGGGCAAGCAGGAGACAGCCAATCAATTCTTCTCCTACTTGATATTGTTAAGCCCGGAACGCAAGCCGCACTCACGGAGCACCAAGAGACGATCTCATGTAAAAACAAGGGGTTTATTCAGACCAGCATGCTGGGGCCCGCAGCATACTCCAAACACAGAGCAGTGGCCGTGAGCCCCGAGCCTTTGTTACACGACCGTTTTATAGACCGCGCGCGGGAAGGGGGTGGTGTTCTGGGTTGTCCTATCCTGATTGGCTGGACAGGAGCAGGAACCTGCTTACAGGATGTGAAGTCAGGAGGCGGGCTAGTAGGAAGCGGGCTAACGGCAAGAGGGGGAGAAGCTGTTTTGGCCTTATTTGGCCATCCTCCTGCACATTCCTGTTGGCTTACCTAATGGGGGTTGGGGACGGACTAGTTCCTTTGTGTCGCCAGGAACGTGGCCACCTAAAATGGAGGAGGCTGGAACGGATCTCAAAATGGAGGAGGCTGGAACGGATTGGATTGCCCTTTCATTCCCCCCTTTTTCTTGTGGGCAGTTTCTAATCTTAGAGACCATCTGGTCCCGTCAGGGCAGCATATTGTTGCCTGATGATTAGAAGTTTGACATCTCCTATCCTCTGTCTTATCTACATAATTGGTGCCAGACTGTCACTCCTCTGGTTTTAGTCTTCAAGGTGACAAGCTAGGAACCAGAGCAATAATTCCCTTTTTTGTTGTTTCTGCTCTCTTGTCCTCTAGTATATCTAGCCCTACATGGTCTCGGACTTTCTCACTGGTTAGTAAAAATGTTCTTACAATTACCAAAACCCTCCGACCCACAGTCCCCATTAGTACTGTCCCCACTGAAGTCCAGTTCCTTCCTGTAGGCGTTGAGTCTCCTCCTGGCCTGCGTGGAGCCCAGGCTAGGGATCTCACAGGTGAGGCTGCTGGTTGCCAGGATCCAGGCTGTTTCCTGCTGCAGGAGCTGCGGGTGGTGTAGCCAGTCTGGACGCCGTGGGCGTGCTCAGGATAACAGCTGAGTATCCCTTTCAGGTTGGGGTGAGTCCTGGGGCAGTGAACTTCTTTACCCACGCTGTGTCCCTGGGCTGGAAGGGATATACAGGGTCCGTGGTGGGCACTGGCGATGCATTTCAAACCAGCTTATGGGTGGCTCTCTGGGTAAACTGCAGAACCTGTGAGGACTTGAGCAAGGAATGGTTATGAATTCCAGCTTTTACTTTCCTCTGACCCTCGGATGGATGAGGAGAGGTCTACTATATATGATCTCAAAAAGAGGAACCCCTCCTGGCAGGGGACACACCTGGCCCATAAGAGTGCAAAGACAGGAGGTTGGTCCAGTTTTCACCGGTTTCTAGGATAAATCTAGTTAAACTTCTTTTTAGAGCCCTGCTCCTGCCCGTCCTGATCTTTGTGGCTGGTATGCACAATGGAGTTTCCAATTGTGCCTAGGCTTGAGCTATATTTTGAGATACCTTGGCTATAAAGGTGGGGCTGTTATCTGATCCTATGACTACTGGCAGCCCTAATCTAGGTATAATCTCCTGGAATAATTTCTTAATTATTCTAGAGGTAATTTCTGTCCTAGTGGGGTATAGTTTAACCTATCCCAAGAAGGTGTCTATAAGAACTAGCAGGTATTTATTCCCTGACGCTGGTGGCTTAATCTCTGTGAAATATACCTTCTAATGCTCTCCTGTGGAACATCCTTGGGGCCTGAATTTTCAGGGGTACCCTCTTACCTTGTTTAGCATTTTATCTGTGCACAGACAGTATTTCTGGTGACTATATTTTTAATTATCTTATCTAAGCTTGGTATCTAGTAACTGCCTCGCAGAAGTTCAGAAGTCTTGGTGACCTCTAGGTGGTAGCCTGATGCTCAGCTGGTGTCACTGGGGGGCCAACGTCCAACCTAGAGCCTCTGGGACCAACAGTCTGGTCCACCAACCATCTGGTCCTTTGGTGACTTGCTTCTGTTCTGCCAATTCCTCCTCTTGTTTGGTGTAGGAGGGGGTCTGAGGTCCAGCAGGTTTACTAAAATTTGTAAAGGCCCCACTGGTTTTTGGGTGGCTTCCTTGGCAGTTGATCTGCAGCTCTACTTTCTCTGGTTTTAATTGTCTCCCCTTTCTGATGTCCTTCGCAGTGCACTATTGCAATTGCTCTTGGGAGCTAGATGACTTCTAATAAGGCTTAAATCTCTTCCTTATTATTAATGTCCTTTCCGGCTAAAGTTGGTAAACCTTTTTCTTGGGGGATGGCAATATGTCCCCTTGTTCAGAGACTGTGCCCAAATGGTGTGGTCCAGGGTGACTACCGCTGCTCCTGCATATCAGATCCCATCCTGAACATAACTGCTCCCGTCCGTGAACAGTACCTTGTCTGGTGATGATAGCGGGACATCTGTCAGGTCTGTTACCTCTATGCAGTCATGAATGGGTTCCTCTGGATCATTATCTGGAGCAGGCTGGCAGGGCTGATGGCCAGTGTCTTATGGAACCGGATGAGGGGCTGGTCTAGGAGAAGACCTTAGCACTGGGCGATCCTGGTGTTTTATGTCCATTTCTCCAGAGCACCTTGAAGGAGGCCCTCCACAGTATGGGGTGTTGCCAGGGCTAGTTCCTGGCCCAGAGTCAGCTTATCTGCCTCCTTTACCAGCAATGCTGTGGTGGCCACAGCCCAGAGGCATGCTGGCCACTCTGCTGACACAGGGCCCAGTCTCTTAGACAGATAGGCAACAGGTCTCTTCCAGGGATCTAGGGTCTGAGTGAGAACCCCTTTGGCATTGCCCCTTACCTCACTTAAGTAGAGGTGGAAGGTCGTGGTAACGGCTGGCAAGGCTAGGGCAGGCGCTGAGACGAGAGCCTTCTTTAGCTGCTTAAGTGCCCACTGTTTCACTTCAGTCCAGCTCAGTGGCTGAGCTGGAGTGATGGTGGCTTGCAATTGACTACTACAGGAGCTTGATGACTTGCCAACCCAGAGGGGTTGTTTTCTGCCCAGACTATGGGATAGAGACGCTGTAATTCCTTCAAGTAGGTGGAGGGCTTATGCTCTTCCTCTGGCACTGCTTTTTCCATTTCCTGCAAGAGATATTCCTCTGAAAGAAGACAGTTTAAAAGAGCACAGGCAGGGGAGGATGTAACCGGACCCGGGTTCCTTGGACCCACAGTGGGATGTGCTCTGTCCCCCTCAAGGGATATATGGTGGTGTCCAAGTCAGGTGTACAGGCATTCTAGCATGACCAAACATGAACGTGTTACCATGTTCCTTCCGAGGTCCACAGTCCTTTTTGATATCCAAGGAAAACAGGCAATGTGTCCATTGGTTTCCTGGACTGACGTCTCCTTAGAGGTTACGGGTTCCATCGGCTCTGTCGAGACTGAATAGGCTGCCCAGTGTCCACCAGGAGACCAACAGACCTGCCCTCCACTTGTAAGATTACCCTGGGCTCCTGGGGATTAAGTGGAGAGGAGCCCCAGTCCTGTCAGTCCTCTTCCTCTAAGTTTAAGACTCTTGGGGTCTGAGTCTCTCCTTTTGCTTCCCCAGCTAACTTGCCGGGACATTCTCTCTTCTAATGCCCCTGCTTTTTTTCAGTAAATACACTGATTCTTTCCTAACTGCTTTCTACCCTTTCTTTCCATACTCTGTCCTCTTTCTCATCACATACACTAACCTTCACAATTTTAAATTAGCCTTCAAATCTTCTTTCTATGTCCTTCAAAAATGCATAACCATGCCTCAAACCTCCTATTATTTAGAAAAGGCAGAGGGCTGAGGGAATTCTCTGCCACTTGCATTTCAAATTGTCACATTTTTCCTAGAGATAAAGATTTTAGCTTTAAATAAGCCTGAAATGGGGAATCTCTAGCTGTTGCCTTCAAGAGCCCTAACAGAACACGGTGAAAAGTGTCCAAGGAGTGGGTTCTGCTAATTCCATGTATCCAATAGATGCCTGAGCTTCCAAATCCTTGCATTCCTCTTTTCCTCATTTTAGCCTTACCTTGCTGAACATAAGGTACAAGTAGTGTCTGAGTAAACCTTTGTCCTGGAGTAATTTACATAACAAGATAACATTTTAGCTTAGCTTTAATTTCTCCTTTATAATCTGAATTAATGCCTTCAGGCAAAACAGTTAGTTCACTTAAGGGCGTCTCTACTCCTCCTTAAGATTAATCCTAAAATTCCCTGTGGCACAAGTTCACAAAACTTGCTTTAGTAAATGTCCTGATCCCACATTCTGACAAGCTTGAATTATCTCTGCAATGGATCTATCTTTTCTCAGGCATTTTCCACAATCAGCACTGACATTTTCATTTAGCAGAAAACCTTGACTATAATTTAACAAGCTAATTCATAAAGTAACTTAAGTAGGTATCTTCAATTCAAAAAAAGAAATTCATTCAACACAGATTAGGTATTTTACTTATTGGTTCTCATTTAAGATTCTGTTGTTCAAAATTTGGCTATATTTAAGAAATATAGACCCACACAAGTCCAATTATCAAAGAAAACATAACATATTTTTTTAAGTTATACTTTAGACATTTAATTACCACATTCATATAATTTCTCCGAGTTTAATTTGTATTTTGAACTTTTAAAGCTGAAAAGTCAAACATTTAGTTATCCTTAGATTAATAATACTCTAGTTTTCAAGAAAAATATAAGACATTATAAATTAATAGCTTCAGTTCTGTCCTCTAGGTTTTTCTCATGAGGAAGCAATACTCAGATTATTAAACAAGTTTTTATCATTTGGCTAACAGCCCAGGCTGCCTCTTGACTTTTCAAAAAGGCCTTCTTTTTTTTTTTCTGTGCCTGGGGGCATTCAGTAGCCAGCCTGGACTAGCTTCTTCCTCTATTAACAAAGGGGGTAGCCAGTTACCTGGGCCATTAGATCGTTACAATCAATACATTATTCATCCATATTTCAACAATTTCTGAGTTTTTAAATCCAATTCCAATTATTTTAAGGCATTTACTTTGGATAAATTCTTTTTTTTTTTTTTCTTACAGACTTCTATATTTATATGAAGAAATAATTATACCTAGGCAGACAAAATATCAAACAAACATCTGTATTTACACCCTTTCAGTGAACAAGTACTCTTACAGTCTTGGGATCTGAGCAGATAACAGGAACACTGCCCAAGTCCCCTGATGGGGGCCCAACAGGAACAGATGTGGGGGCCTCCCTTTCCCACATCCCAGACAGGACTCTCAGCCCTTGTTTTAGCAAAACAGAAATGGCATTCATAACACGTGGCCAAAGACTCCTCTTCCCCCACACCTTCTAGATCCTGGGCTGGGTCCTGGCGGCAGCACCGAGGAGCCCCGCGGGCGGTGGTGGCAGGGCGGGGCCGGCGGCAGATGGGACTTGGAGACCGCACCCGAGCCTAGCCGCTTCTCTGGCCCCGGCTCCCTTTCCCCTGCTGCCCACACCCCCAAGCCTTTATCCAGAAATTAAATTTCTTAGCTTTCCTTTAGCCAAATTAGTCAGCTTTCTAGCAGCCATCTAAAGACTCCCATTACAGCCTAGCAGCAGGCCCAGAGCCTCCTCTTACCTTCTGCCGTGTTGAACTCCCATTCAGGCCAGGCCAGAGGAAAAAGTTTAAGATTCCCGGAACTAGCCTCCTGTGATCGGTCCCCATTCTCTGTCCCAGCCCTGGTGTGGGGTGGACTGAGAGAGTTATTTGGGGACAGAGGTCTGGAGAAATCTCCAGTTGAGCTGAGGAGGGGTTCCTGGGCAGGGGGTGGTCCTGAAAGGGCGACTGTCCTGAGCGCCCTGGGGCCAACAGGATTGTCTGTCTCTTTCCCAATTTTCCCTTCGAGGGCAGGCAACCTTTTAACCACCGAGGCTTGTCAGTGACAGTGTCAATCCAGACATCAATTTAAGGAATTTGGTCCGGGCGGCCCGGATTGCCATGAACAGCACGGCGGACCTCACAAGCAACATTTAGGTCCAACGTCCCGGTGGAGGGCCGCCCAACCCTGAATGTGGGCCACTCCAATTCATAAAATTTCTGTAAAGCAAAATCATCAATCCAAACTCCATAGTCATCCGCGCGCACTTTCGAAATTCCTGAGAATTCTTAAGGAAACACTGTAATGAGGCGGAGGGTCCAGACGGACCCTGGCCCATTCTGACTGTTACTGCACAGGACTAAAACAGCGACAGACTTTGAGCTCGGTTTTTCACTTTTGGCCAATGATCCAGAGTCAAAGACAAAGGAGTGGAGGCAGATTGACCCATGACAAGGGACACACACAGACGACAACGAACAATGAACAAAAGACAAAGACAGTCGCGACACGTTCAGACAGGAACCAAAATGGCCTAGAGATGACAACTGGCCTAGCTGGCAACAGAATTTCAGAATCAGAATCAGAATTCACCAGACGTGAATTCACCAAACGGGAATTCACCAGACGGGAGGAATCCAGGCGTCCCTGGACCTCCCCAGACTCCACCAGGGCGTCCCCCGGGGATGTGGCCTGCGACCCAAAGACACGTCTGTCCGTCGCAGTCAGGGGAAGCTCACGCTCCGCCCCGACAGCCACCAGACCAAACAGATTTGCCAGCTTGGACTGGTTCCTAAGCGATCGCAACCGAAGGCGCCGTTACTTACCCCAAGAAGCGTCTGTTGGAGCCCGAAGGCGGCCGCGGGCATCTCGGTGGGACCTCCAAATATGTTAAGCCCGGAACGCAAGCCGCACTCACGGAGCACCAAGAGACGATCTCATGTAAAAACAAGGGGTTTATTCAGACCAGCATGCTGGGGCCCGCAGCATACTCCAAACACAGAGCAGTGGCCGTGAGCCCCGAGCCTTTGTTACACGACCGTTTTATAGACCGCGCGCGGGAAGGGGGTGGTGTTCTGGGTTGTCCTATCCTGATTGGCTGGACAGGAGCAGGAACCTACTTACAGGATGTGAAGTCAGGAGGCGGGCTAGTAGGAAGCGGGCTAACGGCAAGAGGGGGAGAAGCTGTTTTGGCCTTATTTGGCCATCCTGGTGCACATTCCTGTTGGCTTACCTAATGGGGGTTGGGGACGGACTAGTTCCTTTGTGTCGCCAGGAACGTGGCCACCTAAAATGGAGGAGGCTGGAACGGATCTCAAAATGGAGGAGGCTGGAACGGATTGGATTGCCCTTTCAATATTTCTATCTCTCCCTCTCCCTGACTCTCTGAAATCAATACAAATATTTTAATTAATAAATAAATAATAATATCTGGAATTTTTTATTTGATTTTTCAATAGTTGCAATCTAATACATAATTTGAGTAAAAGCAACAATTCAAGTGACTTTAGACCCAAAATATATGTAAGATAGTTTTTAATCTACTGGTTTCCAAATTGCACTCCCTGGTGCCTCGGGCATCCTCAAAGGTGCCTCTGAGGGACAGTCAAAGTGGCTGGAACTCTGGCCAATTCTTTCCCCACTCCTTCCTGCCCCTGACCAACATTCGTTATTAAATTAGAGCAGCACAGCTTTTTTTGTTTATACTTTCCTTCCCAGATTATATTTTAGAACATGTGTTCAGCAACCAAAGAACATTAAGAAGAGTGAATTAGGTCCACCAGCCCATCTGCAGATGAGCATAGAAAGGAAGTAATTTTCTCAGCCATTAATTGAGATAATGGCACAATGTGAACAAGATCACAATCTCCAAATACCTCATCCAGCAGCGGAGCCATTTGATGAGAGTTTAAGAGTAGGGGAAGAATGTCACGCTGCATCTCAGGGCTTGCCCTCTAGGCCTGGGGCAAGTTGCAAGGCAAATCAGGAATGCTATTCAAATGAAAGAAATCAAGTTTTAAGCGGCCCATGCAGGGTGAATTAAACATTAATGAAAGAATGAAGAGATGGGTTTTTTCCACTCACCAAGAGGGGTAGACTAAACAAGTCCTAAAGAAGAAAAGAAGACTCAAACCCAACCTAGCAGGCATCAGATCACAAGGCGATAGGAATGGGGTGTCTGATGTAAGGGAATGGTGAAAATGCAGGCTTAGGAATACATGGAAGTAGTCAGGTAAGAGTCAGGTGATTGCTGCTTAAGCTCTGGCAAGGGAGCTCTGTTGGTTAGAGCCTCATCCCAATACACCAAGATTATGGGTTCGATCCCAGGTCAGGGCTCATACAGGAAGTAACCAATGAATGCATAAATAAGTGGAATAAGAAACTGATATTCCTCTCTCAAATCAATAACAAAAATAAAAATAAATGACTACAGAAAGCCAGAAGGGGGTGGAAAGAAGGGCAACTGGTTGGCACAAGGCCGAAGGGTTGGGTCCCTGTGTGGTCAGCTTTTAGCTAATTTCGTCAAGCCTTTGGGCACACAGTGAACTGTACCCCAGAAAACTTCTAAACAACCCCTGTCAGTTCACACATTTCTTAGGGTATCAACCCTCACTTGAGTTGTCACTCTCATGTGGGCAGCCCGTTATTCTTCACTTTGGCATGACTTAGATTTTCCCAATTCTGTTCAGTTCTGTGCAACTGACACCATATTTGCAGGGTCCTTATTATTATTGCTATTTTAAATATATTTTTATTGATTTTAGAGAGAAAGGGAGAGGGAGAGAGAGAGAAACACCAATGATGAGAGAGAATCATTGATCAGCTGATTCCTGAACACCCCACACTGAAGACTGAGCCCAAAACTCGGGCATGTAATCTGAACAGGAATTGAAACATGACCTCCTGATTCATAGGTTGATGCTCAACCACCAAGTCACACTGGTCAGGCAGGGTCCTTGTTTTTTTTTTTAATTGAAGTTTAAGATACCATGACCTAGATCATCCTCGAGGCAAGAGGTGCCTCATCCCAGTGCAAGAACAAAATAAACCAGGAGAGGAGGTGTGGTTCCTCAGCTTGAGGTAAGGGGCTTAGGGTGACCCCTTGTTTTGTCTCCTTAAAACAATAGTGAAGATCTTGGCAAAAGCACACTGCTTTCTAATCTGATCCATGATACTGTCCAAGAGCAGATCACTGTTTCTAGTAGAATTATACATCCTGTCTCTATTCTTCACTTCTTCTTTTCTTAGGATTGTACATCTTCCCTCTGTGCCATGTGACCACACAAGTATCAGTGTCTGTTATTAGAGTCGATAGAACCATGGATGTCGGGCTTGACCTTGGGACTTGCTCTGAATGTTAATGGGCTTGTCATAAATCAGGCCTTCGATGTACTTGTATTAAATACGTTGTGTTCAACACCTTTTGGATACTTGGGTTTCTGCCATTTGTGATCAGAACAAGCTCTGATTAGCCACTCGTTCAGGTAGATGGAGAACGAAGTTGACCCGGACCCAATTACAACCCCAGCTAGTCCTCAGTGCATGGGGTCAGCAGAATCCCAGCCAACCTGCAGATGTGGCAGCAAGAAAATCAGTGTCTGTTGTTGTGAGATACTGAGATTTTACATTTCTTTGTTCTACCTCATCACAGCTGATTGCTATGGGTACTATTCAATCAAAAGTACTGTGTCCTGGGAGACAACACAGTGGTGAAGCGCTCAGTTCTGGAGTCCGAGTGTTAGGGTTTGCATTCTGAGTCTGCTGTGAATGAGCAAAATGATATTGAGAGAAGTAATAAATACCCTGTGAAAATTTTAACTTCCAAACCCATACTGGTGGTGCTTTTGCCATCCTTTGTGGAGATGTGCAGAGTGGGAAACCGTTCATCGTCTCTTCCGCATGTTCCCAGCTGCTTGTTCCAGCTCTCACACTTTAAACAAATAGCCTTTTGGGGTCTATGTAGCACGTCTTTTGCATTCGTGTGCTTTTTGTGGGTAATTTTACAGTTCCAAATGCCCCCCGAAGGTCATGCTGGAGCGCTAGCTCTTATTCCCAAGTTCAAGAAAGCTCTGATGTGTCTACTAGAGAAATCAACGTGTTGGCTAAGCTCCTTTCAAAGCATAAGCTAAAGTGCAGTTGATCACGAGTCCAATGTGAATGAATCAATAATGTACATTGCATTAGTCTCTCGAAACAGAAACACACATAAAACAAGGTGTGGCATTGATCAGCTGAAAAAAAAAATGTTATAATCAGAGGCTCAAAGGAACCTAATCCTGTATTCCGCGCCCCTCTCCCCCTCCCTGATGAAGCAACAATTGGGTATTCACGAATTCAGTGACTAACAACTGCCCCAAAGAACAAAGAGAAACAACTTTCTAGAACGTAACAACCAGAGGTAATAAGAATCCACTGCACTCACTTCCGAAGGTTCTTGTTCATGTTAAATAAGGTAAGTTATGTAAGGCACCTAGCAAGGTGCCCCAGAGCATAGGAGATGCTAATAAACAGTAGCTGTTATGTAGTTACCCTCAGGAGTCTATACAGTAATCCTAAGAAACAAAACTGGTGAAGCCACGGTGAATGGAGAGAGCCGAGGGTTCTCCTTTCTGGCGCTTCCTAAACAACGTGGAGATAGAATTATTGCCACATTCTGATAAGCAGAAGCCACCGTTTAATCACAACTGAACGAGAGACTACAAGCAAGAACCACCAGTGAATCCCAGACAACCTACAGAAATGTGAGAGGGAATGGCCAGTTGATATGGGTGGCCTCTAGGTACCAGGGTGATGGTGACCAATGTTACTAGGCGACCAACTCTTCTTTTTTTGCCTGTGTTTTAAGGTTTCCCAGGATGCAGAGCTTTGAGTGCTAAAACCTGGATGGTGTCGGGCAAACCTGGCTGATCTGTTCTCAATAGATAACTAGAACAGGCTCGGCTGGCATGGCTCAGTGGTTGAGCATTTACCTATGAAGCAGGAGGTCATGGTTTAGTTTTTCCTGGTCGGGGAACACGCATAGGTTTCTGGCTTGATCCCCAGTAGGGTGTGCAGAAGGCAGTGATTCTCTGCCATCATTGATGTTTCTGTCTCTCTCTCCCACTCTCTCTCCTTCTCTGAAATAAACAACCCTATCTAATCAAAGAGTAATATGCAAATTGACCATGCCTTAGCTATACCCACCAACCATGCCCACCAGCCAATCAGGAGCTGGAGCAGGACTGAGGTGGCCCAGGCTCGGGGGGTGGGGGGTTTGAAGCGGCCAGCCTTATACTGGTCAGGGAAATGGCCTGGGCCGGGAGGGGCTGGGCCGAGGCCCGTGCTAGCTGGACGTGAGCTTGCTGGGGCAAAGGCCTGGGCTGGAGGAGGGGGGAAGGCTGGGACAGAGCCAGCTATTGGCCCCATTGCAGGGTGATGGCTGGGTGCCCAAGGCCTAAAGCCTCGGCCAGAGGGTGAGTGGTCAGTAGGACATCCCCTGAGGGCTCTCAGTGTGTGTGAGGGGGCAGGTTGGGCTGAGGGATCACTCACCTCCAGTGCACCAATTTTGTGCACTGGGCCCCTTGTGTGTGTGTGTGTGTGTGTGTGTGTGTGTGTGTGTGTGTGTGTGTATTTAAAGAGAACTAGAAGAGACCCAGCGAAGTGAAGGAATCATCCCATTGACATCACTGTTGGCATGGTGATTAAGAGGTAGAGACTGGTGGGGGTTGGGAGGACCTGCTGTGTGGACTGCAATATTTATTATGCTATCCTTCCTGAGGGTCAAGTCAAAATGTTTCACTGACTAAACCTTAGATGCTTTCCCAACTCTAAAATTCTATGTGTCTCCCAGTCCCCTGTGAGAGAACATGATGCAAGTTCCTTCTCCCAATTGCTCTGCTCTTAGCTGGAAAGCCTCACCTCTAGGGAAGTGGCTGGGCAGTCCTGTTTCTCCCCTGGATGGGGTAAAATCCCTGTGACATCACGCACACAGTTTGTGATGATCATTTCTGCAATAATTTTATGAAAATCTATTTTGCCTGCTGGATTGTTAGTTCACTATTGAATACCGAGTGCCCAGCACAGTGTCCACTACATGGAAAATGTCACGTAAACATTGGCAAACGTAATAAATTCCTTAGAACTCTATGTACTGATTTTAAATTTACTTTCAAATGTGAGAGAATTGATTTTGATGATGGTGAATGTCAACACCATATTTCAGGATTGATGTAGTTTGATTTTTTTATCTTCCACTGCAGGCGAGATAGATGGGAAAGCATAAATTGGTCAATTTCCACTTCATCTTTGGAATACAGACTCAAAAGGAAGGGATAAAAAAAAATCCTCATGATATTTGAGCATGTCAAAGGAAAATTATATATTAAAAACACATTTAAATTGAGCATTTGAAATGGTCACCCTCACAAAGCGTTTCTGTTATGTTTTGCAATTTCAACAAAATTGTTTTTAAGTTCTAACATGTTTATCTTAAAGTGTGTGACATATTTTGGGTGACCTGTTTTCTGACAGAAGTATTGAACTCCGGGCATAGCCAATTATCTCAAATCCTGTTTGTAACACCAGAACCTCAAGAAAAGAAGAAGAAAAAGAAGCAGTCCCCAAGCCAAAAAAAAAAAACCCCAAGACTCTTGCTATCTTGACACCAAGATTGCCTCACTGAGAATCACGAATCTCATTAAACTAAGCAATTTTAAATGACTTAATTAAAGAACATTTTTTAAAACTGAGTAACAAAATAGATGGATGAATCTGAATAGGTTAGAAAATTGAGTTGGGAAGATAATGGTGCGCCAGTCTCTTTTTGGCTGGGATTATGTGAAGTTGAACAAGCATTGCCTTTGTCTTTCTGTGCCTGACGAGGTAACTGTTTACCGAAATAGAGACTCTGTGTTCCAATTATGTTGATTCTTTGAATGCAATCATATTGCTCTGGGGTCCTACGTGTCATCTAGTATCTCTCACCGTATCTGACCGGTGGGGCATTGAGCCCAACTATGGACAAATCTGAAAGGATCTTTTTCCCAGAAAGTTCCAGAAAGCTCCAGAGAGTTAATGGCACTGCCAAAACTAAAAGCCAGGCTAATCAGTTTTCCAGTCAGTTGGCATTTTCCAGTTGGTTGACTGGTATATATGTGTTCGTGTTTTTGAAGATGTGTAGAGAGGAAGAGAGGGGAGAAAGAGGGCTGAAAAGATGTATTTCTCTTCAGGGTTACTACTTTGCATCCTTATTTACATGTGTGGGGCCATATTTTGTTCCCAATATTTCAGTCTGCTTTTTAACTTTCTATGGTAATGAAAGCACCCAGTGTCAGGGCCTAAGAGCACAAGCTTCATTTAGGCACACAGATATGAACTCAAACACTCCCTCTGCAGGAGTAATTTTAAAAACTCTCTGGAATTCAGTTTCCTCATTGGGTGAAAGAATAACACCTACACTTATGGATGTTGAGAAAGATCAAAGGCGGCTGCTGTGTGTGTACTGTCTCCCCCACTGCTTGACGGTGGGTAAATGTTAGCTGAATGGTGCTGATTCAGATGTAAGATTATAGTATTCTCCTCACCCTCCTCTTCTCAGCACTTACTAATAGGATGCAGCCACAGATCCCTTTCCCACCCAGATGTTAAGGTGTACCTCAATGCTCCCCAGCCCCAGCGGCTCGTCAGAGAGGAGCACTGGCTGTCACTTTGATCTGCTGTTCTTTCCAGAGTGCTTTCATGGTGGCAGGCTGTTTTCTGAATGTGTCACCAAAACACTTAATAATAGATGCTAATCCTTCAGGCGCTCTTGCTAGCTGCAATGTCTCACTGCTTGCATTCGAAAGCTGCTGTTCCTTTCAGATGCGCTAAACACTCTTACTTAAAGCCCCCTTTTCACCAGCTGAGTGTTTGACTTTGAAGATGAAAGGTCAACCAAAAGAAAGGCTGTATATAGGTATGTATTTGTACGTGCAGACAGGTATATATAACGACAGATGATAGATAGACACATACATACATATTTACATACATAGACAGACATATAGGCCCACATTTAATTATCCAAAACATAAAATTATACCATAAACTTTTTAAATTTATCTTTCTGTCTATCTCTTATCTGTCTCTCTGTCTCTGTCTCTCTCCAATCAGGTCTCTATAAAAAACATGAACCTCCTCTGCCAAGTTCTGCCTCGTTACTAAAAAAAAAAAAATTGGACATGTCCTAATAGTTAACTTCTAAATCACGTGATCAAATTTCTATAGGTTAGCAAAAACCACATAGTAGTCCTAAACATCTGTCACATAAATAAGAAATAATTTAACTAAGAGGACACTTGTTAGAACAGGAATCCTATTAAATGTCCATCAAAACCAAAGATTTGCCTAAGGTGAGTTCTGTCCTTGTTCTTGAGCCAAAATCTGCTCTTCAACCTCAGATTTAGCCTTTAGAGGGCAGTGTGACCAAATCGTCACTTTGTTTCTTTCATCCTTGAATTTATAGGATGGTCTCAGGGGGAAAAAAAAAATAACTGCATGAAAAAGCACAGAAAAAAAACTATATGTGAGCTGTCCTAGAAAGCAGATGTAAAGGTTGAGCTTTAGTGCAAGACTGACTCTGTCTAGAAGCAATAGCACCTCATTGTGGCGGGTAGACGCAACGTTAACAACCCCTGGCCAGTGATGACATCACAGATAACTGTGGTGAGGTACAGTCTGAGATCAAGTCATTGCAGGATCAAGGACCTGCTGTATTAAACCATACAAAGACAATGGTGATGGAAGAATTATAAGTGTGGTGCAAGGGAGGTAATACCCTTGGCATGATAACTGATAAGTGACAGACAAGGTACAGATGAGAATCACCAATGACCTTTTCTCCTTACCTTCCTCGGAAGGACTATTCCAAGGCAGTGTGTTTCTACTGGGCCTGATTGGAGGAGTCCTGTATGAGCAAACACCTGATTACACATTTGTATTGAGCCACGACTAGCTCACAGATACACTCATTTGTGTGTGTTTTCTACCTTCTTCCTTGCTCACCTTACATTTCTGTCGGTCTCACACGTCTAAATCATAGTTCCCATTAAAGCATTAGTATTTAAAAATTTCAGGAGGCTCTGTTTTCCAGAACACCTAGATGAAGTCAGTGTCTTCTTCAATGAGCTTCACAGGAAGTTTTAGTCAGTAAACATTTTCACCATTCGGCCACTAAATCTTTAAGTTCACGACTTGTGAGAACACAAACATACACTTACATCACTTAAAATCAGAAGAGAAAGCAAGCTTAAAAAACTCGGCAATGACATTTAGCCTAAGATAGCAAACAAAGGGGAAAACCCATTCCACAACTGAACCTAAAGGGAGTACGCTAGTGATTCAGTCTTGTGAAGTCCAGAAGAGGGACATAAAAGCCCATCTGCTATGTGCCAGGGCTGGAACATTATCACTCATTAACTTTCACAGACAAAAATATCACAATTTCAAAAGATTGCTAAATGTTAACAATGAAATTATTTCCACTCACATTTGGTTTTAAAAGAATATTGGCTTTTGAAAGCCAATTCCAGAATTAATTTTGTATCCCATAAGATGCGATAGTCACCCAAGGCTGTAGCCTTGGCCCAGGCAAGATGGTGACTGTTGTCCTCAGCCAGGATCGTGCAGTGATGCCAGTGGCCAGCCAGTTTCTTCTCCTTCTCCTTCTTCTTCTTCTCCTTCTCCTCCTTCTCTTCATTCTCCTCCTTCTCCTCCTCCTCTTCCTCCTCCTCCTCCTCCTCCTCCTCCTCCTCCTCCTCCTCCTCCTCTTCCTCCTCCTCCTCCTCCTTCTCCTCCTTTTCCTCCTCCTCCTCCTCCTCCTCCTCCTCTTCCTCCTCCTTTTCCTCCTCCTCCTCCTCCTCCTCCTCCTCCTCCTCCTCCTCCTCCTCTTCCTCCTCCTCCTCCTCCTCCTCCTCCTCCTTCTCCTCCTCCTTCTCCTCCTCCTTCTCCTCCTCCTCCTCCTTCTTCTCCTTCTCCTCCTCCTTCTCCTTCTACTTCTCCTTCTCTTCCTTCTCCTTCTCCTTCTCCTTCTCCTTCTCCTTCTCCTTCTCCTTCTCCTTCTCCTTCTCCTTCTCCTTCTCCTCCTCCTTCTCCTTCTTCTTCTTTTTTTTTTTGCTTGTTTTGTTAATCCTCACTTGAAGATATTTTTCCCTCTGATTTTTAGAGAGAGTGGAAGGGCGGAGAGGAGAGAGAGAGAGAGATCAGTGTGAAAGAGACACATAGATTGGTTGCCTTCTGCATGGGCCCCAACCAGGGCCAGGGAATTAAGCCTGCAACCGAGGTACATGCCCTTGACCAGAATTGAACCTGGGACTCTTCCGTCCACAGGCTGATGTTCTATCCAATGAGCCCAACAGGCTAGGGCTGGACTTCTTTTATGTGAGAGAGAAACCCATTTGTTTCAACCTATGTAATTTGGGGCTTTTCTATGTTGTACAACTCAACCAAATTGTCCTTGACAGAGTTTGCTTCTGTGCTGTGCTCTGAGGTTAGAAACCAGAATTTAATCTATTGGGCTATCATAGATCATCTCTGTTGCGTTCTGACAGTGAGATGAATTAGCATAAGACATATTTCCCTTCATTTACTCTCAAGAACTCAGAATTCCTTTCCCAGAGAGACGTGGAAATTTTTCAAAGAAAGTGGCAACTTTGAGCCTTCAGGAAACAACCCTGCTACCACTGGCCACCGAAGAAGATCGCTTTGGTTTCCATTCGGTTCAGCAAATTTAATAGAAGGTGCATTCTCTTTTACCTTTCACACGGGTCACCTCGCTGGTGGTGTCAGTTTTCCGAGGAAAGAGAGTTCTTATGTTCAATTGGTAACGAAGTTGACGCTTATGTCCTCAGGACCTCGTTCGGAGTTGTTACGTTCCGATAAAACTAGCTCCTCAGAGGTAGCAAGTGCACAAATAGCACAGGAGAGACCAGGCAGTGCTGGACAATGGACAGATGAAGCCATGGTCCCAGGATCTCAACATCTCAGCACGCCTGAAGGGGGCCAAGCACCTTGAGTCCCGTTCCATGTCTCTGCTCCCAGCTGCCTTGCTAAACACGGCAATCATCGTCCCCGAGTGGCCAGGCCTGTCACACCTCAGGCTGCCCTGAAAGCTTGCTGGATGCTGTAATCTTGGCCCCGGTGAAGGGCAGCATACATTTCCATTAAGTTGGTTCCAGAAATCCCCCTGAACAATGCCACAGAGGCAGCGAGTCCAGAGGACTTGGAGTTGGGTGATTTGAGTTTAAATCCTAAACTATTCACCTACTGGTTTTGTCAGATTGGGTAAGTCACGTAGCTGTTATGAGTCTCTGTTTCTTAAGCTATGAATGGCGCAGATTCGTTTAATAGTGAATGAGCACCTACTAAGAGCTGGAGGCTGGATTAGGATGAGTCCAAAAAAGATAAAACTCAAAGGAACTCATACTGTAGATTACTGAAGAAGGAAGAGTCCATGGTGGGTGTTAGCTTTCATCAGAGGGTTGTTGAAGGAGTTCCGTGAGATGACACAGAGAGAAGCACTTTCAAGCCAAAATTCTCAACAAATGTACAACAAAAATGCGCAACAAATGCTACAGCTCTTGAAACTCTATTTCATTTATGTGTCCTACATTGGCATGAGCAAAGAATCCTCACAGAATGTCTGGAGAGGTGCTCGAGGGATAGGCAGTGTTGACCGCCTCTGGAAAGAAAAGAGATGGGAAGACTTATGGGGTCTGCCTGACCTGCTGACACAATTCCAATTAGCATTACCATTCAAAGAGTAACCGTGGAATTCCAGTAATACAGAACCTGAGTGGCCATCACGGAGCTCTGTTCTATACAGGTGTGTGAATTGGAATTCAGGGTGATCATGAACAATGACCAGGCCTCTGATAACTAGTAATTACTCCCCAGAGTCAGGGAACAAGTAAACAGTTCGAGATCGGGGCGCTGTCAGGGGAACTTGTATCCCTATAAGCATAACCCATGGGCACAGACAATGGAGTGAGGGGGAGGAGACCTGGGCTGGGGGGTGGGAGTGGACTAGGAGAGGTCCGTGGGCAAAAAAGGAGACATACGTAATACTTTCCACAATAAAGAATTTTATTCTATAAAAATAAAACAGTTCAAAGTAGCTCTTCATGACCTTTTCAAAGTCTCTCTGCCGTCAACACATTGAATGGGGGAAATAAATGTATCTTGCACATCTGCTGTGCGTACTCAGTGAATTAATTCCCATAGAAGGGTTTCATAAGCCACACAGAATCATACAAATCGGCTTCATGATAAAGCTGTTGTCCTTCCTGCTTAAGGAGGTGAAGAGGAAGGAAGGAACCCCCCTTCACCCCCCTTCTCCCCGCATCCCCCATCCATATTATGGTGGCTCTGATGTGAGGCTCCCTCCAGCCCCGCCCACTTGCAGTGGACCTGATGCAGAGCCCCTGGGCCCTGCAGCTGCTGCTGAGGCAGGACCCTCCCTTGGAGAAGAGAGAAGCTGCTTTTTTCATTCCCAGGGGAAAGGGAGGCCTGCTCAGGGAGGAGAATCCAGGCTGTTGAATAGGATCATTGTCCTTATTTTTCCTTTCTGCACTTTCCTTTCCTCTGATCCCAGCCCTCTGAGATGTTTGTATGTATCGGGCGAGGCCAGGAACCTATTGGGGGTCTCCTTGGTGTGGCTGGAAAACGGCCCTCAAAACTCAGTCCAATTCCGTGGACGTGCTCCAACTTATCAGACGGCCGCCTCCATCTGCCCAGAGTATTGCTGTATGTGCAGAGCGGCAGGGGAGAGGCAACTTCCATTACATGGAGGACTCTCGTGTGGAAAGGAAATCAGATGTGTTCCGTGTAGCCCTGAGGGCTGGAAAAGAATCAATGGGTGGAAGTTCAGTGAGACGCGTTACGATCAATGCTGGAGTATAGTGGGCTGCGAAGTACTGGGGCCACAAAGATAAAACACATACTCTCTGTTCCCCAGGAGCTCAGACGAGAGCAGGAGAGATGAACGCGTCCACAGATACATAGAAAATGATAAGATGATTTCAATACTACACATCCCTGCAAGAACCATGACCAGTATAACACAAAATGCCACCTGCTCTGCCTTCGAACATGATGGGCATTCTGGATCTCCAAAATCCAACTGCTTCTCAGCTTAGCTGTTGCCAGTCTGGCCTAAGACACTCTAATCTTATCTCCTGGATTACCAAGCAGCTTGCTGATCCCCAAAGTCTTGCCCAATGTTTATTAACACAGCATTCAAAGAAATACTGTGCCAACATACAGGTGGGAATTTTATGCCATAATGGGGGACCTGATCCAGACCCAAGCCTCTTGCTGGATAAAATATATAAAGTCACTGCTTTGGGAGGTCACTCGTTTGCACCCCATTTCAATCATTGTAACAGTTCTTATGATGGTCTATGAAATTTTGCAAATGTGGCCCCTTCGTATTTCTCTATTCTCTCCTTTTGAACTCTGACCAGCCACACTGGCCTCTCGGCTCTTCTCCACACTCGGCAGGCACTTTCTGTCTCGGGAATTTGCAGCTTCTGTTCCTTTGGCACAGAATGCTCTTCCATGCTTTCAGTGAAGTCTTCCTGGATTCCTTAGTGGCATTCCACACATCACTTCTACTTCCTGTTTCTCTCTAGTGTTTATCATAATATAACATCCTATATAACTTGCTCACTGAGTTCACTTCTTGTTTTTATCTCTAGAATATAAGTCCCATGAGAGCAAGGAATTTGTTTGCTTTTTATCACTTGGAATGGTACCTGGCAAATAGCAAGTGCTAAGTCATATGTATTCATGGGTAAATAAATGGATGTGTTTTCCTTTAGCAAAACCAATTTCTCAGTGTGGTGAGTACAGTTCATTTGTAGTCACCATTCCCAAGGGGACTTAACACAGATTTAAGAATACATATGCTATAATTTCTACTTAAATGTCACCTCCACAATATCGCTTTCCTTAATGTCACATCTGAAATAACATGCTCATCACTCAGTCTTCTGTCACCTGCTTTAGATTTGTTTATAGCACTTATAATTATTTTATATTTGGTCACATGTTGGTTTGCCTATATATCCTCCATCTTCTTTACTAAAGTGTCTTATTTATGAGGACAGAAATTATGTCAATTTTGCTCACTGTGATTCTAATACTAGTATACATATCTTGACCTGCTTAGGAAAAACTAAAATCAAATAAATGCATTAGTTCTTAAAGTGATCAATAACAAAACCTTTTAATTAATGGCAGAGTAGTAATGTGGTATCATGAAAATTTCCACAGTTGATATTTATAAAAACTGTATAATTAAAAAAAAACCTAGTTAATAAGTCCAGAAATATTCTGAAATATCTAGGACTCTTTGAAGTTTTTAATTTCAGAAAAAT
The DNA here is from genome assembly GCA_027563665.1 of Antrozous pallidus. Taxonomy (NCBI): domain Eukaryota; kingdom Metazoa; phylum Chordata; class Mammalia; order Chiroptera; family Vespertilionidae; genus Antrozous; species Antrozous pallidus. Next base: position 4,444,134 of record CM050510.1, read on the forward strand.
GCAAATGTCAGGTGTAAGGACTGTGAGTGTGTGGCTTTCTGGCATGAGACAACTGTCCAAACACTTTGTTGATGATTTTATTTTTTATTTTAAAAAATATATTTTATTGATTTTTTTACAGAGAGGAAGGGAGAGGGATAGAAAGTCAGACACATCGATGGGAGAGAAACATCAATCAGCTACCTCTTGCACACTTCCTACTCGGAATGTGCCCACAGCCAAGGTACATGCCCTTGACCTGGGAACTTTCAACCCACAGGCTAATGCTCTATCCACTGAGCCAAACCGGTTTCGGCTGTCCAAGCACTTTGATTACAGCTTTGGGAACATAGCCTGTTGGCAAAAGGGGGCAGAGAGAGACGGATGAGCTATGAAAAACAGATGGCAATTTGAAGGGGGAATCCTTGAAGAGAAGGAACAAAAGGAATACGAACCAAAATATGATGATAAACTCAGATGAAATGCTTGGATGCCATTTAATTTATGATTGTCCAGAGCAAACCCAGGGGACTGATGTATGAAGTGAAGACAAAGCCAAGGAGACCTTAGAGGTATATGAGATCTAACATATGTGTTTGCTAACGTGTGTTTGCTTTGAGTGCATTCCCCAAATCTGAACAGCTCGGGTGAAAAAAAAAATTGAAGCTTCACAGGTTTGAAGTGTCAGAGGACAAAGCCTTCACCCAGCAGAAGAGCTGAAAGTTATGAAGGATTTCCTGTAAGCAAGGCTCCCCCATTGCTGCCCAGATCTTTGGACCAGTGTCAAATGATGCATTACCTACATTTTATCTTTGGCACTTTGCTCAAGCACCTACTCCTTCACAAAAACACCTCTTCTGCACCTATCCTATGAAATTGCATCCATTTTAAAAATCTCCTCTAGGTTATGAGGCACATGAAGGTAGGGTCTGTATCTATTATGTTCTCTGCTGATGCTCTAAAACAGTGGTTCTCTCTTTAATACAGTTCCTCACATTGCCGTGACCTCCAACCATGAAATTATTTTTGTTGCTACTTCATAACTGTTTTTCCGATGGTCTTAGGCTCTACAGAAGCAGTTCTCAACCTGTGGGTCGCAACTCACAGGTTGAGAACCGCTAGCAGGGTCGCCTAAGACCATCGGAAAAAACAGACATTTACATTACGATTCATTAACAGTAGCAAAATTACAGTTAGGAAGTAGCAACGAAAATAACTTTATGGTTGGGGGTCACCACAACATGAGGAACTGTTTGAAAGGTTGCAGCATTAGAAAGGTTGAGAACCACTGCTCTAGAGCCTTCCAGGAGCTTTTACACGAAGATGGTGATGATAACAGTTGTTCACATGGAAAGTAATGCAATAATTAGTAAATAATAATCTATAATAATAAAAGCATAGTATGTTAATTAGACCAGACAACCTTCTGGAGGAAGCTGGGGCTGCGAGGGAAGCCCGGGTCTTGGGTGCCAGAGGGAAGCTGGTGCCTTTAGCTGGGGGAAGGAAGGCCTACTCTTGCATAAATTTCATGCATCGGGCCTCTAGTTTAAGAATAAACCCTATATTCATGTACTCAACAACTACAAACTTACTTTTGTAGGGAAAAGGTTCTTTTCAAGGGTTGTTCATAGGGGCCATTGAGAAGTGTAGAGAGGTCTTTTCTGATATGGGTGCATTTGTCCAGCTGCACCAGCTGTGGCTAATTCACTCTTGTTGCCAGGGATTGACTTCTGAGCTCACGTAATGAATAGTTACAGTGGCTCTAATGACAGCACTTCCTGGACTCGATGAATGCCCAGCAGGAAGCTCTTGAACATGGCAAGGGGCAAATACCAGATGGCCAAAGTCAAAGAGGTGCTTGCACCAGTGTCAGCACCAATTGCCCATTATTTAGACAAAAACCATCATCAACATCTAGCAGTGCCAAAGAGGACACTATCAACTGAATCCGTGACTCGAAGGTATTTATGTGTGCACCAGGTTGACTTTGGAATTGTGGTGTGTGGTTAATGACCATGGCCCAAGGGAAGGTCCTTGGGTAGAGAAAAAAACGTCAACTTATGAGCCTATGACTTTGGAAAGTCACTTGTGTACATTGAGTCTCCGTTTGTTCAACTATCCAATTGTGATACAGCTGATTTTTTAATCAACTGTGAAGGATAACATGAAATGAAGGCCAACTGTTTGTGTTTATATGTGTGTGCCCATACCCATGCAGGTAACCAGATGCACTTCATGTTTTATAAAGTAACATTTAATGCTGGAAAACAATCATTGCCTCACTAATAGAGAGATGTGAATAGGAAAATCCAGAAGGCTGGTTAACCTTAATCGCTCTGAAAGGTCAGCGCTAATCACTCATTGTTTAGTTGAGACATTGCTAGTTGAAGCAGCCTCCACTTGTTAGTCTTATGTTAATTCTTGCTGATTGACTATTATTGGAATTCCCTGCCTAAAGGCTATGGGTGTATCCCATAGTCTTAATAACAGGGGATAGCAAGGCCAGAGCTGAGTAGTCCTCCCACTAGAGGTGGCTGCCACCTGGCCCCCAATATTCCCAAATTAATGCTTTTCTAGTCCCTTTCATTTGTGTGCGTACTTCTCCAGAACTCAAACCCTGACCCTGGAACCCTGGGCCATGCGGGATATGAAAGGGGTTCCCACAATTTAAATATTCTTTTATCTTTAAGAGTAAAAAATGATTGAAGATATATAAGAAGATATAAAATATCTTAAGAAAGTATACAAGGAGGTATAGAGCATAATAAAGTCAACATCCATGCATCTATCAGCCACTCTTCATTAGAGGGGAGCCTTCTGTATTCATCACACTAATTACTTCCTTCTCCCCTCAACAGAAGTAATAAATATCTTGAATTTGGTGTTAATCTATCCCTTGGATTTCTTCATAATTTACAACTGCTTTGACTACTCTTGAGCTCCATAAATTGCATCATACTGGATGTATTATGCAATTTGCCTTTCTTGCTGCTAATTCTGAGTGAGGTTCTTCCATATGGATGCATAGAACTTGGCTTACTCACTTCCACTCCTACATCCTGGTCTTTTAAGTGAATATATAACAACTTACATAGTCTCTGGTGGACATTTAGAATGTTTCCAGTTTTTTTTTTTTCCCCTCTTGAATACTTATGTGAATTTACTAGATTTTGCCAAAGTGTTTCTTACACCAGTTGTAGCAATTTATATACCCACAAACCAAGCTGTGGATGAGAGTTCCTTTTGTTCCATGTCTTTGCCAAATCTTGGTTTGGTCATATACACACTGTTTAACAGATCTGTTAGATATGGAATAATCTCCCATTGTAGTTTTAATTTACATTTTCCTAATTACCAGTGAAATCATCAAGTAAAGCATTCTTTTTATGTATACATATAGGCCATTTGTGATTACTTTTCTACAGGTTACCAATTCTAACCTTACCACTAAAGAAAACCTGAACTATTAAACAAACAAACAAACAAACAAACAAATAAATAAATAACTGTAACAACAACTACAAAAAACCACACACCACAACTAAATACTATTTTTGTTTGTTTTCTTACACACTGCTCCCTGCAGCTTCTGAAAGTGGGATCATCCAAACTGAGCGCCATACATTGCCTATCTCGTGGTCCCAGGATGGCTGCAGCACCTCCAGCATAGCACCAGGCAATCAGAGAACCTCTGTTTCAGAAAAACAATGACACTTTCTTAGAAATCCTCAGGATATCTTTGTTTAAAGCTCAGGGGCAAAAACGATGTCATATGCCACAAATTTTAAATGAGACAAAAATCAAAGAACTCTCAGTAAGAGAGGAGGGGTGCAAAGCTATTGATTATATAATCAGCAGCATCTGCCACAAAATAACTTCTGTATTTTGTTTCTTGTTTTTATTTTTTATTTTTTTGGAGGGTCTCTTTTTATTGCTTTGTAGAGGTTCATGATATCTTATAAATTCCAATTCCTTTGGTTATTTATGTTCTAAATACTCTTTAATCAATAAATCATTTCAGTAGATATAAAACCATTTGATGGGATTAAGCAAATGCACAATAAATTTATATTTTGAAACTTAATACTCAATGAAGAGGGGTCTTCAGGAGGCAATTAAGTCATGAGCGTGGCACCCTCATGGGCGGAATTAGTGTCCTTGTAAAAGAGACCCCCGAGAGCCCGCTCAGCCCTTATCCCATGTGAGGAGACAGCTAGAAGACGAGAAGATGATCAAACAGAAAGTGTGCACTCACTAGACATTGAATCTGCCAGTGTCTTCACCTTCCCAACCTCCAGAATGGCGAGAAAGACATTTCTACTGTTTTTAAGCCATCCAATGTATGTGTTTTATGATAACAGACTGATTGGACCAAGACAAGGATGAAAGGTAATTTTAGCCTGAGCATAAGCAAGTAAGAAGGAATCTAGGAAATGGTCTTGAGAAGCAGAATGAGCATTCCATTCACAGGAGTATTTTTAAATGTTGCAAAAATAATATGAACAAAGTGGGACAGGGACAGTGGCAGTAGTGTGTGCACAGGAAGGAAAGCTGGATTGGCCATTTATTGCCAGGTATCTGCTCCTCCAGCCTGGACTGACTGGTATGGAAGCACCCGTGCCCCAGGAGCTGGCAGTAGACATGGAGCTGATCACAACCAGAGCAGAGAGTCCCATGAATTCACGTTTAACTTTCTGGAACCAGCATGTCGGATTTAATTGCTTTCAGGCCTCTGTTCAAGAGTCATCTTTATAATAAGGACGTTCCTGACTAGCTATTTACAATAACGTCCCCTGATCAATCTCTGTCCCTTCTATCCTCTTTATTTTTCATCTTGTCCCCTATTCCCACCTGGCAAATGTGCCTATTTGCTTTGGTTCACGGCACCGGTGCTAGAATAGTATCTAAAAGTGGACTAAAATGTCCACTTTTTGTAATTAGAATGAAATTATTTTAAAGTTGTGCCTCTGAATCACTCAGAGCACATTCTCTTTGTCAAGAGTTGGGCTATTTTCTGACAATCTCTAAGCTGATATCTCTCTGCAGCTGTATTGCAAACGGACTAGTCATCATCCCCACCCCCCCATTTAGACAACAGAACTACAGCAGACAGCTCAGATTCTACCCCATTTAGACAACAGAACCAAAACAGACAGCTCAGACCCCACCCCCAGGTAGACAACAGAACTACAGCAGACAGCTCAGACCCCACCCCCAGGTAGACAACAGAACTACAGCAGACAGCTCAGATCACTAGGAACTTCGGCATTACTCACACAGCACGTACTTTAATTGAAAGCCCTTACAAAGTAGCCAAGCAACCCTTTCTTGAAAATTTACTTTTCAAGAGATATTTATATTTTTCCCTTTGTAATCTGGCCCAATTAAGCATGTGGGATGGGAAGCGGTATAACCTCTGACCAAGATTACATTTAAATTTGCCAGTGAAGATCTGAACCCTAGCAAAACTGCACAGGAACGTGCAAATGAGATGCCCCAAGGTTGGTGCTCATAATAAACCAATTAACAGGTTGTGAAACTTATCAACCTACAGTCTTCAGGTGACGTGAAGAAACACATTTTGAAAGCTGCAGAAATGGGCAGATTGGGCAGGGCCATGTCAAACTTCCCACTCTAGCTAAGAATATTTCTCTGTGGTCTACAAAAGTGAAAAGGGCACCATGCAGACAAAATCAACTGTATGATTTTAGATTCAGCTTTTGAAAAATGATGAATAATTTATTACAGTAAAATAGAAAAGACAAATAAATTGGTGGCAAAGTCTCAACAAACACCCAAAGAAAGAATACCCTTGGGGCAACATTCTCTAAACATAATGAAATACATTGCCAGAAAGCTACATTTAAAAACATGAACAGTGAAAAAGCACTTGAAAATGATTTATTGGTGCAAAAAGTACTCTACTAGAAAACACAAGTGTTTACTGGGAATTATAAATAAGTAAAATGAAGAAGTAAGTACCAAAACTTGTGGGATTAGCTAAAGTTTAGAGAAAATGTATAGTATAAATGCATATTTAGAAATTTTAAAAGATGTGACTATTGTACACAAGTTAAAATGAAAAGCAACAATAGAGACAAAATAAAGCCAAAGAAAGTACCAGAAAGGAAAGAAAATAATAAACAGAGAGTAATTATAAAGGAAACAAACATAAGAGGAAAGAAAATAATAAACAGAGAGTAATTATAAAAACAAACATAAGAACAAGCAAAAGAGAGAGAGAGAGAGAGAGAGAGAGAGAGAGAGAGAGAGAGAGAGAAGTAACAAGCAGTGTTTGAAATTAAAGTACAGGAAATGAAGTCTATAGCTAGTTTTGCTCTCCTTCTTTAAAGCAGGTAAAGGAAAGTAGGTTAGAGCTTGCAAAGAAATAAGAAAAATTTTGAGTAATGAATTAAACAGCTTGATTGCAGTCTCTTAGAGGCTCAGTAGGGGTGGCAATATTTGAAGACTGAGTGATAGGTTGGCAGAAAAGTGAGCTCATCACCAGCACCTGCTGTCCAGGGCTCACACATTCCAAGCAAGATGCCTTCCTGCTTGATGACCAGGAAATTCAATCTCAGGATTAGAAATACATGTCATTTAATCAACCCTTTGGCTAAACTCTATGACATATTTATAAGAATCTATAGATCTAATAGCATCACTCCTATCTCCACATGACATTTCCTCTGTTCAGAAGTCCCTCTCCAAACTTCTCCTCTTTATAAGGACACGAGTCATATTGGATTAGGGACCACGATACTCCAATAGGATCCCATCTAACTAATTACATCTGCAATGACTTTATTTTCAAAGAAGGTCATATTCGGAAGAACTGGTGGTTAGGACTTCAATGCGTGAACTTTAGAGGGACACACTTCAACATGTAACAACATGTATATTCTTCCTTATATATCTGAAGAATAATTCTTACTTAGGCATCCCTTCCTGTATCATTATCTTTTGACCACAGATGTCATTGTTGGGAGCCTTATAACACAACAGCTAAGATCATGGGCTCTGGTCCAGACAGCCTGGGTTCTAAACCAACCTCCACAATTCACCAGCTCTGTCAAGCTACTTGACAAGTTTCTTTCCACCTCTATTCTCAGCTTCCTCATCTATAAACTTTGGATAACAATGGTATGGATTATTGTGAGGAATAAAAGAGTTAGGAATTTAAGCACCTGACACAGAGTGAGATCTGAATGTTTTCTTATTCGTATAAACCCATCTACCACCTTGCATTCAGGTGGGATTTTCATTTATAAAGCATGTTCCCACATCTAACATCATTTTATCAACACAGGATTCTGTGAGTTAGGCCAGGACTTTTTTTTTCATATATATATTTTTATTGATTTCAGAGAGGCAAATATCATGACAGAGAGGCAAGGTGAGGGAGAGAGAGAGAAAAAAAACATTAATGATTAGAGAGAATCATTTATCGGCTGCCTCCTGCACACCTCACACTGGGAATTAAGCCCACAATCCAGGCATGTGCCCTGACCAGGAATCAAACCGTGACCTCCTGGTTCATAGTTCAATGCTCAACCCCTGAGCCCTGCTGGCTGGGCTCGGCCAGGACTTTTAATTTCCATTTCCAGTGCATGAATGCACTAAGTTGCAGAGAAACATGGTGCCTGTTGGAGAAAACCAAGTAGGCAATGGAAATGGTACTAGAACCCAGGGGGTGTGATTGCCAGCCTGGGGTGTTCAATTGACACCAGGCTGTGTGGTTGGTTAGATTAAATTTAAATAGTAAGATTCCAAGAAAAAACAACAACAGCCAGTTGGCATGACATGAAGCAAATGCTTAAGTCCGGTCAAAACTTGAGCTGAGCCCCGCCTCTGTGAATCAGTGATTGTCAACCCATGAATCAGGAGGTCACTGTTCAATTCTCCCTCAGGACACATGCCTGGGCTACAAGCTCGATCTCCACTAGGGGGCATGCAGGAAGCAGCCAATTGATTCATTCTCATCATTGATGTTTCTATCCCTCTCTCCTTCTCCCTTCCTCTCTCTGAATTTTTTTTAAGCTGAGCAAATATCATGACATTATCACGTGTTTTAGACGAGTGCTATCTTATCTTTTCTTCAGAAATGCAATCTGTCTTTTTAGGCTCTGTGGCAGTTCTATTAAATTTATCTCTAATATGTTATTTCTGAAACCCTTTGAAGGGGATGATTGCAAATTCCACGGGTGGCTCAGGCCTTCTGGAAATGATGGGGTGAAAAGTGATGACATTACATCAGCTTTTGAGATTTCACCCAGAAATGAAAAGACTCCTTTATGCTTCTCTCTCTCTCTCTCTCCCTCTCCCTCTCTCTCTCTCTCAGACTTTCAACATGGACGATGTCAAGTGGCTGAGTTGGAAATTGTGCTGCATATGCAATTAGAACCCCTGTGGAGGTCATGGAATCCAATTACAGTTGCAAAGTCATATAACAATATGAGGGCCTGTCCTGTTGAAAACAAGGTTTCACTGAGTTCCCTGAAGATGGAGGTGGAACAATGCTGAGGTGTGAACTTCTCAACGATGCCCCCAGTTCCAAGGAAAGAGGGGCCTCTTTGTGAGACACTTGTGAATATTCTCGCTCTGGAAATACTGAATGTGAATCCTCTCAGATTCCTGCAGGCTACAGTTCTAAACGTGAATAAATAAGATGGAATGACTGCATTACAGGTTCCCTGTCAAGGTAACCTTCTTGTCATTTTAAAAAGATATATTTTTATTGCTTTCAGAAAAGAAGGGAGAGGGAAAGAGAGAGATAGAAGCATCAATGATGAGAGAGAATCATTAATTGGTTACCTCCTGGACACCTTCTACTAGGGATGGAGCCCACAACCTGGGCATGTTCTCCAACCGGGAATGGAACCATGACCTCCTGGCTCATAAGTCGACTCTCAACCACGGAGCCCCGCTGGCTGGGCGACCCTGCCTTCTCAAAGCTTCTAGAGAACGGGTCAGAACACAGAGTAGTCAGCAATGACAAGGCAGCGTGAGAGAGTATCGTATCGGAAAGGAAACTGACTTTGGGGTGTGTAATCCAAACTGCAGTTTTGTCTGTGGGGGAAACAGAAGGGAGTGGTATGCTCCGGGCACAGCGGAGAGATTTTGTTTGAATGAGCACACCTGTTTCTTCCCTTCTCCGCCATTTCTGTTTTTCCCCATTTCAGCGTGCTGCTCTGGGGCAACTGCCTCACTGATCTCACTGTCTTCCATCTGGAGTGACTTCTTTGCAAAGTCAGGAAAATCAGCCTCCGAGCGAAGCTGGTCAGCGGGAATAGAGAGGCCGCTGGCAGCAGGTTGGACATTTCAACTTCTAGGCGCTGCTTTTCCATCTGCACATCCTGTGCCTCACGCTCGGTTAGCACTCGAATGGCCTTTCACTCACTCAAGACCCATCACGGCCCGAGAGTGTAAGGTGATGTAGCCAGCGAGATGGGCGGTTGCAGCAGCTCCGAGAGACACAGAGGCCTCGCTTTAGTAACCAGGTCAGGTCACCGTGGCTCTTAAAGGATTCCGAGTGCCTTTCGGCAGCTCCTCCAGTTCCCTCTGCTTGTTTGCGGCCTGTACTAGCTCCCCAGCTCACCACATGTTGGGTGAAATTCCAAAATATCCCAGAGCCTGACTCTGTGCCAGTCATAGCTATTTTAATGCATGAAGGCAATCTTCCTCTAGGGGAAGCATTTGATTTACTTATCGGGGGCAATGGACTCTTCTGAGAATATCATACAAGGAGTATGCCTTCCCCTAAACTGCTTTTTGTGTTGCTATGCATGGAGTCATGGATCGCTGAGGTCGACCATGAACTTCTTAGTGCCCAGGGACTCGAATTAAGTACCGTGATTTTTAAGAACACTGTACTCTTTACATCAGCCATCCAGCTCCATGCTGGAAAGGGCCTTTTCGTTGACATCTGGTGCCACATAATGGGTGGAGGCCTCCCTTCTAGCTCTGGCCAGATGCCCAAAGGATGTCACTCCAGCTGCTGTTTGAGGTCTCCCCAGAACTCTGATTCCTGAAACCCTGGAGGCTACCCTATCCAACCAAAAACCTCACATATGTTGTGCATGTCATAGATGATAGATAGGTGATTGATATATAGGTGCTTGATAAATGATAGATGATAGGTAGGAAAATGATATAGATGGATGATTGATAGATGATAGATTAATGATAGATAAATTATTGATAGATGACAGGTAGATAGGTGATAGATAGATATTTTGTTCCAAAATGATCTACCATAAATAAAAAAGATCAGCTCCCATCTGCCTTATAATGGTCAAAACAATAACACAAATTATTCAGCTACAATGGGAAGGGCTACTATTGTCCCCATCCTCATTAACAAGGGGCTAAAGTTTCACTTCCAAAAAGGGAGGGAGGAATGGAAGTAAGTAAAGGCAGGCAAAAAAGAAGCAGGAAAGGAGGAGTAAAATCTTTATATTTCCCAAAAGTCCTCAATTCTCATCTCTGGATTAGGTGGGTGAAATGGATGCCAGACTGCCAGGAGGTTCCTGGGGTGTCTGTGGCCGCCCCCAAATCCCCAGCTGATAGCATAGCCAAGTCATCTCCTCATGGTCAAGGTGATGTCAGTGTGACATCCCTGTGGCACCCAACTGCAGTGAGTACAGAGGGAGAGTCTTGAGAGCACAGGCAGCCACGAACCGCCTGACCCACAAGTTGCCTGCAGCCGTCTTGCTCCTTTCTTTAAACTCATCACGTAACCGTGCATCACATTAAAATTGCGAAATCTGTATTTCGTATTGTGATGAGGTTTTTCTAGTACTAATAGATACCCCACTGGCCGTCATAACCATGTGACATGTAGCAGGTCCTTAACTAGTTCTTCCATTTATTTCAGGCTTCATGATCCTCCCTCTTGGTCTAGAATTTGGATCAAGGAGCTGAGGCTCTGAAGGTCAAGTGCCTTTTCCAAGGTCCCCCATCAGGCACTCCCAGTCCTGCGACTGAAACCCACATCTGCCTGACAGCAGAGACCACGGAGCTTTTCTCTTCACACTGTTACGGGGGCTGCCCCCACTGTCACTTTGTTAGGACAAGAAGTGAGTCTCTAAGTCCTCAGTTCTGGTCATGAAGTGAGGGCTCAAGAAACATTGATGGAACTGAATTTGAATTGCAGAATGAAGACCCCCATTTCTTAGCCGGGCTGCTGAAGAAATCCCACACTTGGCAGTAGCAGCAGATCCCTGCTCTCCTGCTTCGGGGGAAGTCTCAGAGTTGGCTTCCCAGGGTCTCCGGGAACCTGGTCTCAAAGCATCTGCAGCTCAGGCACCTTTACAAGGCAGCCTGCAAAACCCTGGTTGGGGGGCCAGGGGGGGGGGCCGGGGGGCCGGGGGGGCGGTGTACAGAGCTAAAAATGGCTCGTGAATGAGGCAATCCTGAGCTCTGAGCGTTTAATTACTTATGCCAAAACAAAAGAGCCCATTTAATAGGATAATTGCCCATGCAAGGGAATTAAATGCAATCAAAAGAAAAATTGAAGCCACGCTATTCCCTTGCCTTCTGGAGGTGCAAAGCTAATTGTTTTGCATCGGAAGCTCCCTTGGGGGTGTGTCATCCCAACGGGTTTTTCAAGTTAGTTGACACTGCAGATACGCGTGCTCACTGTGTGGGAGGTCAGATCCACCTAATTCTGGCTCTCAGAGTTGATCTGTGTGACTTAATGCAGTGCTGGGGCTGAACATGTCGACATCAGGCACAGGATAGGAAAAAGACAATGTGAATGGTTGTAGTTCGTGCGCCACAAACCAGCTGGATGGAGCTGTCCACCCACCTTTGTGATAGATAGTACGTTTCTAAAGGGAAGTCACATTTAGAGCAAGGAGTACTGGCGAGTGGGGATGGTCCCCCAGAGCATGCAGGTGACAGGCATGCAGTGTTTCAAATGGTAACACCCAGGGTCGGCATGACTGTGGGGGACAGTCCCTCTCACTGGAACGGATGTGGGCTGCTAGGACATTTCAGGATACCCTGGAAACACACACACACACACACACACACACACACACACACACACACACACATGAGGGCCTTAGAAGTATGTGAGATCTGTGACAAAACTCCACAGTCGTAGAAATGTCTGCCACGCAAAGAGTTGTCTGAGTGCGGGAAATATATTATTGCTATCATATTGCTTTACATCTGAGCTATTGGAAGTTATATGCACTCATTTTATAAATGGGCACTAGCTAAATATAGCATTTTCAGGCGCATGATGAAATTTTAGATCATTATTTATTGACTTGTCTCTTCCATATGGTTATTGAGCTATTTGGGGAGAGAAATAAAATTAAGTGGAGATTATGGAAACCTGGCTGATAAAATCAGTGCACAAATGCCTTTTTCCAAATTGTGCTGGGGGCCAGAATATTGCTTTACCTCCTTTATGTGCTGGGGGCCGTGTGCCAAGAAAAGCCTCTTAGGTTTCTGCTGGTTGATCTACAAAGTATTCTATTTTTATTTTTTTTTAAGTCCTCACCTGAGGATGCTTTTCCATTGATTTTTAGGGAGAGTGGAAGAGAGAAGGAAAGACAGAGAGAAATATCAATGTGAGAGAAACATATTGATTGCTTGCCTCCTGCTCAAGCCCTGACCAGGGCCCAGGACAGGGAGGTGCCTGCAATCAAAGTATACACCCTTGATTAGAATTGAACCCGGGATTCTTCAGTCCGCAGAAGCCAGTGGTCGGCAAACTGTGGCTCGTGAGACACATGCGACTCTTTGGCCCCTTGAGTGTGGCTCTTCCACAAAATACCATGGCCTGGACGAGTCTGTTTTGAAGAAGTGGCATTAGAAGAAGTTTAAGTTTAAAAAATTTGGCTCTCAAAAGAAATTTCAATCATTGTACCGTTGATATTTAGCTCTGTTGACTAATGAGTTTGCGGACCAGTCCCCTAAGTGAAACCGGGCAGGGCCACAAAGTACTCTAAAAAAAAATCCCAGGTCAATAGGGCCCCAGCCACTAAGGGACTAGGTCATTGTAACAATAGCACACTTCACATGTTTGTTGTAGGGGACCACAGAGCTTTCCAGTGTAGGTAGCCTCAAGCATTTATTTAAATGAGGCATGCAGCCAACTGGCCATGAGCATAAGTTTGATGTCTGGAATGTTGGCTAGATGGGCCCAAGATTCATCAGAGAGCTTTAGGATACAGAAATAAGTGATGAATAAAGCTGTGAGTGTAGGACACACATGGAGTGAGAAGGTGAGAGGGCCTGGAACAGAGGCACAGTGCACGGACTCTGTGTACATGGTGGCCATTGGCCATTGACATCACAGCCAGCAAAGCAAACGGAATAGAATCAACCAATGGCATAGAAAGAAGGAACAAAGTTAGAGTTAAGGAAAGAAAATTCCAAGTTGGATGAGAGGAGGCAACCTGTAGAAAGGAGAGGTCAAGGTTAGCTGAGGACTGGAATGCATTTATAATCTCCAGCCATCATAAATTACAGGTGACTTACCTAAAGGTATTTTAGAGGATAAGGTGGGGGGGGACCACAATGGAATGGTCCAGAAGCATGAGATCATGAAGAGGGTTTTTCAGATTTGATCATACAGGGAAGCATGCAGATAACGGAATAGTGCAGGGGGAATCAGAAGCTGCTGGAGCCTGCATCCCTGCCTTCCTTCTTTGTCTAACACGGAGAGAGGACTTTCCCATGTTTAAATGTTATTGGAAGGAGCCAGTTTATAGAGAACAGGGGGGAAACAGGATGCATCCCAGAAGATGGAGTGGAGTGGGGGTGCGGGCCATGACCCACATGTGGGGGAACCACCATCTGATGGGAGGAAAGCTTTCCACCATAAGCAGATGAGGAGCTAGGAAAGGCGTGATCAAGGACAACAGATGAAACAACGGAACCAGTGGGGCGGTCTGGCCCCAGGATAACCTGATGGCACAAAGGGCACTCCACTCCGTGAGTGCCTGGAGGCATCAGCCTACCTCCTCTGGCTTCATCACAACCACAGCCGAGGTAGAGAGAGCAAGAACACAGACTGTGTCTCTGCCAACATCACACAGCGAGTCCCTTCATTCACCACATGTGTATTGCACATCTGTTGTGAGTCAGGCAATGTTTGGACAGATAGACAACACCCTCCCATACCCCAAATGAGTGGACTCAGCTTCAGAGTCAGAGTCAGACCTAGATGAATTCAAAATGTGCCAGTCTCTGAGTGATAAATCTCTCTTCCCAGCGTCGGGGTAAAAAATAAAGCCTTAAACTTGTTGAGTGGATCACATAAAATCTGAGTGAAAGTAAAGTTATACTGTATGTGTATATGTGCTCTAAGGAGCAATTGTTTTCGACGCATGAAACTTAGACACCGGTGGCTCTTCCCCTCGAGCCAGTGCTCTTTGGATGGAGGGAATGTTTCTTATTTACGTTCATGTCCCCAATGCCTGGCACAATACCTGGCATCCACTTTATGCTCAATAAAACTTTGTGGGGTTAGTGAACAAATTAGTGCACACATGACAGTTAGATAAATGGCAACAGTGATCTAGAACAAGAAGTTGAATGTCACATCAGTGGAAAATATGATGCTGCAGGATTATCTTCCATCATGTTCAGCGCGAGACAGAGACAGAACTCATTAACGATGCCAGATACACCCGTCATTGCCGCCCCGTATAAAAACCACCACCACCACAACATAAACACTCTATGTAGTGGCCATAAACCATATGGAAAACCTGCAAGGCAAGCTATAACCCTAACGAGGTTAATTTCAGCCATTTTCGCTCAAGCTGTAGGTTTCAGGATGTTTTATTATTAGACTTTTACAACCTTCAAACTCTTGCCACAAACCTCAATAAATTCTGAGTGGGCGATCCACTTAGCTATGAAATACAGTTATGGCCTTGATGTAGTCTGGATAATTTGGGGCCATAAAACTTTGGGGAAACAGGAAAACAAGGATGTTTGTGGTGGTTGCTTATCCTGGGAATAAAGGACAGGAATGGTTGAGATAGAAGAGGCCTCATCTTCACAAAATATTTGTTTAAGCTGTGCAAATTCTGTTCACTGATTCAGCAATGCTCTGTTTGATGATCTACAACATGCTCATTTTTGTTAATAATGGACATAATAACATAATAGTTGTTCAATAAATGTGCTAGGCTGGATATTCTGTAAAGAACAAAGTTTTTGCAGAAAGGAGACCTGAGTTCAGATCCTGCCTCTGCCACTGAGAGGGGTGTGTGTGTGTGTGTGTGTGTGTGTGAAAGAGAGAGAGAGAATGCGCATGAGAGAGCACACAATTTAGCTCTGAAAGTCATTGCCTGACTCTTAATAGATGAGCAATTTCAGTTTTTTTAGGATAATGCCCTCTAGGCATGGTCATTGTGTCATTCACAGCTTCCTTGTGTGCTTTCCTCCTTAAAGGCCATTTTCAAGAAGTCTTTTCGTGCAAGTTGCAATGTTTTGTATTCCTTGCCCCTACCTCTTAGAGCCACGGATGATTAAACCAGTGGGGAAAAGTAACTCCATTAACTGCCTGTACCAAAATGGACAATTCTGATTGAGTGAGCCGATCATGTCTTCCTTGGCAAATATGTTAACCTTTATATAGTACTTATTCTGTAGTAAGCACTTTGTAGACTGATTTATTCAAGACACATAACACATTAATGAAGCAAACCTTTTACAGATAAGGAAACAGGGACAAAGAGACGAATAACTTTCCCAGGGGCTGAGAATTGCAGAAGCCAGGCATCCCAGCTCCAACTCTGTGTTCTTAACCACTAGCCTGTGCTAGATGTAACTTTGAGTCACAGCGCAGCCGGTGTGGCTCAATGGTTGAGCATATTCCTATGAACCAGGAGATTATGGTTCCATTTCCAGTTGGGGCACACGCCTGGGTTGAGGGCTTAATCCCTAGTGCAGGGTGTACAGGAGGAAGCCTGTCAATGATTCTTCCTCATCATTGATGTTTCTATCTCTCTCTCTCTCTACCTTCCACCCTGAAATCAATACAAATATCAAAAATAAATAAATGTGAGTCCCAGAAAAAAAAGACAATTTTCATCAGGTGAAGAATTAAAAATGTACTATCTCATTAATTTATTCATTCAGAATATTTTTTTAAAAATATAGTTTATTGATTTTTTTTTACAGAGAGGAAGAGAGAGGGATACAAAGTCAGAAACATCGATGAGAGAGAAACATCCATCAGCTGCCTCTTGCACACCCCCTACTGGGGATGTGCCTGCAACCAAGGTACATGTCCTTGACCGGAATCGAACCCCAGACCCCCCAGTCCACAGGCTGACACTCTATCCACTGAACAAAACCGGTTCGGCTCATTCAGAATATTTACTGAGAACCCATGGTGTGTGCCTGGTACTCTGCTAAGTGCTGAGTATATGGGGGTGATCAACAATGGAAGTAGGCAGGGACCCTGGCCTCATGGAGATAACAATACACAGAGGGAAGATGGACAATAACAAACCATCACAAAAATAAATGCCAATGACGGGCTTCAACAGAAAAAGTGTCGCATGCGTGCCTCTCTCTTCTTCTAGACTGGTTTCCAAAATGGCCCTCGAGGGTAGGGGGACGACAGTTCACCTCCAATGCTATGCATTCCAAGTTCAAAGGAAAAGAGGCTGCTTCAAAGCCAAAACAGTACAGCCTTTTATTTTCTTCCATAAATAGATGTTACCAACCGAAATCAGGCATTAACTAAGCTATGACTCAGAAATGTGCCAAGCAGAACTCAAGGGCTATGAGTAAAAGCATCCATTATTCTACAGGAGGCAACCAATTCATCAAGAGAGACGTAAACAAATTCAGTTTGTCCTTGTCAGCTGTAAATAGTCGACATTTTTTAGCACAACCCAATTAGGCTGCTAACAACTCTTTGATTTATTTATCGAAATGAAACTGCTCCTCATCCCTACGCTGTGGGGGCCTTCACAAAATGCAACTGCCTGCAGAGTGGCCGCGTGGGCTGGGCAGGCCCCTTCCCCTGCATCACATGGACAACAGGTCCTGGTAGACCAGGTGTCTCTGCCATCCTGAGTTGGATTATTTCCATTCATGGAAAAGCAGTGTATATTCAGAGCGTTGGGCCCACATTCTGCCCTAGTTCTTACCAACTTAGAATGAAAGAATTTTTATTTCATAAGGTTTACTTCTATCCCATGTAAATGAGATGATAATAACACCTGCCCCTGAGAGTGTATAGGAAAATCAATTGGAGAAATGGTGGGGAGGAAAAAGGGGGCAAATATCAATAAGTGTCATAAAATGGTCCCACATGCCTTGTTCCATGCTCATCTCTATAGACTCAACCATGCCTAGAGGAGGCCCCTACCTTCTGGGTGTCCATGCCCGTGAGGGGACTGAATGGATAATACCCTATGGACAACCGTTATGGAGCAATTACTGTTTGAAGATTCTGAGCTGGTCTGTTTCTTCCATTCATTCATTTAACAAAAACATACTGGGAACTCCTTCGTACCAGGCACTGTTTTTGCCACTTGCATTATCTTCTCGTATTAACCTTCATAACTGAGCGATCAAACAGATGCTTTTGCAAACGTTTTTCCACAAAAAGAACACTGAACCTCACAAAGCTACGGTAGCACCATTCAACCTCAAACAGGGAATAATGAGTCGAGATGCGATAGGACCACAAACCTTTCTGAATTTAAAAATCTGTACCTTGACCTAAAAATTCACTGGCCTGGGAAGGAGGCAATCAGGGAAGCTTCAAGGGGTGGAGTGGGGGAGATGTGGTCTCCATATAGGGGATATCCAGATAGATTAAGAGACTTGGGGAGATCCTTTCAGACAAAGGGGTTCAGCAAATGTAAAGACTCGGACATGGGGGAAAGCATGGCACCTTGGGAAATGAAATGTCACTAAATAGTAAGCCTTTTAAGGCCTTCATACCTGACTTTCTTCCTACCACCTTTCCCAGCCATTCTAATTACTTTGTGCATGCCTCTTCCCCTCT
Source organism: Antrozous pallidus (assembly GCA_027563665.1). Taxonomy (NCBI): domain Eukaryota; kingdom Metazoa; phylum Chordata; class Mammalia; order Chiroptera; family Vespertilionidae; genus Antrozous; species Antrozous pallidus. The sequence goes on from CM050510.1 coordinate 4,462,114, forward strand.
CCCGCCCCCCCACCCCCCACCCCCCCATTCATTCTTTTGAATTGAGATTCGAAAGAAAAATGAGCCAGACATTCTCAGAGGATTGAAGTGATTTTTCAGAGAAGCTGGCCAGCAGCCTGCCTTGGGCTCAGCTCAGGGAGTGTGCAGTGCCCAAAATAAACTCATCCCTGCCCACAGCTCTGCAGCTGCATGAAACCAAGCAGATGGTGGCAAAGACAAAAGCAGCCTCCATAGAACACCTTGAACCAGTCCAGAGAGGCCAGCCCCAGGAGACCCAGAGGGGAAGTTTGGGGAGAGGGTGTCTGTGTGTGCATGTGAGCGCCCGCAAAACCTTCAGACTGTCCACAAGGAAAGCAGATCTGGAAGCGTCTGCCAGGAGGAACGCTCAGTTTAACTTCCCGTGTCTCCTGTGTATGGTGTAGACCACAGGTAGGAAGTCGACGCCCTGTGGGAGTGGAGAGTGAGGGTTTTAGGCGAGTTTTGCTGCTTTCTGGCTTGGTGACTTTGGCACCTTACTTACTGGTAGGTACTTGGTGCATGGTTTTCTCTTCTTCCAGATGAGCATCGTCCCTGTGCCTCTCTCCTAGGATGACTGTGAGGAATGAATGTGATGACTCATGCATCTCACACAGAGCAGGGGCTCAACAAATGACAGCTTTTTGTTTGTTGTTCTGATGTTATTATTATTTTCATGGACCTCTTTTGTCCTATTTTCTATTTCTAATCTTGGAAACAACCTGGTGATGTCCACAGAATTTTTTCCCTCTTTATTTATTTATTTATTATTTATTTTTACCATTTTATTCAGATGACTTTATTTACAAGTGAAGGGCAGGAGGGTGTTTCAGTCCAACAAAATAAATTTTAAAAGTTTAATGAACTATAACCTATAATAATGGAAGGCTATTTTTATTTTGAAAGTACTTTTTTAAATTGAGAAAGCATTTTCCAAACATTAACATTTTCAACCCCACCCCACCCCCACACGATTACCTTGCCATTTAGTTTACCTATGTCTTTTAAAGATGGGAATATTTACATCATGAAGACTATTCCAATCTGCTATACTAAGAAACTGATCAGAAAGTTAAGAAACTGAATGTCAACCATTTGTAATTTTTAAATTTTCAATTATTTTTATTGCATTTACTGGGGTGACATTGCTTAATAAAATTACCTAGTTTCATGTGGACAAGTCTATAACACATCACCTGTATATTGTACCCTTTTCCTCTTCATTATTGAGGAAAGGGAGGCCCACAAAGCTAAAATGACCTGTCCAAGGTCTCAGAAGAACTAGAATTTGAACCCAAGTTCATCAAACTCTAAAGCTTAGGTTCTTCTGCAACTTCTGGTGATATTTCCGAAAATACAAAGCTAGGAAAGCCAGGAAGGGCCCTAGAAACCACCTAGTGAGATCCGCAGGTGATGTGTCCATTGGTCCCCTTTGGGGCAGGCTGGACTGTGACGTTATTCTGAAAGTTGCCTTTCCACCCCTGTCGCCACGGACACATCGCTGAGGAGATGGGCACTACTCCAACCCCTCGTCAGCTGAGCTGCCACCTTCAGAGGCACTGGAACACACAAAGGGGCAGCGCGTTTGTAGTTCATAGTTTCCCACATCTGTCTTCCTTTTCTAAAGCAGGATAGCAGATCCCTGAGTTTGGGGGGGGATCAGAGAGATCCGCGCTCAAATCCTAGCGCTACCATTTACAATTTGTGTGACTATAGGCCTGAAACTTGTCTTTCATCATTGATACAAGGAGAGTAAACACGCTGTAGAGTGTATTATTATTTATTAGTATGAATTGTGATTGTCAACCCTTGACGGTTGGGATGAAAACAGGGCAGTAGGTTTCATTTAACCTTTTCAGCTCGTGTTTTTGTTTAACCTCTCAGGGGGAAAAAATAAAACAAAGCAAGTCTATCTTACTGTCTAAGATTCGCAGCATGGATATATTTTACTTTAAATTGTCTTCTCAAGGACACATATCCTCATAAGAGTCAACTAGACTTAGAGGGAAAACAGTGGTGTTTTGTGAAAAGCACCTACTCTTGGGCTACATATCTGGTTCTTCCATTGCACCGCTAAGCAGACCAGGGTGAAACCCCTTTTCTCCTATTTCCCCATCAGTAAAATGAGATTTATGATGTCAAGTGCACAATGTTATCTTGACAAATAAGTCATGTCAATAAAAGTGCTCCTGAAAGCATCACTCCAAAAAGGCCTGTCAATAGTGTGATCGTTCCAACGTTAACAGCCAGGTCCCAGAAGGGCTGGTGGGGCACTGGCCCTTCACACACACACACACACACACACACACACACACACCATACACACACCACACTTAGACCAGAACAGAGCTCTGTAATGTCATTTCTGTGGGAACGAGGAAGGGCACTGCACTGGCTGGGAGTATCGGGTCCTCATCCTGAATCCTCGTATTTGGAGCATCTGTATGTGCTATTGTTTTCGTGACCTGAGAAACGGGAACAAGAGAAGCCTCTCCAAGCAGGGTGGTGCGAGTATGAGATAATGTCTGGACAAAGGTATCCAAGACCTGCACCTTGGAGCAGCCAGACTCGACTCCAAGTCTCTGCTCTCCACACGGTGAAAGCGGGTACGTGTTGTTCAACCAGAGAAGCTAACTGGAGCACCATCCATTGAGTCCCCCTTCCCTACCTGCCCTGAAGGGTCAAGGAGAGGGTGCCTATGTCTAATTCTCCTGAAAGGGTTTTGAAAAGTGTACAGCGCTCCATAATGTAGGCTGTTCTTATTAGGGGCAGACTCGAGGCTATTTTAAGTCGATAGCAGGCAGGATGGGAAAGGCAGGCAGATTGCCAAACAGATACTAACTTTTATCAGCATCAGACTGTATCCAAAGCTTGGGTGCCCTTCTGATCAGGAACGAAAATAGCTGCAATTAAGTTGACAGCCAAGCAAAGCCATGAATTAATGGAAAGTCATTCTCTAGGGGACATTTTTTTCTCTCATGAATGGAAAACAAATGACTGAAATGATTAAGCAAATATGTTGGTCATGCTGATATGGAAAGTGGCATCATCGGGGCAGACTTCGTTTTGAGTATACCATGGCCACGTTCTCATACGTGGCCACATCGAAGTGTGACCAGATACAGAGAGAGTGAACATGTCAGGGGGGGGGGGTGTCACTGGAGGACACCCTACAGTCAGTTGTTGTCCAAGTTGGGAAACTGAAACTCAGAGGTCAAGGGACAGGCTCGGGGTCACCCAGCTAGTTAGAAGGAAAACTAGGCCAAGAACTCGTGCTTCCCAAATGTCACATCAACAAGAATAATGAACCTAAATTCAAAAGACCTTGGTCTGAGTCCAGACTTGGCTAGACTTGAGAGTCTGAGCTCAGTCAAAGGCTGTTCTTTCCACGTTCCCTTCGAGCCTTATCAATTTACAAGCACAGGACCAGCATTCCATTTTATTATTATAACTAGAGACCCAGTGCACGAAATTTGTGCATGGGGGTGGGGGGAGAGGGGATGTCCCTTAGCCCAGCCTGCACCCTCTCCAATCTGAGACCCCTTGAGGGATGTCCGGCTGCCAGTTAAGGCCTGATCCACCGGCCAGTTGGACATCCTTCTCACAATCCAGGACTGCTGGCTCCAAACTGCTCACCTGCCTGCCTCCCTGATTGCCCCTAACTGCTTCTGCCTGCCAGCCTGATCACCCGCTAACCACTACCCTGCCAGCCTAATTGATGTCTAACTGTTCCCCTGCCAGCCTGTTTGCCCCCAACTTCCCTCCTCTGGTTTGCCCTGAAGAGTGTCCCGGATCAGGGTGGAGGTTCCCTTGGGGTGAGGGGCAACCTGGGCAAGGGGCCTGTGGAGGTTTGTAGGCCGGCCATGCCCCCCAGTGACCCAAGCGGAGGCTCTGGTATCTGGGATTAATCTATGTCTACAATTGAAACTTTGTAGCCTGGAGCAGAGCCAAGCCTTCTGCTCGCTCTGTGGAGGCAGCCATTTCTGTTTGAAACTTTGTAGCCTAGAGTGGAGGCCTAGGCCGGCAATGGCAGGCTGAAAGCTTGGCTTCCTCTGTTGCCAGGGAAACCCAAGCCTCTTTTCTCTCCAGCTCAGTGGCTGCTGCCATTTCTGTATCTTTTATAACTGAAACTTTGTAATATTGAGTGGAGGCCTAGGCAGGCAACTGGCAGGCAGAAAGCTTGGTTCCCTCTGTTGCTGGGGAAACCCAAGCCTTCCTCCTGCTCTCAGTGGTGGCAGCCATCTTGGTTGGGGTTTATTGGCATAATCTGCTCCTGATTGACTAGTGGGTGTGGCTGTGCGCGTGGCTTGTAGGTGTGGCAAAGGTAGGGTCAAATTCGCATATTACTCTTTTATTAAATAGGATATTTTTTTTTGCACATTTGACCTACAACTGCTTCACCAAAACTTTACTTGGTTACTAAGTGTGGGTTATTTCCTCAAACGCTAGCCATCCCTAGAATCCAAACTTGACACAGCCAGTGCTTCTTAAAGGGAGTGTGCCATCCAATCGCCTGAGGAGCTTATAGAACTTCAGAGTCTGATTCAGACACTTGGAGGTGTTTCCTGATATTCTGTGTTGCTGATGCTGCTGGTCCATGGACCACCCTTGAAGATTCAAGGGCAGGGAGAATGCAGAGACCAGCTCCCACATAGACCCTAGCATCAGACATATGCTGTGCTTTGCCTCAACCTCACATCAGAGTCAAAGACAGGCAAGGGTTGATATAAGTTAAGACTAGGTCAGTGATCAGCAAACTCATTAGTCAACAGAGCCAAACATCAACAGTATAACCACTGAAATTTCTTTTGAGAGCTGAAAACCGACTTCTGCGCATGGGCCACGAAGTGTCAAGTGCACTGTACGTGCGCACACACATGGTATTTTGTGGAAGAGCCGCACTCAAGGGGCCAAAGAGCCGCATGTGGCTCACGAGCTGCAGTTTGCCAACGACTGGAATAGGTCCTCATTGAAAGATCTTCCTTAACCATCTTCCTTTCTCCATAAAAACTGCTATTACACAATAAATATCAGGGTGGTTATGAGTAGAAATGACCTGAACGAACCTGTGGCTTAAAACATTATTCCTAATTAGAGGTAGCTGTTTTCAGGATTGATGGAATCAAGCGTGGGGTGAGGTGTATCTCCTCATTAACAGTGGAAAATTCCCTAGCTGAGCAGGGATGTTATAATCTCTTAATGGCAAGAAAGCTATTTAAATCTTCCTCTGTCTTCCTTGCAGCTCACCCCAAGTTGCATTTCAGAATCTCCCTTGAACTGAAAGGCTCGGAACCCCATTGAGTTGACAATGACGACAAGGATAGCAATCTTTTATTAAATACGTAACAATGCACAAAACATTGTTTTAGGCCTTTAACTGTGCGACTTGGTTCCTTCTTTACACAGACTATAATGGGTACCACTATTCGTTGCCATTATTAACCAACCTGCCCAAGGTTACACACCTAATAAGTGGGAAGTCCAAATTTAGATCTGAATGATCTGAATCCAGAGTCCACACTCCCAACACCCACAGCCTGACGGTAAATTCTCATTCCAATCTGAACGCAGGACGGCCAGGACCCTGCTCCCCAGGACGCACCGGTCAGAGCCTCAGCCCTCCCTTGTTCAGCCTTCGCCCTCCCTGTTCAAACCCTACTCAGGCCTCAACGCTCAGCTTAGGTGGAATTTTCCAGAAAATCTTCTTTGTAACCCTTGAGTCCGTGGAAATGCTCCTCTTTCTGCTCCAAAGAAAGGCGGCCCAGGACCAAACCAGAGAGGATGGAACTTGCATTGCCACGATGTGTCCACCATCTGGATACTGTTGCTGACATGTACACAGAAAGAACTATTTGACATTGAAACTGGGACTCAGACCAGTTGGCCATTGAAACTGAGACTGAAACATTTTTTGTTCTTATACATTTATTTCTAGTATGCAGAGGCAAGATATTTTTGAAGAAAAGAAACAGGGGAGAGTGATTGATATAGAGGCAGGGAGGCATTGAACAGGCTGTCAGGCTACAGGGGGGAGGCTGGGGAGGGTGGGGGGTGGATGCTGGGGGAGATCAACCAAAGGACTTGTACGAATGCATATGAGCATAACCAATGAATGAAAGACACTGGGGTGGGGAGGGGGGCCAGTGGGGACATGTGCTGGGGGGTAGGGAGGCTGGGGGGAGGTTAATGGGGAGGAAAAAGGAAAACATGTGTACTACTATTAAATCTAAGTTATACTGAAAAAAATTTTTTTTAATTAATTAAAAAAAAAAAAAAAGAAATCCCATGCGAGTCTCTGGCCGTTTTCTCATCTGGGACATTCTTAACATCACCCCCACCAACTCCTAGGTGCAACAACCATCACACTTGAATGTGTATTATGACCTTGTCAAAGTGCAGTTCTTTTCTTCAGATGCTTCCCTTTCATCCTCCAGTACTTAACACATCTTTCAGCAAGTGTTCTATTTGCACAGCCATCTCAGCGTGGGTCTAGCAGGACTCGAGGGTGGGAGGCAGATGCCCTTTTCTCTGTATTCCCTGGGCCTGGCACGTACACATGGGACCTAGCCTCTCGGCAGCTCACAGATGAGAAAACAGAGGCCCATGTCACCAGGTGAGTCAGAGGCAGATCCAGGGATGATTCACAACTCACTGATTGTTCCCCTGCACTCAGAAGCATGGGCCCATCCGCCCTGCACACACTGGTACAAATTCACACCGAGACAGCTGGAGAACACTAACCCACGTATCATGAATGGAGAGTATTTGAGAGAAATCACATTTGGACAACACACTTAAAAAGCTTCCTGACCTTATGCAGTGGAATGAATAGGAAAAACTCTACTGGAAGATGCCGGGGTGCACATTTCAGTGGCCCTCCCAGTCTTGTTTCATTCCCATTCAAAGCCACTACGTGAGAACTGAATTGCTAAAGGGCAATTGTTTCCTTTTCTAGTGCTTCTGAATTGGCGAGGCCATTATCTGTGGCATAAAGTACAGGATATAAAATGCACATTTCAAGTGTCATTTGGGGCTCATGCATGCTATGGAATTGCCACTAAGAAAAATAATTGGGTTTTGTGAACATTTTCTCTTTAGTAGAGAGGCATTTTCTCTCTCTTTTGGAAAGAAGTACATTTTACAACATTCATTCATCATTCCATTATCCATTCAACAACCAACAAACACTTATTCATTTGCTCAGCACCTTCATTTAGAAAATGTCTGTTGAGCTTTTGTGCATGGATTAGGCATTGGGCAAGGCGTAGAATGCTGACTGAGACAGGCAAGGCACCCACGCTCTCTGAGTGTCTAGTCCAGGGGCTGGGATTATTAAGATGATTGCTCTTGGCCTCAAGGAACCCCAAAATCATTCTTTTTTTTTTCTTTTGTTAATTCCACAAGTGCATGTTGAGAACCAGCCGTGCCTTTCAGCGTCTGCCTGTTTGTGGCTATAACTGGATGGTTCACAGAAGACCGAGTTTGTTCAAAGATCAAGGAAGGAGCAAGCACACCCTCCTGGACATGCCCAGGTCCCTCCACAGCCATTTACCAGGGTAGTCCATATGGACCGCAGACAGTTCCTCTGGTGCCCAGCAGGAGGCAGCAGAAAAGGAAAGGAAAGGAAGGATAAACCAGGCCAGTCATCTTGCACCTACTCCTCACGTTTTCTACTCTATTACTCGACTGAGCCCATGACATTTCAGACATTCAGTGGATGATTAATACACTAGTGATCATCGTCACTTAACGTACTAGATAGTTGTTAGGTGCTTAATATGGATTCGTGCTTTGAGATAAAGCAGAAAGAATCGGTAAATTATACTTGGCTGATCCTGAGATGTGAAGGCCAGAATGAACCCCAGACGCCCAGAGCAGGAACCAGCTTCCATGAGCAATGGAACTGGCTTTCTTGCCTTTGCTTTAACTCTTTCTCCCCCCTTCCCCCTAAACCCCCAACACTGTTGCTCCAGGAGTCACAACCTAAACACAAGCACTTGCCTGCAGCTCTGTTTTTATGAGAATCCAAGCTAAGACAACATGTAAAACAATGTTTGGGGATCCTTTTAAATGGCCATGTGACATGACAGAAAGTGAGAGAAATAATCATAGGCCAAAACCCGGGGAAAACACATAGAGAGGTGAGTCAGCAGCCAGGTCAGGAGCTACCCTGGGGTATCTGGTGGCTTATGGGGGTCCAGAGCTTGGGTTGTCAAGATATGGCATAGCATACATTTGAAACCTATATGATCCTATTAACCGAGGTCACCCCAATAAATTTAATTAAAAAATGTAAAGAGATGCATATTTTGTCATCCATGTTTTTATTGCTTAGACCAGTGGTCGGCAAATTGTGGATCACGAGCCACATGCGGCTCTTTGGCCCCTTGAGTGTGGCTCTTCCACAAAATACAACGGCCTGGGAGAGTCTATTTTGAAGAAGTGGCGTTAGAAGAAGTTTAAGTTTAAAAAATTTGGCTCTCTTGCCGAAACAGGTTTGGCTCAGTGGATAGAGCATCGGCCTTCGGACTAAGGGGTCCCAGGTTTGATTCTGGTCAAGGGCATGTATCTTGGTTGTGGGCACATCCCCAGTAGGAGGTGTGCAGGAGGCAGCTGATGGATGTTTCTCTCTCATCAATGTTTCTGACTTTCTATCCCTCTCCCTTCCTCTCTGTAAAAAATCAATAAAATATATATTTAAATTTAAAAATTGGCTCTCAAAAGAAATTTCAGTCATTGTACTGTTGATATTTGGGTTTTTTTTTTTTTCACTAATGAGTTTGCTGACCACTAGAGACCAATTGAATAGAAGACATGAATTCAAGTCCCCTCGGCCTCACATAAAACCAGGACTCCCAAAATATATATGACACTTTCAGGAAAAAGACTAAAAAGTAAACATCCATATAGAAGAGACAAGAAAATGTAGTCCTCTTGCCTTGACTCTTATTAGGAGCAAGGTGAATTAGTCTCCTTTGAGGGTTTGTAATTATATTTTGCTGATCATGAGACTTGAAGGCCAGAATTAAAGCTCTTTGAAATAAAGAATTTTTTATTTTATTTTTTATCTTTGAAATTTGTTTTATTTTTTCAATCACTGTATGAACCATATGAACTTTTTTTTAGAAAGATACATTTTTAATTGAATTTATTGGGGTGGAATTTGATTAAATTATATAACTTTCAGGTAAACAAGTCTACAACACATCATCTGTAAATTGCAAATAAAAATTTTATTTTAAGGGGGGGGGTCTTAGATTTGTAAAACTCAGGTCTTTGCGTGATTCTGGGTCATCCCTAAAATGTTCTTTTTATTTTTACTATAATGACACCCCCTTCCATTTTGTGCTTTGATTGATTCATCCAGCCTTTCTCCAGTCTACTTAAAATCCACCCCTTTGCCTTTTAAAAGTTTTACGATGGAATGTGAATATTGTGCAGACTGTGAGAGTCATGAGCACCTTCCGAGGGATGGGATTCAAACAGTGGACATTTCATCCAGCCAGCGTGACTCAGTGGCTGAGTGCCAACCTATGATCCAGGGGGTCAGGGTTCAATTCCCAGTCAGGGCACAGGCCTAGGCTGTGGGCTCAACCCCATGTGGGGCGTGCAGGAGGCAGCCGATCAATGATTCTTTAAAAAAATTTCATTAAATTTTTATAGAGACGAAGGGAGAGACATAAAGAGTTAGAAACATCAACAAGAGAAACATGATCAGTTGCCTCCTGCACAACCCCCACTGGGGATGTGCCTGCAACCAAGGTACATGCCCCGGACCAGCATCGAATCTGGGACCCTTCAGTCCCCAGGCCAACATTCCATCCAGTGAGCCAAACCGGCCAGGACAGATCAATGATTCTTTCTTATCATTGATGTTTCTGTGGCTCTCTCTTCTTCTCCCTTCATATCTGAAATCAATGAAAATATTTTTTAAAATAGTGGACATTTCTTAGTGTGGAACATTCTACAGACTACCGTGTTTACTCCTGGAAAGTTCTTCTGAAGTTCTGTGGTGATTTGATTATGAGAGCACAATGATCCATAGGCTGGAAAAACACTAAAAAAATGAAGAGCAATACACTTGAGATTGCTGAAGGAGTAGATTCTTGGTAACCCTAAATTAATCTATACTGATTTTCTTTTAAACTGCATGGCTTAATAACCATCTCAATTCAAATAAAGATTGAAATAGTTCAGTCGGTTTTGAAACCAGCCAAGGAGAAGGAATTCTCTACGAATGCTCCCACAAACCAAGTGCTTCCTTCCGCAGACCTGGGGGATGAAGCATCGACTCCCCCATTTTCCATTGGGCTGGTGAGTGAGACTGCAGTGTTGAGGCGAGACTGGCAGGTTCCAATTCTACATCAAGGTGTGTGTGCTGAACGGAACTCCATCCTTGACTCCTGATTTTACTTTGATGGATATGTCTCCAAAGCCTCATATCAACAGGTGTTTTAAGCTGCCTCCTGTGTAAGAGACAAGTATGCCTTCTACTAAATGGTTCTAAGCAACAAGAAGACTGAGATCATAGTCTTGTTTCCCTGTCAACCTCTCAGTCTAATTCAGATCACACACACACACACACACACACACACACACACACACACACACACACTAGGGGCCTGGTGCACGAAATTCGTGCACTGGGGATTAGGTGATCCCTCAGCCCAACCTGCCCACTCACACATACTGGAAGCCCTCAGGGGATGTCCTACTGACCACTCACCCCCAGCCTGCCCAAGGCCTAAAGCCTCTGACTGAGGCTTTAGGCCTTAGGCACCCTGCAATGGGGCGTATGGCTGGCTCCGCCCCAGCTCTGGCTCCCCCACCCCCGAACCTTCACCCTGGCCATCACGTGCCCAGCCATGGGGGCCATGCAGGCGCTGGCCGCCTCGGCCCTGGCCCTGCCCCACCCCCGTGCCCGTCACCTCGGCTCCGCCCCAGCTCCTTATTGGCTGGTGGGCATGGCTGGTGGCCAAGGCTTGATTGGAGGTATGGTCAATTTGCATATTACTCTTTTATTAGATAGAAAAAATATATATATATATATATATATATATATATATATATATATATGGCTAATATGCAAAGTGTCCCCTTGGGAGTTTGACCAGGAGACTGAGAGTTTGATTACTCACTACGACATGCATTGACCACCATGGGGTCAGCAGGCAGCTGGGAACCAGGGAAGAAGACCCTGCCAGCAGCCAGAAAGCCCTAATGGTCCCTCATCACCAGCCAGGCTTAGGGACCCTACCTGTGCATGAATTTCATGCACTGGGCCTCTAGTTGACGTATAATATTGTAAGGTATACCACACATTGATTTGATACATGTATATATTGCAAAACAATGACCATATAACACCTGCATTCCAGTACATACTGCCTGCTTTCCTTGTGATGAGAACACTTACGATTGCTATTACCACCATGTTGTACATGAGACCCCCAGACCTGTTCATCCTGTAGCAGGAAGTTGTTCCCTCTGACCAATATCTTGCCATTTCCCCCACCACCAGCCCCTGGGAACCATCACTCTACTCTCTGTTTCTCTGAATTAGGCTTTGCTTTTATTGGACACATACATGATATATTTTATTCTCAATTTATCCATTCCAATTCTCAACCTGGCTTCACTCCTGGGCTCACAATTTCCAAATTCCTTCCAGAATAGATGCCTTGTCCTTTGAAGGAGTTAATGGCTATGCAAAATTACTTTCCACTCTCAAGTTGCCTCTTATCGCTTATAACAAGTCAAAAGACTCCTTTTTTTATATAATACCAATTTGTTGCTACTTCTTTTACGGCCTGATAGCTGGTCCATCAATGTTTCTTTTGTGCCTCAGAGGAACGCACATTCTCTAATTAAGGGGCACCAAGTTCTATATTAGTGCATTGGTTTGAGTTTATAGATGCATTGTTCATAGCATCTCTATGCTTATTAATTTTGCATTTGTTCCTTTATCAATGACTGAGAGAAGTGTATTCAAACTCTCAGTATTGGTGGCGTGGTCAATTTTAACTTTCAATTCTATTGATTTTAAGAAGTGTCCTTAAACTCTATTTTCTTCATTTTAATATTGCTCCATCCGTGTTTTTATGGGTTTAACCTATTTTCCCTACCCTTAAGTTTCAGCCTTTCTGAACACACGTATTCTTGTAGATAATATGCAGTGAAATAGTCCCTTCCCCTCCCCCTGCTAGTATCTTTCATTCTTAGAATCTATTTTGGTAGTTGTGGTTATATTTTTATTTCACCATCTTATTCCGTGCTTTCTATATACGCTGCTTTTCTAAACTTCTTCCCACCCCCGCCCGCCTTCTTTTGAGCAACCATATCTTTTTTATTCATTATCCTATCCATTCAAGATTATAGACTCCATCCCTTAAGTTATACTTAAAACATTAACATTCACACGAAACACATTCTAATAAAAGTTGATTTTTGCCTGTCCCTTGAAAATTATAAGGACCCCAAACACTGAAACTTTTAGCATTCCCCTTGTCCTCTACATGTGATTACTTGTCTGTATTTTAATTTCACCTCATTTTTCTGCCTCAACATGAATCATTCACAGTTCTTCTATTAATTGTTTTATACAGACGCTGTGTGTCTCCACTGACCCATTCTGCCCATCTCTTTGCACACCATTCTTGCTGCACCTGAGTGCTCCCCTCTGGATTGAATTCCCTCCTCTTGGAAAGGTATCTTTTAGAATAATTGTATTCAGTGAGGTTCTGTTGGTGGTAAGCTCATGCCACACGCATACCGATGACAACTGCAGAGGCTGGAAGAAACTCATTCAAATGCCAGCTTTGCTGTTGCCAAACTGTGATCAACTTCCCTGTGCCTCAGTTTCCTCACTTGTAAAACAAGAATAATATCTGCCTCGTAGAGGACTGGGGGGAGTTTAACAGGTTCTATGTTACCCAGGTAAGGTGCTTAGAACAATTTGGTATAAATCAAATGCCCAATATTCTTTTTAAAGGATGTGGGCACAGTGATTATTCAATAAAGAGTAAATCATTTCTGTTGATGATTTTACAGTAGATCAGAATTTAAAATGTTTAAAGACTGCCGAAACTGGTTTGGCTCAGTGGATAGAGTGTCAGCCTGCAGACTGAAAGGTCCCAGGTTCGATTCCGGTCAAGGGCATGTACCTTGGTTGCAGGTACATCTCCAGTGGGGTGGGGGGGGGGGGGTGTAAGAGGCAGCCGATTGATGTTTCTCTCTCATTGAGGTTTTGACTTTCTATCCCTCTCCCTTCCTCTCTGTAAAAAATCAATAAAGTATATTTAAAAATAAATAAATAAGTAAAATGTACAAAGAGGATGTTTGAGTCCTAATCCCCGGCAGGAGCCCTGGCCCTCTGGGTCCTCAGGTTTCATCGGCTTCTACAGTGGCCCAGTGAGTCCTGTTTACTGCGCAGGGGCAGCTACCTTAGCGGTACAGCCTGCTCTCTGGCTGTCACTACAGGCAGGACCTGTCTCCTCTGGGCCCGGAGCATCCCTCTGTATGGTAGTATATGTCACATGACCTTTTCTTGTCTGGCTTTCCCATCAGTTCCTTGGATACAGTGAGGGCAGGGGTTCCAAACTTCCAGCTCACTAGGAAGGAACATTTCTGCCCCTGCTCTACCCCTTGGCTCACTCCCTTCTCTGGCTCTCCCTGAGCCTTGCTTTACAAGGATGCGTTATCTTTTCTCTAAATGCCAGCACCCTCCTGATTCACGGTCTGGCTTTCTTCTTCCCGAACCCCGGCGGCTGTTTGAAAACTCTTGCTTAGTGAATACATAAGAGAACGGTGTGTGAAAGAGCTCCGTGAGCTCCGAAGGTTGGGCGCATGCCGCCTGTACTGGGACTCAGAACTGCTGGCCATTGAAATTGGGACTCAAACAATTCTTGTTCTCATGTTTATGTCTAGTCTGCAGAGGCAAGATTTTTTAAAGAAAAAAAAACCGGGGGAAATAAAAATAGATACAGAGGCAAAGAAGCATGGAACACACTGTCAAACTACAGTGGGAAGGCAGGGGAGGGTGGGGGGCAGGGGCTGTAAGAGATCACCTGAAGGACTTGTATGCATGCATGAAAGCATAACCAGAGGATACAAGACACTGGGGGGTGGGGGGAAAGGAGCAGGTGAAGGCATGTGTTGGGAGGTAAGGGAAGCCGAGAGAGGTCAAGGGGGGGAAAAAGGAAACATATGTACTACTATTTGTAATACTTTAAACAATAAAAATAATAAAAAAAGAACAAGAACATCTAAAATGTTAGGGGGAAAACAAACGAACAGGAGACATTAGGCATCTGCTGTTGTCAGTTTCTGGTCTCAGACCCCTTCCCAAGGCTTCATCCTGACCTTTCTCCCCTGACTGAACTCATTTTGGGGTGCGTCCCCTACGAAGGGCATTTCTCCCTTTAGCACATTACTTTCAGGCACTTCTTTTTTTAAAATATATATATATTTTTACTGATTTCAGAGAGAGGAAAGGGAGAGGAGAGAATCATTGATTGGCTGTCTCCCACACGCCCTCTACTGGGGATCGAGCCTGCATCCCGGGGATGTGCCCTGACAGGGAATCAAACTGTGACCTCTTGATTCATAGGTCAACACTCAACCACTGAGCCACTCCGGCGGGGAGACCCCACTTTTAAACAACATTAGTGGGTCTACCATGGTTCAGGCGGCATCTGTCTGTGGGAGCAGCAGCCCCCGCGGGGCCTGGAGCTTGTATCTGCAGTGCTTCTTTGTACCTGGCGGTCATCAGACAAATGCACTTCTCAGAGGATGTCCCTCCCGACTCGTCTGGCCCGCTGTCTGGCTGGCTGGCTGTCTGGCCCGCTGTCTGTCTGGTCCGCTGTCTGTCTGGCTGTCTGGCCCAGGTCTGGCCTGCTGTCTGTCTGGCCCGCTGTCTGTCTGGCCCCCTGTCTGTCTGGCCCGCTGTCTGGCCCCCTGTCTGTCTGGCCCGCTGTCTGTCTGGCCCCCTGTCTGTCTGGCCCGCTGTCTGGCCCAGGTCTGGCCTGCTGTCTGTCTGGCCCGCTGTCTGTCTGGCCCCCTGTCTGTCTGGCCCCCTGTCTGTCTGGCCCGCTGTCTGTCTGGCCCGCTGTCTGTCTGGCCGGCTGTCTGGCCCTCTGTCTGGCCCTCGCAGAGTGTAACGTCACGAAGTCCCTGCGCACCAGGGCGGAGAGGGTTCTGTGGCGAGAGGCTGCTGAGCTTACCGTGCCCATCACTATTTTCTGAAAAAGTCTAATCTGCATTCTCTGTAAATATCTCCTCTAACAGCTCCATATTTCCATGTGTATGGGGGGAGACCGAGAATGGAATAGGATACAGGGGAGGCTGGAACTTAGTTAATAACTGCGATAGATCAGTCTTCTTTTACTGAATTTATATACCAACAAGTCCTTCCAAAAGGAAGAATATATTCAGATGGTTTGGCATCAGCTGTGTTCAGAGTCTGAATTCATTCATCCAGTAAATACAGACCAGTCCCTGGTGCAGCGAGGTCCTGCGATAGCTGCTGACAACACTAAGAGAGATAAGAAATTGGCTTACCCACAATCACTCATGTTCCATAGGGCAGTGGTCAGCAAACTCATTAGTCCACAGAGCCAAATATCAACGATTGAAATTTCTTTGGAGAGCCACATTTTTTAAACTTAAACTTCTTCTAAGGCCACTTCTTCAAAATAGACTCGCCCAGGCCGTGGTATTTTGTGGAAGAGCCACACTCAAGGGGCCAAAGAGCCGCATGTGGCTCATGATCCACAGTTGCCGACTACTGCCATAGGGCATAAGAAATGGAAATGGCAGAAACAGAACCCAAAGGACACAAATTAAGAATAATTAACATTATCTCAGGTTAACAGATTTGAGTGATTTGATATGTCACTGCAAGCCTGCATTCCTTTTGTAATTAAAAAAAAAATCTAATGAAATACACTTAAAGGAACCATTCATTCATAGGTATTAGGCTTTCAGAAATGCTACTTATCTATCCTGGCAATGTCTAGGGCAAGGGTGTTCACATATTTGGTCCCTTGGGACTCAAAATAAAAAGTCCCCCAAGTCCCCTCCTGCACTGGAAATGGGAGAATCAGCATCCCACTGCTTGACTGACTCCTAATTACAGTCACCATCCATCCACCCAGGGCTGCATTGAACTTCACAGGCCGAGTGCCCTGCACAGCATCTGCACGCTGGGACCCAGGCTGCCTCCCCTGGGTCATCACTCCGTCACCGCTCACGCACTCGATAGCGGCTCTCCAACTGGGCTCTGGCTCATGGCTCTCCTCACGCGGGGCCTGTCGCCTGCTGAAAGCATGTATCTCTTCAAAAGTGCCACCATCACCCAGACCAGTGGTCGGCAAACTGCGGCTCTGTTGACTAATGAGTTTGCCCACCACTGACCTAGACTCTCGATTCCAATTATGACAGGCTGCTGTTGTTCCTTGTGATGAAGCCCCTATCCCAGTGGTCGGCAAACTCATTAGTCAACAGAGGGCAAACAGCCGCTCGCGAGCCGCAGTTTGCAGACCACTGACCCAGACAAACACGGGCAGCAGACGCCGATGGTGCGGCCGCTGTGGAGACTGGTCCTCAGCGTGGCACCCTGTGGAAGGGGACTGACCCACCCAAAGCTACAGCGTCCCTCTGGCTGTTGCTTTTGCTGTAACCAACTGTCTTTATCCCTGATCCAGAGGTCACCTGCTGTCTGGACAGTGTATACAAAAACACAAGCAAAAACACGGTGAGGAGCTAACTTGACTGTGAGTGTTTAAAGTATCGGACACTTCGCGGTTCTGAGTGGCCAGCCCCAGGCATCATGCAGAACGCAGCTCACGCATGTAATGAAAGGAAAACTATTAAAAAGATACAAAGGGAGAAGGACACACTGAGAGGGTCCAGCGGCATCTAAAAGGTGTTCCGGGCAGAATAAAGGAAAGAGTGAGGGAAGCGATGACACACCAAGACATAATGCTCTAGAATACCCCACCCCCACATATGAGAGAGAGAGAGAGAGAGAGAGAGAGAGAGAGAGAGAGAGAGAGGATCTTAGAGCCAGTGAGTTCAGCGAGACCCAAGAAAGATGACAAACAAAAGAAGACGTATTTCAGGGCAGCCATGACCATCACTGCAGTGGCGAAGTGGAGGACAGTGTTTCTGATAGAAGTTCTAACTGTGTCAGGAGCCAGGTGGCTCTGTGGACAGAAAGAGGGGCCACCTGCTGACCTGGCAGCTCAGGGGAGGCCTTCATGGCGGGCTTGCAAACTCAGAGCCCTACATCCCCACAGAGGATGGTCTGGGGTGAAACTGTCACTGACTGCAGTTACGGCGGGCAGTCCCGTCCTAGGCCAGCATCTCCCCTGCCGATGTCAGCCGTTACTTAAAGAGCCCATTGCCTTTGTGCACGTGGGACACGTATCGTTGGCATGTCAGGGGGATTTTCCTCTGTCCGGGCCCCTCACAGCTCAGGTGTGGCTCTGCGAAGACCACAGATCCCCTCATTGTGATCAAGTTCATTGTTGACTGTTAACTTCCTGCACCCCCTGAGTAAAAGAAGCCTGTGTCCATCATTTTCCTTTTTATCCAATCCCAGAGGTTTCCCCCCTTTGCCTTCTCCCGCCTCCAGAATCTATCACCAATGGAGGTCCTGTAACCCACTCACATCTCCTCCTTTGATTGTAGTGGATGAAACAAGGTTAAAAAAAAAAAAAGCCATTCTCCGGAGCATTATCCCAATACTTTGAGACTCTGCTTCCCAGCAATTGCTGACAGTTTGGCTCCAATAAACCCACAAAAATTCTTCATAGGTTTGAATGTTATTTTACGTTCACAGCTCCATGGAGCTGTATATGAATTCAGCCTTCCCCCTCGGCCCCTGGTTCCATACCAGCCCAGAGTGAGCGTGGGCCTCCGCCTGTGGAGAAAGTCCCCCTAGACCTGAGAAAGAAGGAGAACGTGGCCCCCCATGCATCTTTGCATTTCCAGTCTTGCGCCCTAAGGGGGTGTTAGTGTCATAAGCTACGTGAACACCCTCTGCGCCTGTGTGCAATGCCTACGAACACTGAACTCTCTCTAGGCCACAGGCTGATACTCAGGCAGAGAAAGCTGAGTCAGTGCCCGGCTCTGGCTTCAAAGCTCATTCTGCCTCTAGAATGTTTTCATTTATCGACAAATGACTCCATACCTACACTAATTTAATCCGGTGATCTCTGAGTGCTGCCTGTGCTGCTCTGGTCCAAGCACTGAAACTCATAGAGAGAAGAATAACTATCATCAGGGGGTCATTCTATCCTATCATAATCAACACACATAATGAAATTTCAAAATGTCACAGTAGATTAGAGGTATGCGTGTGTGACTTAAATAGCTGGTGGTGAAATGTATATGGAGGAGCTGAGAATAGCCAACCACCTTTAGAGATGGAGGGGAAAATGAAAAAAGGAAATAGGAGAAGAAGTCATTAGATGTGAGATTTTTAAAGAAGGAGAAATGGAAGGTTTTCCACAATGGAATGCTGTATAGCGAGCAAAATGACTAAATTATATTCACCCGTGTGTCTATTCAAATCTTCATGAGTATTTCTTAAAAGCCTATTGTCTGAGGAAGATAACTGCAGAATATGTCAGCATAATACCATTTAAAGGAAAGTTTCCATCGCACGAGAACGGACGGTGTCCTTCTTGCGGGGGTGCACACACAGGCCAGGGCACGGCCCTGCGCCACACGGGGCAGGCTGAAGGAGTGACTGGGGGACAGAAGCCAGCCCCATACCACTTGCCAAGAGTGACACAAACATCAATGAGGAGAGATCATCACTGATCGGCTGCCTCCTGCGCGCCCCACCCTGGGATCGAGCCCACAACCTGGACATGTGCCCTGACCGACCTCCTGGTTCACAGGTCAAGACTCAACCACTGGGCCACATGGCTGGGCAGGAAGATGTTTTCGTGTTCAGTTACTTCCCTGTATACACATCCCCATGGAGAAATGACTTCTAGGAACACTCTGTCTTCTGCACTTACCTGGCTTGGGGACCTGCATGTGTAGGGTCAGAGGTCATGTGTGGCTCTCGCCTCAGAAGGCATAGGTAGTGATTCATCGGGGCATCAGGTCAGAAAGTATTCACTATTAGTCACTGCACAAGACAACGTAATTCTCCCGGAAATACTACAGCTCCTTTATAGAGGAAACTTAATCAAGTTCTCCTCAAATTGGACAACAATCCCCCAAGTTTACAAGACATCACCATGATGAAGTAAAGCTTAAATTAATCTAAATCAGTGGTTGGCAAACTGCGGCTCTCGGGCCACATGCGACTCGTGAGCCGCGGTTTGCTGCTCTGTTGACTAATGAGTTTGCTGACCACTGACCTAAACTATCAACGATAAAGAAACAAACTTTAGTTGACTGTGATGAAGAAAAAATTGAATTATTTTTTTCTAGTATAGTTCACAAAAGCATTCCAATTTAAAGCGTCAAAGAATATGCCACCAAAACTGTAGGGGAAAAGTTTTATACAGGAAGTTTATGTTACTTTTGTGGATTTTGTCACTTGTGTGACATTTGTCAGTTAAAACTTTTTTCAACAACTGTAGGTTTCAGTTTCAAAATAAATATAAACATTGGTGCCTAATTTTGAATTTCTAATTTTGTAATTTTTTTTTCTTCAAATAGCCAACCTCCCCGTATTGCATAACCTTTAGGACCCAAAACATGTAGGTCCCCTTTCTCATGGTTCTGATGTTGGGAATACAGCTCAGAGGGATGTCACCATCTGTAGGGGAGTGTGTGCCTCTGTGAGCAGAGGCAAAGAAATGAAGATGGTGAGATGAACAACTTGAGGCCTCAGAAAATTCTATTTTATTTCTTAAAAAGTGATCTGAAGCAAATGGCAAAAGTCACACTTGTTCCTTCTGAACAGGATTGCCTATATTTTCTTTTTTTTTTAATTTTCCCACGTTTAAAATAGTTCCCATTTTTAAAATGATTAAAAAATCCAACATACTTTGTGTATGGACTGAAGATAGGGAGACTAACTCAGATGGTTACTATGGTCCAGGCAAGAGAAGCCGGAGCTCTGCACTAGGCAAAAGCTACGGTGACGGCAACCGCTGGATGAATCGGAGAAATGTGTGGAGAACAGAATCAATGGGGCTGCGTGATTGATCATGAGTAGGTGCTGAGGCAGAAGTTTCTGGTGTATACAACCAAGTGAAGGCTGATCCTAGGTCCTTTGGACTTAGAATGACAGAGAGATGGAGGGGGAAATAGGTACCACTTGCTCACAGCTCCCTCCTCCCCATATTATAGATGGAAAAACTGAGAATCAGAGGAATGCTTCATAGCAATAAAGACAAGAATTTGGTGCTCTATCAGCCCAGGCATTTTTTCCCTACCAATTTTTTTTTAGAACCGGGTAGCGAAGAAGGTTGCTAATTATCAGGTATCTTCTGAAAACCAGCATTCTAGGCCTCAAAATAAGCTAACCGTTCAAATGCTCTTGACGGAATCCAATAAGCCGAGAGCTAATCTTCTGAGGCAGCACGTGATTGTGGGGAGATCCCAGCAGTCAAACCCCGGTCACCATTCCCGGAACCACCCCTGACCTGCGGCCCAAACGTGGCATTTGACCTCTCAGAGTTTCAATGTTACCAAAGCTAAAATGGAAATGTTCATTCCTGCCAGCACCACTATGAGGACCGGAGAAGCAAACAGACTTACATTAACGAAAGCGCTGTGTCCGATGCAGAAGAGCATATATGTTCAAGGGAACCATTATTATTACTGAAATAGAACAATGCTGCAGAGTTGCATAATCATTGTTGGCCTAAATGCAGTGATTCAATTCTCTTTCCCTGAGCAGATGCTTATGAACTAGTGTGCACATGTCTCTGGTGTGTCTCAAGCTCCATAAACTGATTCATCAAGATCAGAGAGTCATATCCGGTTTTGTAGAGAAAAGAAGTATTTTTCCTGAATTGTCAAGAGGAGCCCCATTTTCTCAGTCCTGGAGTGGATCTCTTTAATCCCATACTTATAACCGAATGTGATTGACTCCTCACATTTCCCCTCAATATGTGGACTTCTTCTTCTGTAAATAGCTGTCCATTAATAAGTTAATCCGCATTTAATTTCAGAAAGCACCAAGGTGACAAAGGAGACATCGTGGGGATTCCAGTTTATTGCTGCTCTGCTAACCATTTCACATTTTCAACTGGAAAAAAAAATTCATTAGGGTCGGTATTCTATTATGTGGATGGTTCATGGGGTTTGAAGTCCTGGTTTCAGTTCTTTTACTTGGTTTCCTCACCTCAAAAGAGAGAGGAGGGAATCGAATGAGATAATGCATTTTAAGTGAATAATAAGATGCATACTAGAAACTCAATAAGAATTCACTTAATGCCCCAGTCTTGGGCACTGGGTAAAAAGCAACTTGTAGGAATACAATTTCTGAATTCTATGGCTGAAGCACACAGAGTAAGGAAAGACAAAAGCAGCCTAAATCAATAGAATTCTGTTGGCGAAAGTCTCTGGAGCTGCGTTAATTTGGCATCACTGAAAAAGCCATTTTTAAGTACATGTTCTAAAAAGTACTGAGTGATTATTAAGCTTAGGTGTATCCTCAGTTTTAGGACATAATTACCTAGCTATCCTTAGACTACTCCAGGAAGTCATTTCGATCATTTTGCAAAGGAATTTTAACTCTTTTAGACAATAATGGAGTGACTTAGAGTCGTTTACTGCGATTCAATTGTGTGCCCTTCTGTGCCATGCTGACTTTCATCGGTGTTTGCCTGCTTCTCTCCCCTCTCACATTTCCATGGGGACAGGAATCACGGCCTTTTTATGTTTCCATCCCCAGCATCTCACGGAGCTCAATAATGCTCGAGGAATTGAATCTAATGGAACGTGTTGTCTGAAAAAGATGAGCCGTGAGTTCATTAAGCGAGCACAGGGAAGGCTTCCATCCAGAAGCCTGTCTCATCCGGCACATTTTTCTTGCTTCCACATGCGTCAGGACTATAAGCCACCGAATTATTTCCGTGGGAGCAGACAGAAGCCCAGGACTTTCCATTCCACTCTGCGGATGTTGCCATGTCACTGAACGAATGCCGCATTGCGCCACATCTGTTAATAGCCTCCCTGTGTTCCCGCCGCCGCAGACAAAGGGAGGGGAGACAGGTGATGCGCTGCAGAACGTCACAAAGAAACCAATGCACATCCCACCCCCTGTGCTGGCAGGAATGAACGCCGAGATCCGTTCTCCGTGCAGATTAAATCCGCTGTCTTTTCAGGGGAAGTTATGAAGCCTTTGGGGCAGGAGAACTGAGCGCTGGAGACCCAAGGCACTAATGAATTTTTCATGGAACAATCCCTCCCGGTGCAGGGAAGGGCTGTCTATCCCGCTCAAGAGTTCTCAGGAACTTCTACAAAAACAGAGGAAAAGCAGGGAGCCGTTTTCCCTTTAGCTATGACTCTCTCTCTCTCTCTCTACTGGATTATCAGTGGAATGTCAGGTTCTCTGCTCGGGGATGGACCAAGGGGGCTGCGGGCAAGAGCAGCTGGGCGGTGCGGGGCATCATCAGCCCATGGGACGGCCTCACACGCATCAGCATGAAACGGGGCGCCACACACAGTGGCCGGGGAGCCACCTGAAAAGCGAAGGAGCCAGATTCATTTTACGGATGGGGACACTGAGGCCCGGGGGGAAGTGACACGGCACGATACCGTCCAATTCAAAATCTGCTTTTGTTTTCCGGCTTAGAATATTGCACGTGGCTTCTGTAGATGCAAATATTTCCTTTATCTTCTTGGTGTTTTTTTTCCCAAATGACAGAAATTCCAACTTCAACTTGAGCTTAAGCGACATGTGAAATGTATAAAGCTGAGAGGATGTCCTGAGGAGATCCCGGGTATGGCTTGAGCCAGCACTGAACGCTGGCACCTGTCTCTCGTGGCCCTGTGCTTACCTGTGTGCTTTCGGCTTCAGACCCCACATGGCGACAAGAAGGCTGCCTACACCCCCAGACCTGTCTTCTCCTACATTAAGCCCCGCAGAAGTAGCACCCACCTTGTTCAGCTGACTCGGTAGAAGTTGTACTGCATCTCGTGAACTTCGAATGGCTCCTGGATCTATCCCTGAAGGTGCAATGCTCTGCTCCCCAAAACTGGCAACCCTACATGCTCATCCCATGACCTTTGACTTCAACTTCCTTCACGGATGGGGCACTGGTTCGTGGAAGAAGTGTGGAGTAGAAAGAAGGGGGTGAGCTCTGGAGTCCAAGAGATGTGGGCGTGAATTCTAGGGGCCCCCAGCAAGCTCTGTGCCCTGAGACAGGTTCATTAACTTCTTTCAGCCCACGGCGGTGATAACAATAAAACGGCAATGGCAATAAGAGCTAATTCAATCAAGCGCTTAATGTGAGGCGCTTCGTGTTAAGAGTTTTCCACTTCGTCTCCTGCAAACCATATATTCCCTTATGAAGTAGAAATTCCAAGTCTGCAAAACTTTCCATGCAATTTGAGAATTCTACCAGCTCAGGAACTTTTTTTTTTTTTAACAAAATGAGGTTGGTGCTAATTCTTTCAGCATATAAAGCTGCTGGTCTGTGAGACCATGTATCATTTATCTTCATCTCCTCTACCATGAACAGCCGTGTGGCTTCGCTGTAGAAATATGAATGCTTTTTTTTTCCAAAAAGATATTTTATAGATTTTTTACAGAGAGGAAGGGAGTGGGATAGAAAGTCAGAAACATCGATGGGAGAGAAACATCAATCAGCCACCTCTTGCACACCCCCTACCGGGATTGTGCCCGCAGCCAAGGTACATGCCCTTCACCGGAATCGAACCTGGGACCTTCCAGTCCGCAGGCCGACGCTCTATCCACCGAGCCAAACCGGTCTCGGCGAAATATGAATGCTTTTGACTGCAGCGTGCTTATTACAGATGCATGTCCTACTTGTTATGGTACACAAGCTATTCTATGTGTATCACATCAGCTTTGAAACTTTCCCGAAACATGGGAATCCGAAACCTTTCTGGTATGAAGATGATCAGGCAAAGGGATACGTCACCAATATCATTATCCCTATTTTGTCAGGAAAACGAGCCAGGCAGTGGTGAAGACACCTGCGCCGTCACATTCACACATCCTCTAAGCCCAGGGTCGGCAAACTGCGGCTCGCGAGCCACGTGCGGCTCTTTGGCCCCTTGAGTGTGGCTCTTCCACAAAATACCACGGCCTGGGCGAGTCTATTTTGAAGAAGTGGCATTAGAAGAAGTTTAAGTTTAAAAAATGTGGCTCTCAGAAGAAATTTCAATCGTTGTCCTGTTGCTATTTGGCTCTGTGGACGAATGAGGTCGCCGACCGCTGTGCTAGGAAATAGAAAGAGGACTGATAAGTAAGCGCTCTGACCTCAGAGCTCTCATCTCAGTCCCTGGGTACGAGGTATCCCAGGGCCATGTGAAAAGGCCTGGGATGACGTCTTTGGGGAATTCCTGAAGAAACACTTAGCTTGACTTGGAACTCTCCAGGGTCTGCGTCTGTGGAGGAAGAGGAGCATGTATAGCGCAGAAGAAGAAGGCAGCCACTGTCTCTCTGAGCAGGAGGCTGGCACCAACCAGGATGGGCACCTTCACGTGTTTCCAGAGACCATCCATGGCAGGTGGGGTGATGCCTCTTCACCGTCTGCAGCCTGACAGTTCCCCCAAAGGGGTCGCCAAGTGACCCTGTCCCTACTCTTCAGTCTGAGTGTGTTTTATTCCAACTGCCACTTTTATTCCAATGCTGGCAGACCGACTATCGCATTTCCAGTTAACAGCTCCCATCCAATTAGTCATTCTTGATGGGCAACCAGACATGCTACGTGCCCCCCACCCACCCCTGCCTACAGCCCTGACAGAAGTAATACAGAGCCTTATCACTTAATGTGGATTTAATTGCTTTCGAATGGGTCTGATTAGGAAAACACTCTGGGCTCATTATGTCCTGTGGCCAGGAGGAATGATATGTCAGAGTGCCACCAACCACGCTGGAAGAGGCCAGCGCTCAGCAGACACCAAGGTCACATTGGCCCCAGGGCTGCAGGTGTTGGGATTCAGTGCTGGCGACACGGACAGGTGAAGGGTGGAAGCCACTGGAGACTGGGAGAAATGTTTGGAATATATAAGCAATGATTCCGTCAGGACCATTCATCTTTCTAATAGTACAAATGCAAATGGTGGGCCTCAAAGGAGGAAAGAGACATGTCCAAGGTCATCTATCCAGTTTCTAGAAGCTTGACTGAGGCGGTTACCCAAGCCATGAACGGTGAGGTCACCCAGGATGCCCCTTTTCAAAGACATGTTGCATACATTTGCCAGTTTTATTTTTGTAAAGATTCAATGGAGCGTTCACCATTTCATCAATGTTTATCTCAATGTCCTGTAGATGCAGGTACTTAAAATAAGAGTCAATATGTACGTTCATCTGGAAGAAACCTAATGAAGTTCTTTTTATTTACTATTGCTCCTTCTCTTTTATACGGGCTAAGTCACTTTTTCTCTAGCTAGTTAGCTTTCAGGAGAAAAATTCATTACTGTGTCACTAAGAAGCCTGCTGTGATTATCTTTGTAATCATAACTGTATGTGTGACTGGTTTTATATTCTAGTCAAGTTTTAAGTGGCCTTAAATGAGCAGATGAAAATAATTTATTGCTATGAGCCCAAGACATGTTTTGCCCTCCATGCATGTATGTTTTTTTTAATTAAAATGTAGTTACTATACACTGTTATATTAGGTTCAGGTGTATAGCATCGTTATTCAATATTTGTATACTTAACAAAGTTATATAACTATCTGACACCACACAAACTCAGTAATGCAGTCATTATTGACTGCATTTCCTATTCTTACTTTATGTCCTGTCACATTTACTTTATGACTAGAAATTTGTAACCCTTATCCCCCTTCACCTTTTTCACCTCCTCCCTCTTCCACTCCGGCAACCATTAATATGTTTTCCACGTGTGATGAGGCTGTTTCTGTTTCTTTTTGTTTGTTCATCTGTTTTGCTGTTTATAGCTCTCTTTCCTCCCTTCCCAGTGGCTTGCCTGTGGAGATACTTAATTATTCATAGCGCTGCCTTTAGGAAGTGCCACTGGGCTCTACTGTGTTAGATGCCACTTCCACTATTATTAGCCTCAGAGCTATTTCTTATTTCCTGCAGCGCGATGAAGGTGCGGAAAGAAGTCTGCCTGCTGCCCTTCCCAGAGCCCCAGAACTCCGCTCAGCACAGCCGGGCTCCCAGGCATTTAATGAAAGCGACGGAGGACCTCATTTCCCCGAGTGTTCTTTGTTCCCTTGACCTCGGATGATCAGATAAGGGCCAGGACAAGGGGATGGTGCGATGCTTCGATGATTTATCTGCCTCATTTCTCTGTTCATGAACAATCCTATCATGCCTGTGTTTTTTGCTAGCCTTTTCTCAAGACTGACTATGCGGTCCCATTGTCTTTCTTTGCTGCAAAAAAAATAAAAAATAAAAAAAAAATCTGCCAATGCGAGACATCTACTTGCTAGATGGAGCTCAGAGAGGTGTGTGTGTGTGTGTGTGTGTGTGTGTGTGTGTGTGTGACGTTCTCTCTTTTCCTCAGGAATAGGATGGTCTTCTTTCAGGTTTTTTCTTTTAATCAATATACTCACTTGAGTTATGGAATACTCTAAGGCGCCCCCATGGATTAATGTGTGTTTATCATCTGGTCCACTGCCATGCACAGTGATTGGGAAGAAGCACATAGCCTCTTCCGCGGAGATGAATGCACTTCGTTTAAAAGGAAGTGTTAACATGTCTGGCGTCCAGATGCAGCGATCATGACTTAGTAATAGATTTAATTTGCCCAGTACATGCTGAGAGTCTGCTATGGGCAAAGTTCTACATCAGTACTGATAGCAAATGGCTGTCGTTCGCTGGGTGTACGGGTTAACAGGAGAGGTTTACAAAACTCACAGACAATACTGTAGACAGGCTTTTTAAAAAATCCATAAATACTGGGGATGAAAGTATTTTATTACAGTTGTATCTTTTTTAAATATATTTTATTGACTTTTTACAGAGAGGAAGGGAGAGAGATAGAGAGTTAGAAACATTGATGAAAGAGAAACATCCATCAGCTGCCTCCTGCACACCTCCTACTGGGGATGTGCCCACAACCAAAGTACATGCCCTTGACCGGAATCGAACCTGGGACCTTTCAGTCTGCAGGCTGATGCTCTATCCACTGAGCCACACCGGTTATGGCTACAATTGTATCTTGAGTTGGGAGGTGAAGCAAGGGCAGAGAGAGCTTCAACAGGTAGATATGAGTTTGTGAACATTCCAAGAACAGATGAGCTGGGGGGGTGGGGGTGGGGAATCTTGGCATGATAGGTAGGCATCAAGGGAAAGTTTCCCAAAAGGAAAAATAGGTTAAGG
Source organism: Antrozous pallidus (assembly GCA_027563665.1). Lineage (NCBI taxonomy): Eukaryota > Metazoa > Chordata > Mammalia > Chiroptera > Vespertilionidae > Antrozous > Antrozous pallidus. Next base: position 4,489,594 of record CM050510.1, read on the forward strand.
ATACATGAGCTTTATCTGTATTACCCATTTCAACTGAACGTGAATCAACAACTTTCTGAAAATAAAATGTTTACTTTAAAAAGTGAGATGACCATGACCAATACGTACATGAAAAGATTCTCAACATCATTACTCATTAGGAAAATGCAAATGAAAACTGCAAGGAGATACCACTTATGCTCATAGGATGGTTATTATCAATTAAAAAAAGAAAATAGCAAATGTTGGCAAGGATGTAGAGAAAGTTGAGTCTTTGATATCGCTGGTAAGTATATCGAATGGGATAGGGTCAGAGTCAGTACAATCACTTCCAGCAAACGCTATTGGGCAAAGCAAGTCAGAGAGACCTATGATGAAATGGGCTTCACCTTTTTATAGGAGGAGCTTTGAAGCTGCGCTGCAGGACCACAGAGAAGAGCGAGTCCCTGGTCCCTTTTGGAAAGTCTATCAGTCTGTACGTGCCCCATAATGAGAGATTAAATAAATGAATGGTCCAAATGTTGAAATAATACATTGCAATTTTAAAGAATATTTAATGAATGGGAGAAAATGCCATATGTAAAATGAAATAGGATATAAAATATTAAGATCTATACACACGTAACTATATAGTGATATGTGTATATATGAATACATACATTTATTCCACATGTTTTTAAATCCGTATGTTCTAAATTTTCATTTCCTATATTCTGCTGACAATTAGGAAAAAACATGAACTTTTCAAATTATAATTTTTTAAAATGTGTTTGGGTTTTTAAATTCACACTTACTTGAACTTTGTGACCTAATTTACAAAGACCAAGAATTTTTATATGACCTTTGTTTTATCTCTCATATGATTAACCATAACATATTATAATCCAGGATTAGTTTAGATCCTACTATACCAGCACTGTTCGAAACACAATAACGAATATTTTTAGCTTTCTACAATCCATCTTTATCTCAACCTTGATCTTTTAATCTACATATTCTCTGCTAGGAGCAGGAAGCTTAAGTAACGAGGCCAGCAAATCAGAACCAATGTACTTTCTTGAATTTAACTGACAGGGAGAGAAGAGAAACATTACATTCTACCTTGCCTATTTGTTAATGTTCTCTCTTGATTCAAGTTTGCTTCCCAGATCAAGCTTGACTTCAATCATTCCCTTAATGTTCACTGAACGGTTTGCGCAGTCCCTGCCTTTGAAGAGTTGAAAATCCAGTGGGAAGACACGCAAATGAACAGCCATAGGTTCCCTGTAGTATCTGCTTATTTGCTGCGAGAGGCCACAGGAGAAAGCGCCACATGAAAACCTCTGACTTGGATATAATTTTTATTTTTGTGGATGAGGGAGGTGCTGGAGGAAGATTAAGAAAGTTGATCTTTAAAAAAAAAAAAAAAAGAAAGTTGACCTTTAAGAATACGCATTTGCATTTCTTCTTTCACCAAATATTTATAGTCTGCCTACTCGCTGCTAGTAGCACGTGTCCATGCTGTATCGGGTGCTCTGAGGAGATCAGTGAGCAAAGCAAACCTCCTCCCCTAAGTCTAGGCACATTCTGGGTGTGGAAACAGAGAGCAAACAAACACATATGCTATTAGGTAGCAATATTGCGACAGAGAAAAATGAGAGATCTGGAAAAGTGTTATAGGCACTACATGGGATGGCCCTGGGCCATCCTTCGGCCTCCTTCCTTCCCTGCTTTGGACATGAGTCTTCCCTCCAGGTACCTTCCAACCCCATCAAGTATCTGGAGCTAGCTTGGTCATATTACTCTTCTCTTGGAATCAAAGTGGATTAAGCCAACACAGTCTTTCTCATGCATACTTGCCAACTCCCCGTAAGCCCAGGATTTTCATTTAAATATCGACATGGACCAGGTGGACAACACAATGAGTGAGGTGGGTGACATATAAGACATTAGAGGCATGGGGAGGGGGAGGGGGTCTCAAGTGTACTGGATATTATCTGTTTCAAATAAATAAATTCAAGTGCAGTTATGCCTAAATGGCTCCTTTTTGGAGCAGCATTTTTTGATTCCTTCTATAAGGAGTCTTTGACTCTAAGTGACTTAATTGAAGTGTGGGTTAAATTGCCAAGATTGAATGACATCTGTGGAACCACAGATACAAATCATGGCTGCCAGAGCCAGCGGAAGCTATCTTTTGTGAGGCAGATGAGAACGTGAGAGATGAACAGTTTGTGCATATGGAGTATTTCCCCCATTCTCCCATCAGACGCCTCTGCAGTGACCATCAGTCGCTTCAGGTTCCTGAGTTTTGTTGTTGTTGGGGGTGGCGGGGAGGAGAAGCAATTATTCCTCATTGTGGGACTGGGTGGGGTCAACATTCAAGTTGTACTTTGTTCCCCTAACCTTAATCTTTACCCTTGGAACCCTGCTCCCAGACAAGAAGTGAGCATAGAATTCAAGGCGAGGCTAAAATATACATAACATTTATATTTATCATTTATATTTATCATTGATAACATTATCAAATATTATCATAACATAATATTTATCATTTTTATCATTTGTGGATATACCATTAAGTGATTATTAAGTTCGTTCACAATGCTGTGTAACCATCAACAATACCTACACCCAAAACTTTTCATCATCTCAAACTAAAACTCTGAACTCATTAAACAATAATTCCAAATTCCTCTCTCTTCCCAACTCCTGGTAACCTCTATCTGTTTTCTATCTCTACGTATTTGTCTATTCTGGGTACTTCATATACGTAGATTCAAATAGTATGTGGCCTTTGTATCTGTCTTGTTTCATTTAGCATAATGTCTTCAACATTCATCCATGTTGTAGCCTATATCAAAATTCCATTTCTTTTTATGGATGAATAATATTCCATAGTATGCATATACCACAATTTGTTTATGTATTCATTTGTTGATGAGCACTTGGGTTTTTCCAACTTTTGTGAATAATGGCACTATGAACATTGGCCTACAGGTGTCTGTTTGAATCTCTGATCTTAATTCTTTATATATATATATATATATATATATATATATATATATGTCTTATGGTAGTTTTTCGTTTAATGTTTTAAAGAACCACCAAACTATTTTTCATAGTGACTGTACCATTTTTACATTCCTGCCAGCAACACATCAAAATTCTAATTTTTCACATCCTTGTCAACACTTATTTTCTGGGTTTTGTTTACTTTTATTTCTTTAGTATTAACCACCCTAGTGAGTATCAAGTGAAGTGATAGCTCTTGCTTTGATTTTCAGTTCCCTAATAGCTAATGATATTATCTTTTCATGTTCATACTGGCCATTTGCATATCTTTCCTGGAGCGATGTCTACCCAAGTCCTTTGCCTATTTTTTTAATTAGATTGTTTTGGGGTTTTGTTGTTGAGTTGTAGGAATTTGTATATTCTGGAGAGGAACTATTTTCAGATATGTGATTTACAAATTACAGGTATTTCCACCTGTTCTGTAGATTGCCTTTGCACTGTCTTGAGAGTGTTCTTGAATGCATAAAGGATAATTTGATAAAGTTCAATTTATCTTTTTCTTTTGTTGCCTATGATTTTGGTGTCATTTCTATGAAGTCATCACCAAATCAATGTCATGAAGATTTTCTTGATGTTTTAGTCTAAGAGTTTTATAGTTTTAACTCTTAAGTTTAGGTCTTTGATCCACCATACTGTTGCTGTGTCTATGAGTTTATTTGTTGCTTGCTTTTTATTTTGTATGCCACGGATGAGTATAATCATATGGTTCTTGTCCTTTTCCACTTGACTTATTTCACTTAGCATAGTACTTTCAAGATCCATCCAGGTTGTCACAAATGGCAATAGTTCATTTTTTATGACTGTGTAGTATACCATTATACATATGTATTACATCTTTATCCAGCCATCAGTTAAAGGACACATGTTCTTAGATCATATCGTCTGTTAATAGGAATAGTTTTACCTCTCTCTTTCCTATTTGAATACCTTTCACCTTAAAATTCTAGGAATCTGAAATTAATTAAAACTGAGTTATCCTAGAAGCAATGATCTCAAGAGATTGTTCCTGATACTTAGATCCACAAGAATCACAGCAAGTCATGGCCTCCCAAAGGCTGCATTTTCTCTTTGGTTCTGTGATAATTTTTATAGAATTTGTTTCTTCAGCTTGTACCTCAGAAGACCTTACTCTTACTTCTTTCAAGCAAACAGAATTAAGGAAAAAAAACACAAAAAAGAGAGAAAATGTGGCCTAATATGGAACTTAATAATCATCATATCTAATTCTTGTCACCAAGAGTTGTCAGATGTTATACTAAGCCAAATTTCCCTGTTAAATTATTTAAAATGTGCATTCCTGATGTGCAGGTTTTAATTATTACTTTTTAACAGACTCCTCAGGCGATCCTCAAGTTTATGAGGCATGAGCCACTCCCTGAGAACCACTGGATGCTTTGTGGGGTTGACCTCTTGGATATATTTGCCAAATAATGATGTGGTTTACGGCTGAGGCCCTCTGGGGATGCTAACTCTTCTACTTCACATGGTGAACCCAATTAATTTGAAAACAACTCTCATGAACAATATTTCCCATTATTTTGACTACCAATAAATCCCGTATGAGATGGGGACCACCGTGGCATAGAATGTTATGGTTATAAAATGACAGAGGATTTTTTCTATTCCAGCTCACTTCAAATGAACAGTTTTAAAGAATGAAATGAGCCTAAGGAGACATGTACCTTCACACAAATGTTTTCCTTTGAAAAACACAATTGCTTTCGTTCTAAAGTTTAATTTCACGTGAGCATTTGCACATGTGTTTCCAATGATCTCACGCCCATTTTTTAAAAAAGGTGACTTGGCGATTGCTGGGCAGAACCCCAGATGTCAAAGCAGCAATCCTCTTGTGCCCATCCGTGGCCTATTTCCTTTGGGTTGACAACTTTTCTGTCTTGAGGAGTGAAACCATACACCCCTCACCTCGCCCCACGAGGTGACAAGCTTCCATCTAATGACCTGGATGCCAGCGACACCAGGAGAGGTGCTGCGAGGGAACCAAAAGTGCCATCACTGTGAGTGCTCGTCAAACTGATTTACATTTCTCAGCCTCCCCTTATTCCTGATCCTCACTCCCCGTCTGTTTCTCCACAGTGATTGGTATTTAAACTCTGAAAAGAAACATATGCTGCTGGGGGGGCGGGGGGTGTCTCATTTACATTAAGGGATAAGTGTCTGCTAATGTGCTTGTGAGATCCCCCCAAGTTATGGGCAGCAGGAGCCTTGAACTCACTGGATGACGTTATTACCCCGTGGTAGGATGTTGGTCATCAGTGTCTGAGATGGGATTCTTGGTGGGGAGGGGTACATTAGGGGTTTTCTGTGTACAATCTCAAGCCCCTCAAGTTCACTAGCTTGGTTGTGCTCAATAACAACCTTATAAAGAGCTGGGTTTAGTGAAATGAAGATAGACAGACATACCCTTGATGTGAGGTGTGGGGGGACAAAAAGAGGTAAACCAAAGAACTTACATACTTAGAGGCATAACCCATGGACACAAGCAAAGAGGGTGGTGAGGAGGGGCTGGGAGGAGTGGGGGAGAGAGAAGAGGAAATGGGAGATATCTGTAATATTATCAACAATACAAATATATTTTTTTTAAAATAAAGTAGACAGAATGGGGCACATTTAGCCTCAGATGCTAGCTGCTCCTTTCTCTGCGTCTATGGATTCTCACTTTGTTTGTAAGTGACAAACTCCTAGAATCACTGAAGAAGGTGATTTAATTCCATTTCATTTGATGAGACAGATAAGTACTGAGCACACGCAGTGCAGACGGGCAGGCACTGAGCAATGGTGTTTGGGAGAGTCCCACCCTTAGTTCAGCTTCCAGTCGAGGAGGAGAGACAAACAGAAAAGAAGAGCAACAAAAACAACACTCGAGGACCAGTCACCGCGAAATGCATCACCACATCATACACTAGGGGAAGAATGTGAATAGCTGCGCCGCAGATTACACAAGAAATCCTGTTGGTTTTCCTTCTTTCTCTTTACTCTGTTGAGCGTGGCCTGGCACAGCGATTTAATGAAATTCACCCTCGAGTTCTGACATGTTTATTCGCAGAAGGCGCTGGTACCAAAGCTTTCAGGTGTGTGTGTGTGTGTGTGTGTGAGTGTGCTTTCACTTGGGCACTCCTTTCCTTCTCTGTTAATCAATGCAATTGAATGAACAGATCCTTCCTCCGAACTGGTTCTTACTGGGGAAATAGGAAGTTAACACCATGACTAGCAAACCAAACCAAACCAAAAACCAGACTAGTGTTTGTAGACGGGGTGAACAGAAGGTCATCGGTTTGACCCACCTGAACTTACTAAAATAATCTCAGCTCAACGAAGGGGGTGACTTGCCCAGGTCAGTGAGTGGTGGACGCTCAGCCCTGAGGAGGAGAACTCTGGCCTCTACACCCCACCCAGTGCCAATGCCAATAATGCCAGTCTCAGCCGTGTTGTCCGAAATGTCATCCACCCCAAGAGCGAATTCCTTGAAAGAGAAGCAGAACTTGATCTGAGAAGCTAAAGAGAAGAAGAGCTTCTCTGCAGCTGATTTTTCAATGTGGCCGCCTGGCTTTTGCCAACAGGCGCTTGGTCTGATGAGAGCACCCCTGCTCCAAAGAAAGCACAGGTGGAGATGTGCCAGCAGAAGTGTGCCAGAGCTCTGGAAACAGGGGCGTCACTGAACAGAAGAACCCCAAGCTCTCTCTATGGTGCTGACTTAGATAAAATGCTAACAGCAGATTGATCCTGGTGGACAGCATTTTAGCACTTCCTGTCCACTTTTCTCAGACCTTTGCGAGCTCTATTTTCCAAACCAATGAACTTCCTAAATAGTTCCATGTCTATTTGTGGATCGTACCAGGAAGGAGGGAGTCCCAGTGTCCCCAGCTGTCAGAGCAGTTAAATCTTGCTAAAGGAGGGAACATGGAGATAAGATCTCTAAGAATGAAGTAATCTTTTGCAATTGGCTCACACAAAGTCAACACCTTTCCTTCTGTTTGACAGTCACTGACCAAAGAAACCAATAAAGGCAGATCTGAGGGAGCCTAGATATGTTTGAGTCTTATTACATACTAGAGGCCCGGTGCACGGGATTCCTGCACTGGTGTGGGAATCGGCCACTGTCAGAGTGCTGCTCATCCCAGTCAGCCAAGCAGCTGTGGACCTGCCCTCTGAGCAGCTGCTCCCACTGCGGAAGCACTGTTCATCCTGGTCAGCCAAGCAGCTCCTGCCTTGAGCATCTGCCCCCTGGTGGTCAATGCACATCATAGCAACTGGTTGACCAGTTGTTCTGGTAATTCTGCCGTTTGGTCACTGAGCTTTTATTATATAGGATAAGATGCATTTGGAGGCCAACAGGGACAATAAAAAAAAGAAGGCAAAAAAAAAATGAGAAAGCGTTTATTATATTAGTCTATAATACACTGAAAATGAATCTGATTTGGAGCTCCAGGTCTGAAAATAAGAGTAAACCATGTTTCCACTGACTGTTGCCCAAACACATGAAGCTCAATGTTGTTAGCAAGGACCACAGGGCTCCCTCCCTCCAACCCTGGCCCATCACTGTTCATTCCACTGTGCCGACTGCGTACTTCATCTTGATGAATGTTACTGATCTTTGAGGTCTTTCTTACTTTCTGGCCCAAGATATCACAGGCTTACTTTGTATATTCCCTGTCTCAAACCTGGAATGGGTCATTTCCCGAGGACCTCTGGCTCTTTATAGGAATACAACATTTAGAAATCAAGACGTAGGCACTGCAGTGCTCCTTACTGTTGAACTTCACCCCCCCACCCGATCCCAGGTTTTTCACTTGTACCCATATGTGGATGTGCACTTACATAACATCACGAGTCCACATTAGGCACCAGGACTCTTCTGACTGCAAATGAAAGGCAACTAGCCCTAAAAGCTTACGGCACAGAAGAAGTTAGAGGCACGTGCCCATGAGCACTGCTGGAGGAAGCGTGGCTACAGGCAGGCAGGACCTGCGCCCTGAAAGGATGCTTTAGGTCTCACTCAGTTTCTCAGCTTTGACTTTCCTGTTAGATTCACCGCCTTCAGCAAATGATGGTGAGTTCATAGAGCAGTAGTTTTAATCTACAAGAAACTGAAAATGACAACACCTCCCTACCCTGAAGTTCCATCGGCATCACTGGGATGGGGGTTCAGCAATGACCATGAGGGCTTCTCCCTGAGTTCCTTCTGTCCTTCATAACTGATAACCTTGTGAAAGAAGGGCTCACCTGGGTTAGGTGACCTTTAGCTTCACTTCATTGTATTGAGATGCCCCGAGCCAGTTGTTGTTTCATGGGAATTGCCCTATAGTACATTTCGATGTCCTGGGCGCTGGCCTGTTTCCCTCACCTGCAAATCTCTGAGCAGGTCTCCCGGAGGCTGCAGGCACGCCTGCTGCTTCCTGCTGACGTCTCTCTTAGAAGAACCTGAATCTGGTTTAATTACTGTGTCCCCGAGGATCTTCGTGCTCTTCCACTCATGGCCCGCTCAGTGATGCTCAGCTGATTTCTTCATTTCTGCACTTGTCCTAAAGCTCTTTCCATCCAGAGCTGAAGAGTGTGATTTTCTCAGCAAATTCCAACTAAACCGAGACTCTAGTTTCATCTCTGAAAGGCACCGTGGGGCTCATTCAGTCCATCCCCAAGGCATTGTTCTACCTTGAGGAAGGGAGGAGGAAGCAGGCCCAAGATCAAACAGTAGTTTTGAAGACAGAGTCTGGCTTATTAGCATGTGCTATGATGTACAACCTCATGAACCTTCCCAGCTGGCTTCTGTCTGTTGCTAGAGTGTGGAATCACTTTGGATGAGAGACCCATGCTAATTACCTCAGTTGGAATAAGCAGATAATGAACCAAACCTTACATTTGGCTGCGTGTACTCTCTGATAGCAAGTTAATTCCATAATTCTCCTTCCAACCTCCCCACACCCTCTCTGAATTCTGTCTTCCTTTCTGTATCCTAAATGCAACGCAGACATGCTTGATGTCTTGAATATGCACAGTAATAGGCATTTCTCTAGCAATACCCTCCCTTCTCCTTCCCACGATCCTCTCTGCTCCCATGATCTCCTCTGACATATACAGCAATGATTACTGATTTATCTCAAGGAACTCAAGCTAACTGACACAATTCATGTTTTCTTTCTTTCTCTATACACTGTCCCTAGCACTGTGACTGCTCAGAGAAGCAACTTACTGGGGTTTCTTGATCTGAACTGGAGCTGATGAAAATGTAGTAGTAATACCGATAAAACAGATATTTGTGGTCCTTGTACTTTTGAATGGTGTTCTAGTAAGAAGAAACACAAGTTTGGCATCCAAAAGAATTGAAAAGCAATGGAAATATTTACATTAGTCTCTCTCAAAAAATCAAGAAGAGCTTCCATTGCATAAACCACAGTAAAATGGCCTAAAATCCTCATTGTTCCACCCAATCTGGGGGGGGGGGGGAGGCAAGAACTACTCTGATGTGTGCCCAATATGGGAGAAAAGAATGAAGGGTATCAATCAGCGATATATGAAATAACTAGATTACCAGTGCACAAAATTGTGTACTTGGCAGTGTCCCTCAGCCCAGCCTGCACTCTCTTGCAGTCTGGGAGTCCTCAGGGGATGTCCAACTGACAGCTTAGGCCTGCTCCTCCCAGGGAGCAGGCCTAAGCCAGCAGGTGGATATTCTTAGCACTGCAGTGGAGGTGGGAGAGGCTCCTGCCACCACCACTGTGCTCACCAGCCATGAGCCTGGCTCAGGGCTTCTGGCTGAGTAGCCCTCTCCCTATGGGAGTGCAGTGACTATCATGGGGTAGCTCCTGCATTGATCATCTGCCTCCTGGTGGTCAGTGCTCATTATAGAGATTGATCCTTCTACTGTTTGGTAGATTTGCATATTAGCCTTTTATTATATAGGATGATGTTGGGCAAATGGTCACAACACTCGGTGGACTACGGTAATTATTTCCTTGCTCTGGTACCTGTAAATTACCTGGTATTTGGTGAGTCTAAACTAGGTTTAGCTAGGCTCAGTGGAAAGTTCTAGGCAGGGTCTCAGTCTATTCCATATATCTCTAATTCACCATGGACCTGAAAACCATAGAAAAGAGGCAAAATCCAAACACATACACATTCCAATCCTTTGCTCATGTCTTACTCATTAATATCCCATTAACCAAAGCAAATCTCTTGGGCAGATCCAATATCGGTAGTGAAAGGGTGTCTACTCCTCCCAAGAAAGCAATGGGGAAGATGTGATTATGTCCTGAAAAATATATAATCAACAACCATTGCCTTCTTGTTTCTATAGAGAATGTCTGATCATGGATTTGCATGTAAATCATTTGTTGGGAGTGCTCTCAGGAACCGTTCCTATGGGAGAGGTGGGATGCAAGACTGGACAGGAGAGAGAATCACTGAAGTTAGTTCTTCCTTCCTCTCTTATCTAGTAACACCCCCACCTTCTCCTGCTGCTCAGGGTCATTTACTTCTGCCTGGATGGCACCTCTTCACCGGGTGCCCTCTTGGCACAGGAAGGTCTATCCCCAAAGGGAAAAATCATGGAAAAGGTCATGAAGAAGAACATTTTTGTTCACCAGACGCACTCTTTGGTCCAAGATCGTACAGTCTGCCTTCCTGGACCATCCCCCTCAAACATCTGATGTATCCACGTGATCCTATCACCAGACCACTGAATAATTCAATGTAGTTCATGTGAACTTAACAAATCATTAGTGCTGTGTGTTTGCTTAGAACTCGCTGTTGTTCTATTCAGGTGAATAATTGCACATTTAATTCTTGCTGGGAGAATAATACTTCACAGAATAACTTGCCAATTATGTCGCCTCTAAATTTTCATGATTAGAAATGGGTATTTTTATGCATAAGATTTTAAATCTATTTGTGGGAGCTCCCTTTCACATCCCGCATGATTCAGGGTCCCCGGTTCAGGGTTCAGGTTTCTGGAGAAGGCTGCACACAAATGACTAAAGAGACTTAGGAAAATGTTAATTTGGGAAATGGGGGCCAGACGGTAGTCCAACTCTAGTGGGAGAACTACTACCCGCTCTGGCTTCATCATTCCTTTTATTAAGATTAAAATCACAAGATACACCTGTCTCCCCCAGCCAGGAAACACCAGTAAAAGTCAATCAATAAATCTTCTTAGGACTAACAGATTTTGACCTCTCAGAGCAATCAAGGTTGACCAGCCCTCCAAACTCCCTGTCCACAGCTCTCTACCATCAAAACAATGATTGGCTTCCGGCACCTATTTTAGACTATTGCTTTAGGTGCCAAAAGTAACTCCTGAAACAAATTGCCAGATGGCTTTTCCAAACTACTGAACCGATTGAAAATGCCATCCACAATGTATGGATTATTTCATTTCCCCCATCCCTGTCATTAGCATCCAGTCTAATTATTTGGGATGGTGATAATTAGGAGGTGACTCAGCGCTGTGGGTTTTTATTTCATGTATATCTCATGATTGTTTACAACAGTATTTTTTTTCTGTTTGTTTTGCAGGGGGAACACATCTGTTTCTTTCCCTGTGTGTCTATCAGGCACTTAGTATTTTGTTTTGTTAATTTAAATTGACAGTCAGAAGCCAAGGTAGCTCAGTTGGTTAGAATGTCGTCCCGGTTCACCAGGGTTGCAAATACAATCCGCAGTCAGGGCGCATACAAAAATCAAGCAATGAATGCTTGAGTAAATAGAACAAATGTTTCCCACTCTCTCTGCCTCTCTCAAATCAATAAATTATTTTTAAGTAAAAAGAAAGTCAGAAGAACCTTAACTTTTTATGCAATATGGTTTCTTGAGCCTGTCCTATATAGTATTGTTTCAGTTACGTGTTTTTCTGTGTGTGTGTGTGTGTGTGTGTGTGTGTGTGTGTGTGTGATTAATGGAAGCTTTTAATTCTGATGTAATTAAACATGCTGATTTTATGAATGTTAGCTTTTCTTAATATGCTTTTGCTCCTTCTCAGACTGCCTCTGATGAAATCCTAACCTCCGATTTTGCGGCTGTCTCCCCCTTACATTCCTAGGCATATGTTTGAGGAAAGCAAGCTCATTTAGTAACATCGTTAATTTAGAAGCAGTATACTCATCAGCCAGGAACCTACTTGTGCTGCCAAATAATCATCTAATAAAACTCCGCCTAATAAAACTCCGCCTAAAAGGCAAATACAGTCAAGTTCTCTTTAATCTGCACTCAAAACAATGTCAGAGGCCGCCCGCCCGGTTTCCTGGGGTCAAGGGCATCCACAAAGGAAGGCTTGTGTGGTGAGGATAAACACACACTGGTGGCAGCAGGAAAGGGGCACCCCGCTATCTCTCTCGGCCCCCTCAGTACAGTCTACCAGGCTGCTGCAGTAGATTCTACACAAGCCACAGTTGACTGAGCACTTACCATATGTTAAACACTTTGCATACATTATCTAATTTAATGCTGTCAACAGCCCTTGGAGATAATTGCTGTTATCTTCATTTTACAAGTGGTAGCACAGATAGGCCTCCAGGCCAGCTGTGCTTGACTCACAGGCATTTCTTTAACCCTGTGCTCTCTGCCTCTCAGTGCTGCCCCTCCGCAGGCTCCAGGACTCGCCTCACTATTGCAGGTCACGATGGAGCTCAGTTCTGAGTTCCTGTCTCATTCTCTGGCTCCGCCATTCGATGGGGTACAAGAAACAATCAGAATGCTTAAGAGCTCAGGAATGTTTGGGTGAAGATGTTTAATACAATGAAAGATAGAGAAAACATTACTCTGTGAATGGAAAGTATTCTAATATGTTCAATGTTGTTGTTAATGGCAAATATGTCTGTGGTAAGCACTCTTTGGAAATTTACCAAACAATATAAGGAAACTGGTAGTCTTAAGATTTCATATTTTTAGAGTTTTTAATAACTCTAGGGATCAACTTTATCTCTATTTCCGGCTCTATATTAGAGGTGCGATACCATAAACATTCCCAAGTTCACTTACATGGTTGCAGACCTGGGATCAAGAACCTGCATTTTCTTCCTGTATATATATATTTTTTGTTGATTTCAGAGAGGAAGGAAGAGGGAGAGAGAGATAGAAACATCAACGATGAGAGAGAGTCATTGATTGGCTGCCTCCTGCACGCCCCAATACTGGGGATTGAGCCCACAACCTAGGCATGTGCCCTGACCAGGATCGAACTGTGACCTCCTGCTTCATAGGTTGGCGCTCAGCCACCAAGCCACCGCAGCCGGTCTTCTTCCTGTTAATCTGCCTGCTGCTGCCTGCTGGTTTCTTCATTCAGAAAAAAGGAAGAGAACCAAGATTTATGGGGCAATTGATGGATCCGACCCCTCATTCAGTACTTTACATGAATCATCCCATATAATTCTCTCAGTGCCATTAGTGTTATCTGCACAGAGCAGAGGAAGAAGAAGAGGCAGAGAATTGCAGCACTGGCCCCATGACCCATAAGCCACAGAACCAAGATCTGAATCCACGTCTGTGTGATTCTATGCCGCACACACTGGGGTCTCACGGATAGCAATGGGGACACTTGCACAGAGACCTTTGGCCCCACAGCTCACCGACATGAGACTGTGACTCCTTCCCTACAGCGCTCCTGAGTAGAACTGTCCTGGATGAGGCACGTAATGCCAATGGCCAGTGGCCAAAGTCGAGCCCCACATTCTGAAAAGGAGAAGCTGGAATAGTCACGGGGATAGCAATCGCCATGAAGGGGCTCAGAGGCAAGGCTGAACAACTGAGCTCCTTTAGTCTGAAGACAGGCAGAGGGACCGACAATGACAATTTTCCGACATGGCAGGCGTTATTACGCTGAAGATGGTAAGCAGCTACTCCTTACACCTTTAAGAATAACAACAGAAGAATGTACATCACATGGCAGAAGTAGAGGAAAGGTGGGCTCTCCTGTCTGTCTAGGGACAGACCACGGGGAGGGAGGGAAGGCCTGTTTGGGTAAGCACATTCATCAACGTCTTGGAAAATCTCAACATAGTGCTGTGTCTGATTGCATAGAATCCATGATGTGATAGAGTTCCTTCTAAGAAATTTCTTAATAGTAGAAAATGTGTCTGAAATGCAATGATGATCAATAAACATAAGATGTATGTAACAATTATAGGGGGATGATGTTATTTTCTACTCAGCAACCTGCCTTTTTATGAGGACATCTCTACTCCTGCTGGTTCTCCTGAGGCTGTGTGTGTCCCTTCCCACTTTATTCACGTGTCTGTAGCTCCTGTATGTGAGCTTATCCTATGAGTACTTTTGATCAGTCCAAGAGTTGGGTCCCTTCCTTAGAATTTTGCACTTGGAAAGGAGGGAGACCTGCCAGAAACACCAACCTTGGGAAATGCATGTAAAGTTGGAAAGCATTTGCTCTTTTCTAAGGAAACAACTACAGAGCAAGTGACTTTGAAACAAATAAGCATTTATTTGCTCTTGAAATGACCTTAATTACACCTGTCAAGATTTAACAGATTTAACAAGGAAGCTAGAGGGTGAGTGGACATTTAGAGTTCCAAGTCTGAGAGGCTCAGCAATGCCTTTCCTCAGGTTTCTTTTCCCTGGGATCCCACTGGGCTCAAGGACACTGGGCTCAGGCGCACTGGGCAGCCCAGAACAGCAGTGGGGTCTAAGACAGGCCTCCGAGCAAGGTGGCCCCTTTGGCACAGGCATCTCGTGTTCCTCCCACCTTCTGAAAGTGGGAATCCCCGAGGCTCAGCCACCTACCTCAAAGTCCTGAAGACTAAAGGTAAGTGAAAGATTATCTAATGCAATCCCCATCCAACACTGCCCCAGCTCTTCTATATGTCCTTCACAAGAAGGAGACAGCGTACTCACTTTCAAGCCCTGTCTACATTAGGCAGCCATGGGGATGGAAAAGAGCGCCAAGACCTGAGTTTAAATATGAGCTTTCCAACTGAGAAACGGAGGTACACGCACGACCTCCTATATGCACATGACCTCCTGTACGTGCATGACCTCCTCCTGCACGCACATGACCTCCTAAACGCACATGTTAACAGTAGACATTTACCTAGTGCTTATTCTGTGCAAGGAGCTGTTGGAACACTTGACATGTATTGTCACAGGTCAACAGAGCACCTCCTAGAGATAAATACTAACAACATCTTCACCTTAGAGAACTGAAGCACAGGCTACCCGGGTCATTAAGCCAGCCCCAAGGTCATAGGCCAGTCTGCGCTCTGAGCCCACACTCGGACATCATGGCAGTGGGAGGTGGTAGGAAGGGCATCTGTGTTGGACATTGGACGTGCACACCTGGCCCTGCCATTTTGAAACTGGGCCAACTTGAACATGCCGATTAACCTCTCTGAGCTTCAGTGTCCTCTTCCATTGAGTAGACACAACTATAGTTACCTCCAGGAGTGGCAATGAAATCGTGTGATGCTAGCCATGGCAGTGCAGGACAGAGTACATTTTCAAAAGATACTCCATACTCCCTTTACCTGCTGCCTCATTGGGGACGATGTGGACACCGACAGGGCCTTCCTTCTGAATGGGAAGAACCTCAGATCTTGCTCCAGCTGGGAGGGTCAGGGGAAGGAGAGAGGAGAGCACCAAGCCTGCCTTACCATTCTCTGCCTGCCTACTCGCCGCTGAATGAAGAGAATAGTGCACAGGGTTTTTATGAAGATCGAATGAGATCATTCTGGGGAGAGAGCTCTATGAATGGAACGTAAGGGCAGGTCAGGTAGTGTAATTAATCCCACTCTGTCTCATTCAACAGAGCAGAGGCGGGAAGAATCCCAAAGCCTACGCATTGTTAGGTGGCAGATTTGTGATTTCAATTGTTCTTCTGGAAATTTTAAGAGCAGTTTCAGCCTAAATGAGTATTGAAGCGATTTCAATTTTCCTTTAAATCCAGAGATGCCAAAACCCTGTGATTTAGGCTCCCAGGAAATATCACTGCCGTCGTCTGCCTGCTCTTAATTTTAATCAGGTACTTAGTATCTAGCTGAGAGGAAGAAAATAACATCCTCAATCATACTTCAGCCTTTTAGCGAGACAGTCAAGCTCACCTATTAAGGACCCACTAGGGTTTGAAGATCCAAATTAGTGCATCATTCCATCCCATACCTCTGTGCTTCTATCTTCCATTTCCCTCTGTCTAGAATGCCTTTACCAGCCTGCCACCAGCACACAGAGACTTCTGAGCTTGTCCTTGAATCTCATCACCTTTAGCTACAACTCAAACACCCCTTATTCCATGAAAGCTTTCCTCTCTGTCTCTCAATGAGAATTTATGTCTGCTTTGCCTGTATTTCTCTCAGAGTCATTTATGTGTCCATCTATCCATCCCTCTTTCTATCTACCCATCATGCCTTTCCTCCCTCTCTTTTTCCCCCCTCCTATTTTTATCCCTCCATCCATCCCACCCTTCTTCCATTTCTTCTTCTCTCCTGCCTGCTTTCCTCCCTTTCTTCCTCTATCTATTTATCTATCATCCAACAGGAATGTCTCCTGTACAAAACCTTAAAGTCCTCAAGAAGTGAGGGGAGGGGTCAAAACAAACAAAAAAACCATCCTAGGTCTCAAACACCCCTTAACTTAATATTGAAAATTTTCTAAGTCTTGTGGTTGCAGTGAGTAAAAGAAATAATGGTGATTGTTGAGGATGGAAAAATATTTTTTTCATGGGTAAATCAAAGAAGACTTCAGAGAGGAGGTGATATTCACTCTTACCCATTTTGAAGGATGGTTAAGAAGCTGCCTTATGAAGCCCATGAATTACAGTAATTTTCATGCCATCATATACTTCTCTATCCCTGTTTTCCTGGGAGTCATCTGAGGGCATAAGTCATATGCTGTTATTCATTCTTAGTACCTTGAGGAGTGTCAGTGAAATGAATGAACAGATACATGGTGATGTTTCAAGAAGAGGAAATATTTTCCATATTTCCTGCACAGGGAGGGGGGTGTCCCTCAGCCCAGCCTGCACCCTCTCCAATATGGGACCCCTTGAGGGATGACCGACTGCCTGTTTAGGCCCGATCCTACCCGATCAGACATCCCTTTCAACAATCCAGGACTGCTTGCTCCCAACTGCTCGCCTGCCTGCCTTCCTGATTGCCCCCAAAAGCTTCTGCCTGCCTGCCTGATCACTCCCTAACCACTCCCCTGCCAGCCTGATTGATGCCTAACTGCTCCCCTGCCAGCCTGATTGCCCCTAACTGCCCTCCTATTTTATAAAGGAGCTCATGAGGGCAAGACAAGAATTCTGGTCATAGAGATGAGCGCTATGAAGTCTGACCTCATGCTACACTGTGAAGCAGTACTACCCAATGCTTATTGAGCACTTAATACATGCCAGACACCTGCTGAAAATTTTCCTACATTATTATAATCAATCTATAAAACAATCTTGACTCATAGCAATTATTATCCTCATCTTTAAGACAGAAAAAACTCGGCACGCAAAGAGGTGAAGCCACTGGTCCCAGGTCGCACAATTGTGACTCAGCTGAGATTCAGCGGTTCAGCCTTCGGGGACACTTGGATGGTTCACACTTGAATCACTCTACTTGGTCCATAAAATTTCTTCTCTGGGATTTTGATTCATAGCATTAATGAGTAACACATTCTATATGGCACTTTGATTTAGCATTGTCTTTGACACCAGATGTCCCCAGGTTCAAATACAAGCTCTGCCATGCCCAAAAGTTCTCAGACAAAAAAAGACAAACAAAATCTATTCAATTTAGCTCACATTACACCAGATATACTAACAGTACGATGAGACCTAGTGAGGCAAAATTAATGTGATAACATATGCCACATGCTTAGCATAGTGCCTATCATATGGTAAATGCTTAATAAATATCCGTTAACACTCAATTTATGCAAATGTCCATATGCACAGAAATAATACCAAAACTATAAATATTGCATATTATGCATCATATACCACAATGTACACTATAATCTCTATTCCTTAGTATGAAAGCATTTTATCCTATGCATAGTTTTTTTCACTTCTGCTCAATCTTTCAGAAGCTGCGGTGTGATGACATATTATGAGCACAAGTTTTAAAGTGTGACTGCATCCCATGAAGCCCTGTTCGTCCAGGTGTGAGCTGTGGTGTAGAGGGCCGGCCCCCAGGGAAGACACCTGAGCATTCTTTAAATCAGTGTCAGCTGAATCAAAGGGGCCAGGCAAAGCCACATCTTGGAAACGCATCCACCAAAAGGGCTGGACGCGTTATCAGTACTGACTTTTAATTTGCTTCAGGTGTCGGGGGGAGGGCCCTTGAAATTAGATTCAGCCGAGCCCTGGGAATGAGGGAATGAGTGGGGTCTGGGGCCAATTAAGCTCCTTTGATTTTAAGTCTTTTCATGTGAAACCTTTCTGTGTTTGGGTTGGAATTCCCTGTCTCTCCATCAGAGTACAGAGATTCCACCCAGCCCCAGCTTTATTTCTACTTCTGTGTCGTCTATTCTTTTCTATTATTTCTCAATCCCCAGCTCCTCTACTCAATAACTGGACCCTACTTCTCTCTCCATGTGGGAAGGAGAGGAAGCCTCCCCTCAACACTATGGGACCTTAGTCAAGACAGTGGGAATTCAGGAGACTGGCAACAGTAACTCCAGTCTCACTGGGCGTTCTGAGAACTAAATGGGACACAATTCCCAAGCAAACTGACAAATAAATAGTAAGCACTTAATAAATATATAATTATCTGTAGCATCATAGCCCCTATTTTCCTTGTCTTCCCAGAACGCTTGGCCATGGCTTGCGTGAACCCGCACACCCTGAAGGTGATGCAGGCAGGGTTGTGCGTGGGAAACAGTTGCTCCATGAAGGAGCATTCTGCCTCCTTTTGGATCCCTTCCAGCTCTCACCTGCTGTGATCCCACGTCTGTAGGGGAATCAGATGCAATGTGTGAGAACTTGATGGCAGCAGTTCTCAAGGGCAGCAGTACACTCTCTAATGTGCACGCTGGAAAGGTATAGGGTGCATTTTTTTCTTTGTCCCAAGAATTGGCCATAGGGAGCAATATCAGGCACTGGGGATGCTACATGTCCCCTATTGTCAAAGACAGTCCATCATACAAAGAATTGTTCTACATTTCACGTGATTTAAAGGTACTGCTGTGTAGTCATTAATAAATCGCTTATAATTATTTCACACACATGGAGATACACACAGAATATGTTTTTCATGATTTCAAAATAAAGATAATTGCTCAGGATACAACAATCATGTAAAGTGACAAGAGATTGCAGTGTGCTATTTTCAGAAGATTACCAAGGGCTGTTACCCATTGAAAAAATCACCCACAGTAATAACTTTGAGACAGTTACATCCTCAAATAGATGAGCCTCTATCTGTAGCTGTCATATTCCCGGGAAGCCTGCGATACTGGCAACATTGGGTCACCTGGAATGTTTATGTGTCAGTAATTATATATAACGCAATATGCATAAGCAACAATGCATATGTATAATGAAATATTTATGATGCCATAGTGTGTTTTATTGATTCATAAACTAATTTTAGTTATTATATCTATTGCATTCAGAATTCTGTTTTTTCAGGGTTCGATGGGAAAAGAAAGCTTCAGACAGAAAAACCAGATCAGAGGTGTTCCCATGTGAACTATATTTTAGATCACCCATGCACTTAGATAGCAATGCAGACAGTCATCTCTAGATCAAACGAAAGGGGTGTGTGCTTCCACGTGCCGCTCTCCTCTCCAGAACATCTGTATTACACACTTCCTGGAACTGTAAGCACCCCTAAGTTACAAACGTGTGTGTGCTCTGCAGAGTCTCAAATCTTTAGTCATAGAGTCACTCTGACCCCACCGGCACTGGCCTGCACTGCCGAGGCTGGGTACAGCTTGGACCCCGCCTCCCCTTAGCCTGCGAGGCAAATCATAAAGAGCATTAATCCTTGGCTTAGACGTGGGTTTGAATCCTAATCAGTCACGAATTAGCTAGATAACATCATTCAAACTCTCCTCGCCTCAATTTCTTCATCTAAGAGGTAGGCAACTCATACACTTGCTATAATTGAGACAGTAAATGAGACAAGAAATGATGAGTTCGTGACACACATAATCTTCCAAAACAGTGAGTTTTCTTCACTGATGAGTTTTTGTTGACTTTTTCTTCCATCCCCCAGCTAACCCAGAAGCACATGCCTCTTCCTCCGTTTCTCAAAAAGTTGTTTGCACTTGTCCCGGGACACTCAGCACAGTCCATTTCATGCACTAGTCATTGCTGCCCACTCCCTTCAGATTTTCCATGGTAGAGAGAAAGCTGATGAACGGGATGGTGTATTTGTTTAGTAGCCTTAGCTCTAGAAGTTTCTGGCATATAACTAAATACAAAGAAACAACAGTTTTCATGGATGTGTATTTCAGATATGCAAGAACAGCAAACAATCTGTCACCAAAATTAAATATTCCAGAGCAGCAGTCACCAATCGGTGGTCCATGTGGCCTAAAAGGTTGGTTGACCGCTATTCCCCAGGATACACTCTGACTAGAAACATTAGGCGTTACCTTTAATTTAATAGTGAATTGTCTATTCAAATACACATCAACAACCTTTACCACTTTGGGATAAGAATTAATATTCCCCTTTGGTAGGGATGAGCCTTGACTATCATGCTAATAAGCTAGGTCTTGATCCTGTGGATTTAATATCAGCAATGGCCCTGGTGTTGCTCAGTGGTTAGAGTGTCAGACCACCCACAGAAGGGTCACAGGTTTATTTACAGTCAAGGGCATGTACCTGGCTTGTAGGTTCACGCCCCACTAGCGCATGCGGGATGCTCTCTCACATCGATGTTTCTCTCTCTCCCTCCCTCCCTCTCCACCTCCCTGCCCCTTTTTGAAAAGCAATGGAAAAAATATCCTCAGGTGAGGATCAACAACAACAAAAATCAGCAAATCAGCAATAAACTCTCAGCGAACAAAAGACTAACACAGGGGTCAGCAAACTGTGGCTCTCAAGCCACATGCGGCTCTTTGGCCCCTTGAGTGTGGCTCTTCCACAAAAGACCACGGCCTGGGAGAGTCTATGTTGAAGAAGCGGCATTAGAAGAAGTTTACATTTAAAACAATGTGGCTCTCCAAAGAAATTTCAATCGTTGCCCTGTTGCTATTTGGCTCTGTGGACTAATGAGTTTGCCGACCACTGGACTCAGTGAAACCAACTCATTTTGCAGCCTGATTCAAGTCCTCACTCTTTCATAGCCCCGTGAAGCTCTCGTCATCAGCTTTTCGAGTTCATAATAGACCCGGTTGCTTCTCTGTCCACCTCCCATTTTACATCCAGTACAAACCAGATTCCTGGAGGCAGCTTTCAAAGACCTACGTCATCTGGCCCCTCCCTGTTCTTCCTCTGCTGCCTCCGCTGCTCCTGGCACACCACCTGCCTGCTGCCTGCCATGCCCAGCGATCCCGCTCCTTTGCCCTGGCCTTCCCTTTCGCCACATGCTCTCATGGCATGCCCCCCCGCCCCCTTCTCTTCAGGTCTTGACCCAGACACTGTCGCTCAGTGAGGTCTGCCATGCCCACCCATTGAAAATCACAGCTCTCCTCACTGTCCTCCCTTCCCCACATCCCGTTTCACGTTGGGCCATGAAACCTTCTAGCATATTACAGAATTGACTGCCTCGCCCCTCTAGCTGGTCAAGTCCAGAAAGGCAGGAGGCTCTGCCTCTTTTAGCCTCTGCAGCGAGTGGCTCTTGGGAAGAGCTGAATATTTGCTGGATGGATGAAAGAATAAGTGGATCTCTCCGTTTCTAAATCATTCCCCACGGTCACCATTCAAGTGCAAAGATGCACAGTCTCTTCAACGTCCCCGCCTAAATTCCTGTTTCATAACCAAGTCACTCAGAGGGCAACCGCTCACTGCACACAATTTCACTTTGCATTTCCACTCTGATGGCCAACGAGCTCACGAGAAATGGACTTGATGAGAATAGACAAAAGTAATATACATACTTTTTAGATGCGCAATTTGCACTTGAATCATTTATCCCTTTTTAATCAGAAACCGGTGATGCAAGGAAGCAATCAACGGATGCGACTGGAACTCAGGGGGAGGGTTGCAAAAAGCAATGTGCTGATAACCAGCCATACATTTCCTTTATGTTAATTACTTTCCCTGCTTAGGCCCTAAAATCATTCATTAAATGCTTCATTTGGTAGGCTTTCTCCCTTTTTTCTGGTTGCATAAGGACCTTCTCCCGGGCACTCGCTTTCCCTCCATAACTGTTGTAAAATTGTGTAATGTTTTTTCTCTTTCCAAATCAACCCATGTAGAAATACGTTAATGCTATCTTTAGTAACATCTCTTAACTTTTGGTAGCAAAAACGGATGTTTTTATTTTAATCACCTCTCCCAATTTTTAAAAATTTTTAGTGTTAAATGTTGATTTACTTCAGGAGTGTCTGAGTAAAGAACTTGGCAAATTCTATCTCCAAAAAATCGACAGTGAAACAGGACAAAATTGGACTCTGGAAATTGACCAAAGGCACACAACAAATTGAGAAGTATTTCTTTAAGAAAAAGCTAGTATTGCCTGGTTGAGTATGGACTCACGGGCCAGGAGGTCACCGGTTCGATTCCTGATCAGGCAACATGCCCAGTGTGATGTGTGCACGAGGCAGCTGATCAGTGATTCTCACTCATCATTGGCGTTTCTACCTCTCTCTCCCTTCCTCTCTCTGAAATCAATGAAAACATATTTTAAAAGAAAAGAAAAAGCTATTATTAAAAAATCCACCAAACTAGGCAAAAATAGGGGTTTAGTTTTTTTGTTTTTGCCTCGTGATTCCTTCAACTGACCTTCTGGCCACAGGGTCTCCTTCCCCTGACTCCACTTATAGAAAGGTCTGATTGTAAGGGCCCCAGGGCAGAGCAGGTGCAGTCAAGGGTAGAATCCTGAGGTTGCTAGATGCTTGCTCCCCACACCCCAGAGGTGCACTGTACAAATGCCATTCACAAAGACATTTCCTCCTCACCTCCCTCCTGGGGTAATAAAAGGAAAATAAAGGAACCCTTTATGGATGTCACAATGCTGCTTTTTATCAAGGCCATAGCTTCACAAGACACCGCCTTATTTATTGTTTCCTTTTATGTGGGCCAGGTACAGTCCCGCTGGCGCCTCCTCTAACAGGGGTGAGCGTGTGTGTATGTTTCTTTACATCTAATCAGACCGGCTCCTGCCATTGCTTTATTTCCACCGTGTCTCCTATGGTCAGTTTTAAAAATGGGGAAATTTCTTTTTATGATTCTGTGCACAGTGTGAAGCACGTCTCTCTGCTGAAGGCTTCGCTTTCTCGGATATTAGGGCCAGTGTTCACGCAAAGTCTCGACTTTCATGAAAGGGAAGATAAATGGGCTTAGCTCTGGAATTATGATGCCATAAAAGATGCGGGTGCCCTGGTCGGGGTTGCTCAGTGTGTAGAGTCTTGGCCTATGCACTGAAGGGTTGCAGGTTTGATCCCCAGTCTGGTTGGGGAGCGTGTGGGAAGCACCCAATAGATGTGTCTCTATCACATCGATGTCTCTCTCTCTGCCCCTCCCTCCTCTTCTTCCTCCCTCTCTACCCCTCCCTTTCACTCTTTCTAAACAACCAATGGGAAAAAATATCCGCAGTTGAGAATTAACAAACAAACAAAGATGTGGGTGAAGGAGAACACAGGTTGGCAATTTCTCAAATGGGTAAAAGCAGAACCCTCCTTTTTCAAGGCAGCCATGGCATCTGTAGGCTAAGTCGTGTGGGATGGAGAAGCCTGAAAGCCCCCCTACTCCTGCTGATGGTCACAGAGACTACACACAACAAAGTTCTGACTTTTCCTTTCCCAGGCGAGCAAACACAAAGTTCAGCCCAAGAAAAGGACTTATCCGAGTTCACCTACTCAGAAAATTTCATCAAGGCCTTTCAGGAACACCTGACCATCACTTTTCCTAGCAAACTTGGACAGGTGATTTCCTCATCAGTAAAATGGGACACTAGCACCTGCCTTAAAGAGCTGTTGTGTGTGGTCACAGGAACTTCCATGTGTTATATATGATGCCATGCCTGTCATGGAGTGGATGTCCAGAAGCTTCTAAATGAACCAATGCCTTTCTCTTAGCATCTCTTGTTATTACAGAACGCTTTGGTTGTTCTCCTTCACTTGTTCATGTTTTTGTGAGGAAAATATCTATTGGGCAGGTTCTGTGCAGCGTTGTTTAAGCAGAAAAGGGGACCAAAGTCCAGGAGGAGAGATGACTTCAGTATTCAAGTGACATGATCAAAGAGGCAATTGATCTTGGGATGGAGCAGTGTTATTGGAGGTGTCTGGTTTGCTTTTGTTCTTATTGTTGTTGTTCTTGTTGTTGTTGTTGTTGTTTAATGTAAGATAGATATAACATTTTAAGTAATAAAAATATGTAAATTTTCGACCCAAGCATTGGAGAGCTCACACACATGAAATCATCCCTTTGTTGCCTCCCTTCCCCTGGACTCGTGTGCCCTCATCCAGGCTCTCCCTCCTCCGCACGGGAGAGGTTTCAGCTGGGCCCGCTCGTGGCATCCCTCCCAGATTGCAACTCTTCCCTCGCCTGCCCTGCAGCTTTGTGAAGCTGTGAACCGATGGAGTGAACATTTTTACAAGTAAATCAGAACTTGTTACTTCTCCCCTTAAAAACCACCAACGGCTCCCATCACATGAGAATAAGATCCAAACTCCTCCTTACATCGGTGGGCAGAGCCTTGTGTGTGCCACAGTGTGAGCTTCCCTATGACCTCAGCTCGTACCCCTTGTCCTGTCCTTTCCAGCCCCGACCCATTATCTAAGCCCCAGTGAGCCAAGATCCGCACAGGCTTTGGAAATGGCTTTTTTTTTTTTTTTGCTTAGGATGCGCTGGCTCTTGACCTCTATTATTCTCTATTTTCTCTACTATTCTCTATTATTCTCTACTGTCTCTACTACTTTCTATTATTCTCTACTGTCTCTACTATTCTCTATTATTTCCTATGATTCTCTATTATTCTCTGTTATCTCATCCATTGTAATTCTCTTATCTGATCTCTCCCTCTCTTTTCCTTCCTCCTTTCCTTTCTCTCTCCTTCCCTCCCTTCCTTCTTCTTTTCACCATCTTCTATCAGAATTCAAACCCCTTTAAATATGACCTTAACCTGTCTTGTTTGTGGCCGTCAGCACAGCGCAAGCGCCCCACAATTACTTGAAGACTAGTGAGTCCCGCTCTCACAGGCAGAGGGTAGGGGGAGGAAAGCTTCAAGAGACTGAGGTGGCTTCAAGAGCCCAGACAAGTTCCTATCACAGAGGTCATGCCCTTCCGTGCCTAACAGTTTTCTCTCACATCCGAATACGTCACGTTCTCCCGCTGTACACGCCCTGGGGGCTGTGGGGGGCCAGTGTGTGCAGGTCTGGCACCTGTTCTTTCAGAGGGACTTCCTGAGGCTTGGACCACTCCCCCAAAGGCCAAGGGCAGTGGAGGCTGCTGCACAGTTTCAGGCTAGAAATGACAGGATGGTTTTGCCTTGAAATGTTAGGTTGAGAAGAGGTGGGAACAAAATCTGAAGGGATTGGGGGAGAGAAAGGGCCCTGTTATTCATCAAAACCCCCAAATCCTATTTCTGCCTCCTCCTCTCGGAGCTCAAAAGAATGTGCTTTTAGGGCAAATAAAATATTGTTACCCTTCACTGGCATGACACCTTATATTGACAAAATGCTTTTTTATTTCTTTCCCCCCCCCAAAAAAAATCCACACAACATCTGTATAATGATTCTTATTCTGCAAATTGAGGGTATCAAGGTTCTTGCCTGAATTCCTTAAGGAAAAGAGCCACGTCTGACTTATTCTTTTAGTGTCATTTGTAAAGTTACGGGAAAAAAATGATCAACAAACATCTATAAAATTGACTTGAATGAAACCCAGATAAACAGGAGCAGGCTTCTTACAAAATGTCTTGCCCATCTCTTTTATCGTTCAAAGTGGAGAAAGCTAATTCACTTTTGTTGCCTCCTTGTCCATAAGGGCCTCAAGCCTAAAAGATGAGCAGGATGAACACAGAAATGAAAAATTCAGCCAAAACTGGTTTGGCTCAGCGGATGGAGCATCAGCCTGTGGGCTGAAGGGTCCTGGGTTTGATTCCTATCAAGGGCATGTACCTTAGTTGGGGGCACATCCCCAGTGGGAAGTGTGCAGGAAAGCAGCTGATCAATGTTTCTCTCTCATCAATGTTTCTAACTCTCTGTCCCTCTCCCTTCCTCTCTGTAAAAAAATCAATAAAATATATTTAAAAATATTTTTTAAAAAAAGAAATGAAAAATTCAACCAAAAAGATGTTAACAGCTCTCCCCTGGGCCTGGATAGAAATCAGTTGCAGAAGAAGGAGAGGAAAGTGAGCACACCCTGTTTCTGTTTCTTGACAAAATGATGGAACAACATACGATCCTTTCCCTCAAATCCACCCCAGAAATCTAAGCAACAGAGGGAAGCAGCAAACCCCCAAACTGTCAGGTGGGGTTCTAGTCAAGACTGAGTGAGCTCGAGTTGCCTTGTCTTTCCCACTCGGTGCAACAAAAAGCCCTGGACAGGATGCAGAGAGCAGGAGTCGAGGGCGGTTTTGCTCAGTGGTAGCAGGTAGATTGGAGAAGGAACCAGAGCTGGAAATGACACCGAGCTGGTGTCTTTCCTCTTTTTCCTCCTCCGGTGTTTCTCAGCCTGGATCAAAGACAGCCGAACACTCCTAAGTGCACACCGAATAGGAAAGAGGAGATCTGCATTTGTTTGCTGAAGCTGCCATATCCATGAGCCACGGGCTGGGCGCCTCAGAAGACTGAAACTCATTCTCCCACAGATCTGGAGGCTATCAGGTCAAAACCGAAGTGTCAGCAGGGTTGGTTTCCTCTGAGAATCATGAGGGAAGGACCTCTCTCAGGCCTGTCTCTGGCTGGGAGATGGCCATCTTGTCTCTGTGTCTTTTCATGACATCTTCTCTGTATATGCACCTGCACCCAAATTTCCTTATTTTAAAATATATTTTTAATTGATTTTTTACAGAGAGAAAGGGAGAGGGATAGAGAGTTAGAGACATCTATGAGAAACATAGATCAGCTGCCTCCCACACGCCCCCTACTGGAGATGTGCCCACAACCAAGGTACATTCCCTTGACCAGAATCAAACCTGGGACCCTTGAATCCGTAGGCCAACACTCTATCCACTGAGCCAAACCAGTCAGGGCCTAAACTTCCTTTTTAAAAACTTTATTCTATTTCTTTTTTATTAAATTTATCTGGGTGACGTTGGTGAACACATTAGAGAAGTTTCAAGTGTACACTTCTATGGCACAGCATCTGTGTACTGTATTGTGTGCTCGCCACCCAGAGTCTAACCTCCCTCCATCACCGTGCGATTGGCCCTCTTCCCCCTCACATCCTCCCCCCACGCCCTCCCTCTGTAACCACCATCCTGTTGTTGGTGTCTATGAGTCTGTTCATTCATTACCTTCTGTATCCCGTCTCACATATGAGCGACCTTCCTTTTTAACAAGGACACCTGTCAGCGTGCGTTAGGGACCAGCCGACTCCAGCAGGGTCTCCTCTTCACCGGACTAATTACATCTGCAACGATCCTATTTCCAAATAAGGATTTCCACATGTGAACGTGGGCGGGGGCGGGGGTGGGGATACAGACATTCAGAACACCACAAAGTTAGCTCGAGGTCATTTTGAAACCCGATTTACTATCTAAAAATACTATAAATTTCTCAGTGGGAGAGGCTCTGGTGACACCCTTAGATCCTATCTCTGTATCTGGTGTGCTTCTGGCATACAGAGCTGCTTAACGTTCACAGTGTGTGGTTTGATGAAGGGGCATAAAACTCAGATGAAAAATAGTGGAATGGAAAGACAATCTGCCTCCAGCACTAACCAGTTTCCCAAACTTGGGGAGCAACTCGACCTCTGGAGTCTCGGCACCTTTTCGTAAACCTCGAAGAGGCTCGGTGCCGGCTGGGGCACATCATGAAGATGCGTGAGCTAGTCCATGTGCAGATGCACGGAGACCATTACACATATGACATCTCATTGGACTGAAATCGTTGCAAGGCAGCCAGGAATAAGTCGAGCACGTGATAAAGCACTTGGCAGCCCAGGAGAGGGAGAGCCTGGCTCCCAGCGGGGAGCGCCGAGGAAGGTTTTCTGGATGAAAACAACCAGCACAAGCAGGGCAGGAGATGTCTAATAGCAAAGAGGACAAGGCCAGAGGTACAGAGAGCTGTGTCCTGGCGTGGGAAGCCCCTGGAACTTACTTCTGGCCTCCTCGTCTCCCGAGAGCTTGACAGCGTAGGAGCTCAGGGAATGTGCTCAAAATCAAGGCATCATTTGGAACATTTTGTAATTGAGAAAGGGAGAGAGAGAGAGCACCGCTTATAAGAAAATCAAAAGGCAAAAAAGAGAGGCTTTGAGATGCAAGGTTTTGAATAAAGCGTGTCTTTATCTTTTATTATTATTAATTGGGGCGGCCTTTTCTTTTCCAAACTGAGTCAAATTAGCTTTTAGTCCAGCTGTTGGGGAAGCTAACTAGTTGTGTCTTCTGTGTTTTGAGCAGAGTTTGCGCCAGTGTTTTTCAAACTGTAGTGTGGGGGAAACTACCTAGATAAGATTATTTTTTAAAAAAAATATGCCGAGGCTAAACCCACAATGCTTCAGATGCAGAGTCTACCTGGACTTGGGCCACCGTAGACTTTATTTTTTAAATATGTTTTTATTGATTTGAGAGAGAGAGAAAGAGAGAGAGAGAGAGAGAGAGAAAGGCAAAGAAACATAGATTGCCTCTTGCCCGCCCCCTACTGGGAATGGGGCCTACAGTGCTGGCATATGCCCTGACCAGGAACCAAGTACGCCACACCAACCAGGGTCTCAGTTCCTTATTTGAACACATAACCAGGCACTCGAGCTGCAGGTGAGTCTTCTCACCATGGGCAAGCCCGGAGATTAGTCTATGCCACAGCTGAGAGCACATTCCTGGCACACTCAGCAGTCCCCAAGATGCTTCCAGTCCTTTCCACCATAAACAGCAGCATGGGGGTGTGGACGGAGAGGGAGACTTGAAATCCACATTGGCTTTTCCAGATTGCTCTATTTTATTCTCTGTACCCCACCCCCATCCCATCCCCGGCGACACCCCCCGCCCCCAAGTAAAAGAGATAAAAGAAAAATGTCTCATTAGTCCATTTTTGCTTTAAATTTACTTTTTTAAAATATATATATATTTTATTGATTTTTCACAGAGAGGAAGGGAGAGGGATAGAAAGTCATAAACATCGATGGGAGAGAAACATCGATCAGCTGCCTCGGGCACAGCCCACAACTGGGGATGTGCCCGCA
Organism: Antrozous pallidus; assembly: GCA_027563665.1. Classification (NCBI taxonomy): domain Eukaryota; kingdom Metazoa; phylum Chordata; class Mammalia; order Chiroptera; family Vespertilionidae; genus Antrozous; species Antrozous pallidus. Next base: position 4,519,028 of record CM050510.1, read on the forward strand.
GCCAAGGTGCATGCCCTTGACCAGAATCGAACCTGGGACCTTTCAGTCCGAAGGCCGACGCTCTATCTACTGAGCCAAACCGGTTCGGCTAAACTTACTTTTTTAATAAGACCTGGTCATTGCTCTGCCCTGTCTGGGGAACCACGCATCCACGGTCTTGGGAAGACAATTTGGGGACACAGTTGTATTCTCAGCCCAAGCCGGATGTGGCGGCACTACTCTCCTTCTCTTTCCATAAGAAGAGAGGAAGACACAATCAAGAACTAGACGAATGACACGGAAATCACCGCCTGTTTATATTTCGGGAATGACAAAGGGCTCCAAGCACTCACAGAAACGATAATTACCTTTTGCTCCCGGGTGAGAACAGGGACGCTAAGTCTCACCAGAGTCGGATAAACTGCAACTAAGCAATAAAAGTTCCCTGAAGGTCTGGGTTCTGTCCGCCCTCTGAGAAGGTTGCGAGCATCAGGCACAGCAGGCAGCGGGACATTGCGATTTCAGAGAGTGGTCACAGTGGCCCCATCGTGAAATTAGATCAAGTCTGAATTTCCTGGAGTCACCAATGGAAGTCACTCTCAAAGCAGCCCGTGGCCGGATGGCAAAGATGTGTCCAACAGAACCATGTCCCTTCCAGGGAAAACCAATTCCTCAGCTCCACAACTTTCCTAATTCCTGCTCTCCCGATGGAGAGAACGCCCATACTGAAGAGTCACCCCGGGCCAAGGAGCTTGTAGGAAACTCTACAAAGATGACATCATTTAACCCACCTTACACCCAGGCAGGGCTGCAACTTTTAGCTCTGTTTTACAGAAGACGGATCAGAGACTCCAAGGGACTATAGACCTTGGTTACTATCAAACAGGTGGTAAATGGTAAGACTTGACTAATTCATACTCCAACTGCAATTTTCAACTCAATCACCCCCTGCTGGAAGTCGTTTGTTATCTCACCCTGAATCTGAGTTCACTGTACCTCTAAATGTGTTGCAGGGATAGGAAGTGCATGCACCGGGGAGCTGTGGGAGGCGGGGTCACATGACTTTAGACTGTAAGTGTACGTCCTTGTCATGTGTTATGCATGTTCATTACCAAGCATGCCGGGGGCACCTAGAAGTGAACTGAACGTTAACACTATAAAAGGCTTCCCTCCATGAACTCTGGCCACATGTGATAGCTATGAGGAGAGGAGGGAAGGAAACAGTACAGGGTCTTGGCTCAGAGAAGCTAAGGCAGAGAGAGGGCAAGTGACTTGGTCAGGTAAGATTGTGAAGCCTCAGACCTTGGGGTCCTCATGGGGCTGGGGTGGTTTCAGGATTCCTATGGTCCTGGAAGCCTGGAGGAAGGGAGGGGATGGGAGAGGGGAGCTAGAGATCAAGGTGTGAGCACTGTGGGGAAGCAGGGAAGCAGGGAAGCAGCTTAAGCAGCGGCATCAGTTTTGCTCTCATATCAGAACTAAGTGACCTGGCTCATTTCCAGCTTGGCCACTTTGTAGTTATGTGAACTTGCCCACCTAGACCTTACCTTCCTTTCCTCTGATGCATGCAGTTATGTAAGACCATCTCCAAGTTCCCCTAAGGTAAAGAGCTCGAGGAGTTCAGAAGAGCTCGAGTTGCCAGAGGAGGAACAAGGCCGGGGAGAGACCAGAAATGAAGGAAGATATCCCAAATGTTTTGCAGTGTCTCCGAAGTAGAGGAGTGGAATTTGAGCTTTGAAAACGAGTTAAAAGCTGTTTCCCATCCGGAGAGACATCACAAAATTAAAAACAGTGTATGTTCCTACTGGATTTATTTTTAATTTCTGAATGCAAATATTTGAAGGGAGAGGCTTAAGTCAAGTTCTGGTAAAGTTGAAAAAATACAGCCAAACAAACAAAAAAAGTAAATCAAAACCCCTCTCTCTCCACAGGATGTGGGAGAACAAGTAATGCTGATATTCTCTGATGGCTGGTGAGAGACAGGCAGATGGGTAGAGGGACAGATGGGTACATGCCTATACATTGTGTGTAAAATTTTACTTATGTCTCTTCTCCAAGTTTCATTGTGCTTGCTTATTTTGTTAAGATCCAGTTCAGCCTTTAAAGAGATGAGTTCTCCCTGTAGGTATTCTTATTCCTACACATTCTGGAGCCTCTTCAATGGACACTTTCATTCCCATGCTGGTCCGACCCCACCTCATCTCTTACAGCTGGGCTCACACGTCTCACAGGTGAAGTGAAGTGCAGCCCATGTGACTGTCTGTTACAAGAATACACACATACATGCACCTCCACCTTTCGGCTGTTGTCATACTTTCCCATAAGAAAGTCATGTTCATCTGGTGAGACATCCTGGCAGCACAGGCCTATGGGTAACTAAAGTTAACACCCCCACTTGCTGAAAAGGCTGCAGTGCAGAAGGTAGTGAGCTAGTACATGGGGAACATACTGAGTGTTAAGTACTTGGTTCTATGTCGCTGCATGTAAACCTTAAGAAAGAATTATATGAGCTTCTGTCCAGGAAACAGTGCAACTATTGTCCGTATAAGACAATTTGAGGACACAGTTTTGTGACCTTCCTGGACAGAGCAGTGTTCCCGTCAGTAAGCAGGTGTAAAATCCCCACATTTGCAGAGACTAAAAGAAATAAAGTCATACAAGAAGAGTCTGGTACCCAGTAGGACAGTGGTTGGCAAACTGAGGCTTGAGAGCCACATGCGGCTCTTTGGCCACTTCAGTGTGACTCTTCCACAAAATACCACGGCCTGGGTGAGTCTATTTTGAAGAAGTGGTATTAGAAGTTTAAGTTTAAAAATTTTGTCTCTCAAAAAAAATTTCAATCATTGTACCGTTGATATTTGGCTCTGTTGACTAATAAGTTTGCCAACCACTGCAGTAGGAGCTCCATAAATACTACTTCTCTTTGAGAGCCATTTAACCTACATTTTGGTGAGGGATTATCATCATGGCTTTTCTCAAAATTCTCTCCAGGAGCCATGACTCTGACGTACTCCTAAGAGTCCGTCAATAATGCAGACCACCGATGCTCTCTCCTGGAGGGCTGCTTTCCGGGTTCCAGAGCCACTTGGCTCCAGTCAGAAAGTCAGAAAAGGAAGGAGGGCAGAACCATAATGGTGCTCAAAGGAAAAGTGAAACATGGTACCAAGAGGATAGGAGCTGGGAATAATGGCTGAGAAGGAAGGCTCGGACCTCTGCAAGGGCAGAGGTAGGCAGGAGAATGAGGCAGGTGGGAATCAGTTCTCAGAGCCTCATGGAAGATGGTGGTGGCGTGTGTGTGTGTGTGTGTGTGTGTGTGTGTGTGTGAGAGAGAGAGAGAGAGAGAGAGAGAGAGAGAGAGAGAGAGAGAGAGAAATTCTTCAAGTGACTCTTGAAGACATTGGTTGGTTCAGGCATTGACTGTCATCAAGTCAATCTCCAAAAACTTTCAAATCTGTCCACTCTACTCTGTGACGACTTTACTCCAGGGTGTATTAGCGTTGGTCTGGGTAACTAGCCCAGTCTTCTTGCTTGTCTCATTTCAACCTGGACTCCTTTTAATCCCAGAGTGAGTTTTCTAGCTAGGACATTACCTAATTTCAGTGCCTTCAACACCTTTCCGTGGTCCTCCAAGGTACAACCTTGGCCTCCATTGTTGCCTCCTTGCTGCCCTACTTCTTCCCTGCATAAGGCCCTCCAACAACAGCTATTCCCTGCGTTCCATCTACTCCCCTTCTGTATGTGTTTCTCTTTGGGACCATCATCACTTGTCATTTGTTTTTCTCACTTTTATTCATCCTTCAGGTGTCAGCTTCGACACCATTTCGTCCAAAAAGCATCACTTACAGGTGACGTGCTCTGTGTTTCCCTTGTCAAAATAATTGTCAGTCTGTATTCTAATTGCCTGTCTCGCCCTTGGTGCCTATTATGACTCTGTGAGAATGTTAACATCCTTGACACCTTCTTCACCACTGAATGGCTGATCCCTAACCCATGATCGGGTACCATTAGAGGAACTCAGTGAATATTTGGCATATCTGTTCAAAGAAGGATGGAATAGGACTATCACTGCTGAGCTGAGAGTTGGCATTGCAAATACTAACGTGGGAATTACACAAATCTAGTTTTAGTTTCAGCTTCTTCATTCATAAATCTGAATGAATTTGATTAAATTTTGCACCTTAGTTACTTTGTCTACCATAAGGACACAGAATTATGTACTCTATGGGGTCATTAGGAAGATTTGATGAGATAATATATACCAGGCTTCTTGCAAATGATTGTTGATCAATAAGTAATTAGACAAGGATCTTTTAGGTTCCATGGTATATTTTTACAAGCTCTTTCCCCATATAGTTTCCTCTTAAAGATTGTTCTTGCTTTTTATTATCCAAATTCCCTCTGAGTAACCATTTGGGAGGACCAGAACCCAGGGTCCAGGAGTTGAAAGCGGGTTGTAGATATAAGATTTGTTCCTGGCATAGTGTCCTGACTCCAAATAAGCTAGAGTTAATTTTCTCTTGCCTGTTGGGATAGCTGTCACCGAGACTTCTGTGGCCACCCCCTGTTTCAAGCTAATTTGTCCTTTTAAGTATTAGAAGCTGCTTCTGGATCGAGGGGGATGCCAGCGGCACCAGTGTCATATTAGAAGGCTTATGACAGTGATATGTGACACATGACATTGGGAAGACTCTGCCAGATGGATGGGGCCCCTTCTTCATACTGAGTGCCTCAGTCAGGCAGGGCCTCACAGCTGGTTTCAAGGGCACAGGAAAGGCTGCCTGGGGCAACCAGACAAATGGTTTTGGGTAAAAAGAGCGGTCCTTTCTGGTGGAGAGGAAGCAGCCACCACATGTGGAATCAGAAGCCCTAGGTGGGTGGAGGCAGGCATAGCAGAGAGAGGGAAGGAAGTGAAAAGTTCCAAATTTCCTCCTGAAGATGAGGCATTTGCGAGCAGCCAGGGGCCATTTTTAATAGGAAAGATATAAACCTATAAATAAGAAATCTCGGAGCCATGGGAAGTATGGATTGAGCAAGAGCGTCTAGAGGCAGAGAGGCAACGTGATCTTGGTAAGAGGCAGCCAATGGTTGAGTTTGGTAGAGGGCATGGGAATGAGCAAGCTGGGTTGGATAGGAGAGAGATGACAATGAAAAAATCAATGGGGCCTGAAAGCTGATTAGAGGTTGGGTTCAAGAAATAAAGCCTCCCAGACTGGGAGAAAAGTGGAACCAACAAGAGAAGATCAAGGTCAGGCGATACTGCGAGGTGGACAGTGGGAGGACAGGAGGTACTTACATTCCCCCTGGATTGCTGCAGAGTCTCGTGGGACTTGTGTCCACCCAATGTCACAACATCTGGTCACTCTACTCAAATTCAGTCCAGCTGTTGGTTAACACTCTGGGAGAAGCAAGAGGGTGACAGGATAAATTCTGCGCTTCCTCATGGTGTCTCCTGGCCCAAACTCAGTCTGTCTGGCTTTTGGAAGACGACGAGCTGACCTACAACAATGATGGCGCAGGACACCAAATAGCACAGAGGGTGACTGTCTCCCAGAATCTTGACTTTGTTTGTGGACGGTGAAGGCTCGAAGAGTGGGAAGAAGGGAGTTAGAAGAAGACAAGCGAAACACTGAGAAACAAAAAGGTGACATTCCTTGCACTCCCTGCAGCAATGGGTCTATTTTTACATTTGCAATGGGGCAGAGGGCTGGCGTGTCATTTCAAACACTGCTGCATCTTGACTGAGACAGGATTACATATGACAGCACTGAAATCACATCTCCCCAGGCAACCGAGTGGAGGACTTCTAATTGCTCCAGTATCCAGAGGTACCACAACCATCCCAGTGTGTCCCTGCTGCCTGGGAGAGGGAGGCCATTAATTCCCTAGAAAGAAAACACGGAGCTTTCAAAAATATGAAGAAGGTGCCCTGCAACACAATAATCTCACTGTGATATGGTTTGTTCATAGTATAAAGGGGCTCAATTTTGCCATCTCTGAACTTAGAATAATCCATATTATTTTTTAAGTGTCATCAGAAGCCAAGACAGACAAAGAAAAATGTGTAGGACCACTTTCTTGGGGGCATAGAAAATGCATTCTAAAAAGAGCGCTCGCTGCTTTGTGTACACTTCATTTATTTCTGTATCCCTGGTGCCTGGTCCCACGTCTAGGAGTTTAATAAGTTTTAATAGGTAGAATGGGTTTAGCAAAGTAACTGTGCGATGTTATTCCCCTACCATGAGTGCCCTTCTACTGTGTTCCTTTGACTGGAAAATTCCTGCTTATATTTTTTTGTCATATCCCCACTCACATATGAAATATCACTTCCTGGGGGAAATCTTCTCTGTCAATAAGATTGAAAGGATGTCTCCATCATTACCTTAACACCACGCTGCCTTACTGGGGGTGCCAGCAAGCGAGTTATATTTTATCTGGTATCCTGTTTGCCTCTGAGCGACCTGGAGATAGAAACCATTTCTTCTCCTCCTCCTCCTCCTCCTCCTCCTCCTCCTCCTCCTCCTCCTCCTCCTCCTCCTCGTCCTCCTCCTCCTCCTCCTCCTCCTCCTCCTTCTCCTTCTCCTTCTCCTCCTTTTCTTCCTCCTCCTTCTCTCCTTCTGCTCTCTCTTTCTCGATTGCTTGCTATAACTTGGCACACAGTAGGTTCATAATAAATGAGGGTTGAGAAACTGCTCTGAGAAGTATTAGAGAGAGAATATTGTCAGAGATAAATAACAGATGGAACGCAGGGGCAATAGGAGGGGAAGGGTGGTGATAAACAAGCCTGGACAGCCTCCTTGTACTTCTTTGCTTGTCATCAGTACTGGTGAGTGATCTATGGATGCGGCCCTTCCAGCCCCAACACAGTCCCTCCACCGTGATTTCCTGCAGTAAGGCTTTCTGCCACAAAGTTGCAAATAAAAGATAAAAAAATGTGAGTGATGTTTTCTGGATGGCCGTTGCCTTTTTTTTTTTTTTTAATATTGTTTTTCCCAATTGGGTTTAAAGCCCGAGTCTGTGTGTGGTCCCTTGGAGGAGAGCAGCTTTCCGGTCACAGTGAGCTGGAACCAGGGTCTGATACGTTCCCCAAAGGGAGCCATTATGTGCAGCCAATTAGATCCTGTTCTATGCTTCTCTGTTTTCTCCTAAATCACCGTGTGTTTTCTGAAGCGAGTGTATTGTCTATGAGATGGATTGCTAGTCTCCTTTCATAAAGCAGCTGAAAGAATCAAGGAGCAGATTTCTCTTGGCACTTTCCCCTTTAAAAAAAAAAATCAGCCACACTCACAGCCTCACCTTATTTTTTCAGGGGAATGACCCCTAACTCTAAATCGTCAGCTCAACCCTCTGGCTGGATCTTCAAGTCATTGTCTTCCGTCTGGCGCACGAATTTCCACACATCTAAAGTCTAACTCAGAACCTCCCTCCTTCACCTGCAAAAGCAGTGTCCCACGTGGTGTTTAGGCTGCCTCTCTCACAGCCACCAGGATGTAAGCCACAGTTGCCTGGCATGAGAATGAGGGCAGAGAGGGCTTCTCCTGGATTTCCTTGTCACTAGTCCCCTCACAATCCTCCTGAATTATAGGCATGAAGCTTCACTTCCTTTACTATAACTCACACTCTGCAGCCTGGTTTTCAAAGCCCTACACAGATGACTTTTAGGTACCATCCCAAGCTATCTCCTGAGAAATCCTCCAAGAACAAGCCCCTGAGTCCCCCTAGTTTCCATTCACTAAGCAGACCCTGACCCTCAGGCTCCATCCTCAGACTCACCATCCTGGACTAAGTCCTTTTAACTCTCTGGTTCTTGTCCCAGTGCCTGGGCTACTGGGGGCCTTGGGTTTGATGCTTCTGTAAGCTTGTAGTGTGTTCTGTAAGTATGTAAGTTCTGTAAGTATGACCCCACGTAGAGTTCAGATGCTGGTTATCAGTGGTGCCTTGTCTCTATGCTCAGAAGCTCACTGGACAGCCCAACCCCATTTCCAGCTCTCACCCTGGTTCCTAGGATCCAGAGTAAGGTACATGGCCCAGGGTCAGTGTTTGTCTGGAAGTTCAGAAAGTAGCTAAGTAAAGGCATCCTGGCATCAAATCTAAAGATGGAAGTGGGAGCATAAAATGAAGAAAGAGGAGCCATGAAAAGATGAGAAGATACAAAGAGATGTTCTGGATGCTGTGCACCATCTGGGAGAATTCACCGGTACTGTTTTCGTTGCAATTGATGGAGACCTAACTCAAACCAACTTGAGCCCTACCAGGAAAGAATTAGCCCATGTCACTTAAAAAATCTGTAAATAATTTTGGCTTCCTGTGGGGTTGAATAGAGGTCACAGATGATGTCCTTTGACACCTTTCTCTCTCCGTAGCTTGGTCTGCTTCCCACAGTGATTCCTAGGCGGGCTCCTCCTTGCGTGAATAAGCTCTCAGCTTCCATCCCACCAGCTTAGCATCCCCAGGGAAGAGAGTGCCTCTCTTTCACAATAGTGGTGCCAAGTTTCAGGAATATTTCCTAATGAAGTAGTTTAGGCTCTACTTCCATTTCCGAATGAATCACTGTGGCCAGAGAGAAGAAATCTATCGCCAAAAGACTCAGGGCACTGTCAGAAGGACAAGGGATGAGCTGTTAGGTTGGTAAAACACACCCAGTGTCCTCCAGGATGCGTAACAGAAGCTGGTGGTTTAGGACAAAAGGTGTGCTGGAGGCCTGAACCTTGTGGGTTGAGAGTGATTTTGGTCACTTTTGTAGGTCCCACGCTTGACCTCTCTCTTATACCTTAGTACATGTGAGAGGGGTCAGGGGCGATGGTGAACCAAAGAAATACCTCTTACCATCTCAACAATATGGAGCACACGCTGATATAAAAAAAAATCACTTGTCAAAGGAATTACCTTCTACTTAGATCAGCTATTCAGAAGAAAACCTTATTGAGCAGCTGTCTGGGACCACCAATAAAAACTCTCTTCTTGTCTAGGTCAGTGGTTGGCAAACTGTGGCTCACGAGCCTCATGCAGCTCTTTGGCCCCTTGAGTGTGGCTCTTCCACAAAATACCACATGCGGACGCGCACATACAGTGTGACTGAAACTTCGTGGCCCATGCACAGAAGTTAGTTTTCCACTCTCAAAAGAAATTTCAGTCGTTGTACTGTTGATATTTGGCTCTGTTGACTCATGAGTTTGCCGACCACTGGACTAGGTAAAAGGATGGGTGAGCGAGACCTGGGAACAAAAGGAACAGCCTCAAATTTGGCCACCAATTCACCCCATGCAACCTAATGAGCTTTTAAGAGGTAAGATCTCCTTTAGGGAATATTTCTCACCCCAGAACTTTAACCTGGATAAACCTTCTGGTATCCACATTTCACGGTCTTTCCTTGTTCCGTGCCGAGGATTAGGATCCAAGGGTCCCTCTGACCCCCACCCTTGCCCCAGCTGAATCCTTGGTTAGACACATCCCAACACATTTCTTCACCTGGCCCAGGTCCAATTCCTCTTTCTCCTACAAGCCTGCCATCCAATGCCCTTATTTTAAGTTGGGTTCCCCCTCCCCCAAACTCCATAGTATGTTGTTTATTCTCCTGCCATAGCTCTTATCACAGTCTGCTTTTGAATTAGGGTTATTTATGTACGTGTCTGTCTTCGTTGATAGACTGGGAGCTCTCAACAGGCCTGGAGTCGCTCTTATTCATCTCTGTGTCCCCCACAGTGTCAAGTGCAGCCTTTATACTGAGCAGAAGCTCCACAAATGCCTGCCAGATCACTGAGCCCAATCATACACAGTATTTTTCAAAGGTTCCACATTCACTTGAGCACTGCTTCTAATTAAAAAAAAAAAAATCCGTGCTCCTCATAATAAATAACAATCTCATGCCTCCTGCTGGGATTGGAGGGGTGTAATAAATAAACGCTTCTCTCCACTCATGTGCGGAACTGGCTAAAGCATTACACAAGAAGGCAGACAGAGGATTCGAGCAGTTTTATTGCTGATAAACGTTAAACTGAGGAAGCAGCTGAGGTGGACGGCAAGCCCTTTCTAGGACTTCCTCATCTAAACACCAGCCACGCATCTTTTTGGACCTGGGTGTGCCCTTTCGATGCAGAGAGGGGAGAAGCAAAGCAGTGACTCCTGTGTGCTGTGAGGATGGTGGCTGAGCTGTGCATGCATGTTCTTCCTTAGCCGTATTCTACCAGCCTCTCTTCCTCCCGCAGAGCAGTGAGAGACATGGCTTGAGTGTCACTGTAATAAAACACACACACACACACACACACACACACACACACATACACACACACACACAACAGTCCTTCATGTAGAAGGAAGCACAAGAAGTGCAGAGTATGTCTTCAACCAACACCTCTCTTCATTCCTTTGTTCACTGAAGTTTAACATGAATAGCTATGCATCATCTACTTTGTCCTGGGTACCATGCTGGCACATGGATTACAGCAGTGAGCAAGGAAGAACCAACAGAATTAGGGGCAGAGCCACTCATGTCCCAGCACAGTCACAGCCTCCAGGGGGCTCACAGTCTAGAGTCGGGAACAGACAAGGGGCACGTGACGGCAGGAGCAGCATCGCGGGGACTGTGGGAGCAGCCCAGACTGGGAGGTCCAAGAAAGGCTCTGAAGAAGGCGTGGTGGCTGGGATTGGATGGGACTTCATGGGCCGCAATAACAGGAAGAGGGTTTGGTGGAGAGAGGAGTGGGAGAGAACGGGAAAGGGAAGAGAATATGCTAAGAGCCTGGCACATCTCCAGAGCAGAGAGGAAGCTGGGCCACTCTAGAAAGCTGGGAGTAGGAAGGATAGTGAGGTACAAAGAGCCCGAGGAGGTGGCTGGCCTGCTAACCCAGATTAAGAAATCTGAATTCATATCTGGCCGGTTGACTCAGTGGCTGATCATCAACCTATTAACAAGGAGGTCACCATTCCATTCCGGGTCAGGGTACATGCCTGAGGGTAGGCTCGATCCCCAGCGGGGGGCATGCCGGAGGCAGCCGATCAATGATTCTCTCTCATCATTGATGTTTCATCTCTCTGTTCCTCTCCCTTCCTCTCTGAAATCAATAAATATATATATATTTTACAAAGAAATCTGAATTCGTTACTAAATGCACCTCCCAGACTCACAAAATATTTCAAAAGTATATACAGAGGCCCAAGATGTGTTGAGCACTGAATTTTCATCTGCTTTCCTCACCCTGCTTCATACTAAAGAGCAAAACTGATTGCCAAGGTACCCAGGTGCTGTGGTGTTTGGAAATATGAATGGTATTAAAGTGAGAGAGAGCGCGTCGCCAAAAGAGAAAAACAGAGAGAAAAACACAAAATCGCGAGGGATGGAGGCAGGCGTGGCAGCTCTGAAATGATTCTTAAGGGAAAGAGACAATTTAAACTTGTCAGCGTGCTTTTTAAAGGCAGCCAAATGCAAACAAAACTCCCTTGGAGGTTTTGGCAGTGCTTTCATTCTTGCTGGCAAAAAAAAATAAATAAATAAAAGAGTCTGCATGATCAGAATCTTATTATCAGAAACATCTAGACCAAAAAAGGCTCTGTTCTATTTTTAATGTCACCCACTGCAGCGAGCTGACCCTAGGAGCAGTCATTAGTTGGCCCCATATATGGCACCGCTGTTTCAGAACCCAATTCCCAAACCCGGCAATAATGCATGGACACCAACAATGACTGTGTCCTGTGAAGGCAACTGATCGAGATACAAGTCAGCCTACAGATATGACCCCCCCCACCCCTCAGTGCTCTCCCCATCGCACCGCGGTATCTCAAAGCCAGAAGAAACCTTAGCGACCATCGTGTCCTACCCTGTCACTGAACATCTGAGACAACTCAGGCCCAGGGTGTAGCGTGATCTTCTCAGCGTCACCCAGCATGCTGGAGGCAGAGCTAGATTTAGGCCCCAGATGCTTACTTCATTAGTGCTTTTCTACTCTCCGGGCTTCAGACAACGCTTTGAAAGCCAGCTTAGAGGCAGGTGCAAGCCAAAGACAATCCATGCCCTGTGATCCCAACTACATTTGAAGCTGGGTAGACCCATGGGCTTAGGAACATGCCTCTGAAAAAGAATGTGGCTCCCAGAGCAGCACACTTTCTTCCATTGCAGGGGTGGAATCAGCTCCATGAAGGTGACCACTTGGTAGAACAAGGTCAGAATATGTCCCCTTAAAGGCAGGCAGATCCCCCCCAAAAAGCCAGAGTGAAATAAGCTACGCGTGCCAACTGCCTTTTCCCAAACTCATCAATCAATTAGGCCAGCGGTCTGCAAACTCATGAGTCAAGAGAGCCAAATGTCAACAGCACAATGATTGAATTTCTTTTGAGAGCCACATTTTTTTTAAGCTTAAACTATATAGGTAGGTACAATGTTATTAACTTAATTAGGGTACGTGGTATTTTGTGGAAGAGCCACATTCAAGAGGCCAAAGAGCCGCATGTGGCTCGCCAGTTGCAGTTTGCTAATCAGGGAATTAGGCCATCTGTCTTCTGGTTCGGGTGGAGGGGAGTCACAAAAGGTCGCGGCCTTCCATAGAAAACAAGGAGAAAGGAGGTCCCTTCTCTAACATTTCAAGATAATTTTTAAAATCTTAATTTATGGGGCTTTTACTCATCAACCCAAGGTATATTACACCCGTTGTGAGAGAAGGTCAGCAATCTACCAAGAAATTCTTGCTTCCATTCTCATGAAGCCACTTTCACTAATAGCCAATATACCTAAGGGTATTCTATTGATTAGCTACATATATTTTGCTTCCAGTATGGGTCAGACAAATATTAACTCAATTAACTCCATGTCCATGTTGAACCTAAAACTGGAAAATGTATTCCCTATGCTATTAGATTATGTCCAGCCACATAATTATCTAAGAGAGCTCATTAAAGGTTCTGGAACAAGATCTAACGGTGACCTAAATGGTGTCAGAAACCTTCTAGATGCTCAACAAGTATTGAGATCCCCAAGAGGTTTTAGTTTATGTGGGCTATATTATTCATATTTACCATATTAGAAATTAAAACAGAAATTTAAAACATGTTTCCTAATTCATTTTAAAAAATCACAATAAACCCATTATGTGTTAACATAAAAAGACATTTTTATGAAAAATAATTTGTTTTCCCAAACAATAATTCAGTGAGAAGAGTGGCATCATTTTACATTTTTGCACATTTCTTTGGTGCCTGGCTTAATAGAAGACAGTCTGATTCTCATGTCTGCTTCTGCATTCACTCTCTTATGAAATCCCATGTTAAAAAGACTTTGGAAAACTCCACTGTACATTATGATAAAATACAAGTAGAAAAGGCAACTCATATGTTTAGCATTATGATGTAATACTATGGCAACAGTCTATATTATATCTGTAGTCAAATCATGTCTACAATATTATAGGTTTAGTCTCACCCTCATGGATTCTTTGTATGGGTTTCAGGGACCTCCAGGGGACCCTGGACCAACCTCTGAGAGCCATTAATGCAGAGGGTAGCTTGGTGGGCAGGCAGTGCACAGCGCTACCGGAAGGAGTTCTTCTAACAGTGTTGGGGAGGAAAATAGGACCTGCACCAAGGCATATCAGCCAGGAAGGAGAACCGAGGATGGAGAGCAATGCTCAGGCAACAGATGCCATAGACCTTAGTAACCAATTAGGTGTGGGGATGAAAGGGAGGGAAGAGTCTTGAGCCAATGAATGGCTGGATATCTAGCAGTACAGGTGTGGGGTGTTTTTCAACCCATCCTTGGGCCAGCTTTCTATTCCACGAGGGTTTAACCTGAGGTAGAAAGGAGGGGGAAAGGAGCTGGGAGGCCCAGTCCTGTGGAGTTGGGAGCTCCACAGTGTTGCAAACATAGAGACTTCTCCCCTTGTCGAATCACAGGAAGAGACAGAGGTACAAAGATCGATGCTCTCGCATGTGAAAGCCCAAAGAAATGAATTTTTAAGACAAAATATTAGGCATTTTAAGGTAAAGTTTAAAGCAGATTTTTAAAAAGTAAAACCCAAATAGAAATAAACTACCCCTCGCCCCAGTTTTATATTCTTCACAATGACACCGAGGATCCCCGATGCCTCTGGAAGGTATGGGTTCTCTTAGCATTGACTCTCTGGGCTGTCTTACTATAATGAGTATATTTCTGTTAGAGTTTCAAAATTTATATAAGTCTAATCCAAAATCTCTCATAAACTCCCCTTTCTAGAGAATCCAAAAAATTAATAAGGATAAACATTATTTTGGCACCAATAACACACCCACAAAATTTAAGAGCATAAATTTTCTGTCCCTAAATCATTTAATTAAGTAAAATTTTATTCCCATAATTGCCACAGGAATAGCAAAAGTCTGAAAAGCATGAGCATCTGGCTTATGAGCATGGTATTGAGTCTCAGTAAGCCCCCCAGGGCCTATGACCTTTAAAAGAAATCTTCCATTAAGTATTAATGGCATATTTTCTATATTTAGGGGGAGAAAAAGCCCCTCTAAGCAATATTATTATTGTTTGTTTAAATACATGAAACTCCTGTCTTCTGTTTGAAGTATAGAAATACCCAGTGTTACAAACCCCTTTCCTTAAAAACCTCTTAATTCTCTTCATCATATTGAACTCAGCCTACAAAATCCACATTATCTTTGTGAGCACACATTCGCGTTTCTGAGACAGTGGTTGCTGTGTGTTGCTTAGGCCTTAAGAAATCTGCCTCCTAGATTTCTCCTCACTCAAATAGTTTTCGGTGTAATAATCGTCCCCAGCATATTCCAGCACCGAGACCGCTGTTGATGCTTCAGAAATGTTAAGAAAAGCCGCTACCTCTGCTGTAAGCCCCTCACGGCACTCTTTGCTCACTTTAATTAGCCTTTTTTCTGTGACATCCTCCCTTGCAGGAGTGAGCTGTGCCTTTGATGTATCTTTTCTCTCTGTTGTTCTGCTAAATCCTACAGGAATGCTCAACTCAGTTTCTAACTATTTAATCTGCTTCGTAGCTTGGCCCCATTCCTTCTCTAACAAATGGAAAAGTTCTACTATTAGCTGGAATTGAATTCCTTCCTTCTATCCTTTGATTTTTTCCCCCTCTGCTTTCTGGCCAAAACATGTATTCATCTAATGTCACCCTCTTGGTGTTATCTCTGCTTTCCCATAATGAGAGCTGCTATGAAAGTAATAATTTTAGGGTCAGCCAAAAGCCTCTACATTCCCAATAAATCTTGTCCATTACCATTTCCCGAGTTAAATCACCACACCAGGAGAGAGTTTCTCATCAGACTATCTATACCAGTGGTCGGCAAACTCATTAGTCCACAGAGCCAAGTATCAACAGTACAACGATTGAAATTTCTTTCGAGAGCCAAATTTTTTAAACTTAAACTTCTTATAACGCCACTTCTTCAAAATAGACTCACCCAGGCCGTGGTATTTTGTGGAAGAGGCACACTCAAGAGGCCAAAGAGCCGCATGTGGCTAGCGAGCCACAGTTTGCCGACCACAGGACTATACCAAGCCCAGGTTGGACTTAATGTACCATTACTCTAAGTTCCCTTTATTATGTGTTGTGGTAAGTAGGATCCAAAAATAGTCTCCAGGTATGCCACCCAAATCCCTGGAACCCCAAGCATGACATCACATTGATGATTATGTAGCATGATATGGCAAAAAGGATGCTGAAGATATAATTTATGTTTACCATCAGCTGATGTTAATCAAAAGAAATATTATCAGTATTATCATGTGATTTGTCTAATCACTTAAGTTTAGATAGTTGTATCTGGATGGTGGCCTTAGAATCCTACATCGGGAAATAGCCCAAGCATGTTCTCTGATGACTTAGATGGTAGCTGAAGTCCACCTCTAATATCTGTGTCACTATTGACCCAGAACTTCTCTGGTGGACATGCTATTGATCTCTCACTTGTCCAAATGAGAGTCATTGCCTGTCTCTCTCAGTTTCCAGGGCTGTTTCCTGGTGTGGACCTTCATCGGGTCACCTCCCAGCGGTTCCCAGAATCCGGCCACTGGCCATTCCATTTGGCTCTCTGAGACCTTGCCTCTTTCCTTGTGTTGCATATCTTTGTGTACCTGGCACATTTTTTGATCTAACAACAACTAAAATGCCTTCTTTGAGAACAGTTACACAAGGTGCAGCTACTGTTACCTTTTATACTGCTTATCTCATTTTATCTCCAATAAATTCAATAAAAATAGAAAAAAATTTTAAATCTCACCTTTCATATCTACCTGACTGTCCCTGTAAAATGTCAACATTTTTCCTAAGGAGATACTTTTTCTGCTTCAACACAACCTCCCTGGGCTTGATTTCATTGTTCCATGACTCTTGTGGAGAGAGTGATACCCATACAGGTCAGGATATCCTACTTCCTCCTTGATTTCCTGAATGCAATGATTCCTAGATGATAAACGTTACAGGCACAGGCAGTTTTTGGTTTGCCTTCATAGCCTCTGGAATTTTAATAATTCTCTCTGAGAAAAGAGCTGATTCTTCTTGACAATAAGAATATTTATTTATTTATGCCTATTTACTAATAAAATCTACCACCACATCTGTGGGTGAAGCAACAGTTCTGGTCTTGGGAAACTAAAGCTTTGGGCATAAGCTCTGGATGAAGAAGCTTCTGGTCAATGTGAGGTCTCACAGTACAGAGCTCTCAAGAACCCATAGATGAGCCTGAGTGTATGAGAGATCAGAACTTGGGGTTCTGCCTTTGTTCCTTTGTGGTGTGTCAAAAAGAATTTCAGGGAAATTCAGTCTGTGTACCTGGGCCTGAACACAACATTTTAAAGTGAATGTTTTACACAGTAGGGCTCTGCAGTCCATGAAGAACGTCCCTGCCTTTGCATTTGAAAGTAGTCATAAATGACGTGCCATTTATCAAGTCCAAAGGGTTCTAATATCTGCTTCAGCCTCTACTGAAATACCAATGCAAATCCTACCTGTGTGGTTCAAGGTCAAGTTTCATCAGGCCAAAATGAAGATCAAAATGGCTGGGATATTTCCAAGTTTGCCCTTAATCCTATCTAATAAAAGAGTAATAGGCAAACTGACCACGCCTCTGCTATACCCACAAGCCATGCCTACCAGCCAATCAGGAATGAGTATGCAAATTAATCCAACCAAGATGGCTGTGGCCACAGAGAGAGCAGGAAGCTTGGGTTTCCCCAGCAATGGAGGAAGCCAAGCTTTCTGCCTGCCCTGGCCTGCTTTGGCCTCCGATTAAGGCTACAAAGTTTCAATTATAGAAGAAAAATAAATCCTAGATGCCAGGGCCTCTGCTTGGGTCACCAGGGGGCATGGCCAGCCTGCAAACCACCATAGGCTCCTTGCCCAGGCCACCACATGTGCCAAAGGATCCCCTACTCTGATCCGGGACACCCTTCAGGGAAAACAGCCACCCCCAATCGTGCACCAGGCCTCTATCCTATCTAATAAAAGAATAATATGCAAAATGACCATCACTCCAACACACAAGATGGCTGCCCCCATGTGGACACAATATGGCCACCACAAGATGGCCAGCAGAGGAGGGCAGTTGGGAGGGACCAGGTCTGCAAGGGAGGGCAGTTGGGGGTGATCAAGCCTTCAGGGGAGGGTAGTTAGGGACAAAGAGGCTGGCAGGGGAGCAGTTAGGCATCAATTAGAGTGGCAGGGGAGTGGTTAGGGGGTGATCAGACTGGTAGGCAGAAGTGGTTAGGGGCAATCAGGAAGGCAGGCAGGTGAGCAGTTGAGAGCCAGCAGTCCTGGATTGTGAGATGGAAGTCTGACTGCCCGTTTAGATCTGATCATAATGGGATCAAGTCTGCAGGGATATGGCCTAAATGAGCAGTCAAACATCCCTTGAGGGATCCCAGATTGGAGAGGGTGCAGGCTGGGCTGAGAGACACACACACCCCCATGTACGAGTTTCATGCACCAGGCCTCTAGTTGTATAATACCAGCCACTCATTAGTAGAAAAAGCCCGTAGGTCAACTGTAAAACCAAAACCAATTCCATAGTACACAAGTTCCATGCAAATGAGTCAATACCCCACGTGGGCACCACAATCCAGGCTCACGTCCCTGCCCAACGAATCGTCTCTCTCAACTCCTTTTATTTTGCCCCCAAACATCATTTCTCATCTGTGGTTTAGGTTGGTCTATTTTCACTCAATGGCAGAATTTTTGTAGTCAATAAGTAATACCTCACTCTTTTCTATTATGGAGCAAATGAGATACGGACTCAGGTTGGTGAGACAGAGATCAAAATGTCAGCTTCATTACTGGAAAAAAAAAGTTATAGTTATGGACATGGTTTCTGTTCACAGCCAATGAGCTTGCTAACACTCTCTGAAATGAACTTCTCCCAAATCACTGTTCCCCTCCTTTGACATAGGAAGCCTGCCCCGCTCAAATCTGTGCATAACAGAGCAAGTGGGCCAGATGCTTTCTCTTTACAGGCAGAAATGCACCCAAAAGAAGAGTGAGGACGGATTGAGCAATCCATCCATCAATTAAGTTGCCTTTTTGCCCTGAGGATGGAGATGGAGAGAGAGGCCAGGATGCCCCTGTAACGGAGCGCTTTCTGCATGAAGACATGAAGCCAAGGAGAAAGATTTCACTCCCAAACAGAATTGGCTCAATTTAGACCATTTCTGAAGAAATTATATAATCATAAAGATAGGACTCTCCTAACAACTGACTGTCTGGTTTCCAAGTTCAGGGGTATAAGGAGTAATTAACAAACCATCTATTCATTCATTCACTCATTCATTCAAGAGTTATTGAAAGCCAATCATGTAGAAGGCGTTGTGCAATCCCCTCTCTATCAAATGAAGAAGCCAAGGACCAGAGAAATGAAGTAATGTGACCAGTGTCACCCACCACATTGGGGATGGAGCTAAGACTAAAACCCATCCTTCTGGGCACCACAAAATAAAAAGGCTAAGATGTATGTCCCTGGGCATGTCACATCTGAAATGCTGTGTTCAGTGCTAACCACCTCCAAAAAGTTAGTGACGCAACTGTGACCCAGAGAAAAGAAGTCAGAGGAGTCAGAGAAAGTGTGGAAAATGGGTTATGTGAGAAGTGGAAGGAAGAAAGCTGTGGTGGAAAGAGTTCTTCCGCTGGTGTCAAATCACCTGGGTTCAAGACGTGGATTCAATCATGTTGAATTGCTATAACCTTGGACAGCTCCCCTGACTTCCAGAGCCTCCATTCTCTCCTCTATTGGGTGTAGATGACAATAAACATCACTGCACTTCTCACAGAGTTATATGTGGTAATGGACCAGAGTGATTTATGTAAAACAATAGGCATGTCACTACTACTACTACTACTACTATTATTATCATTAGTAAAGGTAATGGAGTAAAGAATATTTAGCAAGCAAAGAGATAGAGTTGAGCCCTTGGCAATGTGAGATTTTGTCTCTTATGAAAAAAAAAAAGACTAAAATTTGCTAGCCTTCTATCAGTTAGGTATTTTTCTAAGTTCTCATTGTAAATTCACCACTCAGTAATGCTGTGATTACTGTGGTCCCCTACTATGCATATAAGGAAAATGAGGCTTCAGAGGAGTTGAGAAATTTGTCCAAAGTAGCATGGGAAGTGGGGGAGTCACGCCTGGAATGAAGTCAAACACCATCCTGTCTCCTCTGCACGCATCCTCAGCCTGTCTCCTATAGCGGACATGCAGCACTGAGCACAGAGAGAGGCGGGACACAGGTCGTGCACTGGGATTACACTGGAGTCTGCCTGCCTGGGTCAAAGCACAGCTACTGTTCACCATCAGGCAAAGAGCAACGTGGTTGGGGGTGTGGGCTCTGGAACCCAGCTCCTGGAGTTGGCATCTGGGCTCTGCCACTTAGTAGCTGTTGGACATAGTCAAGATATTGGATCTATCTGTGTCTCCTCTTTTTGCAACTGAAGATGCTAATCGGCCTACCTTCCCAGGTCACTATGTAAGAACACGTGAGCTTGTGCATATAGGTGCCTGCAGCTGCATGGCATACATACAGTGGTCATTGCTGAACAGCTTGTCAGGGGAGTAGAAGGCAGAGCCTTTGGCAGAGTGATGGACCAGATGACATGCAGGTGCCCTGCACCCCTCAGAGCCTAAGGGCACGGTTCCTTCCCCCTTCTGCGCAGATCCTGGGGCAGGCACTCCTGGGAGCCTCCTGGAGCTCGGCCAGCTCCTTTGCACCACAAGGGTTTTGACAATGGCAAAGGGCATTGGGAAGATAACATCAACGTGCTGGGTATAGAAACTGGTTTTTAAAAATAGGCACACTCAAGCCGGTTCTGAGAATTTGCTGGCATAGTTCATATATTTAGGGGTTATTCTACCTCTTCTTTTAAACTGATCAAACATGTATTGTACAGTCCTAACGGGTCTGGATTCTAGGAAGCCCATTCTGAGGCGAAAAAAAAAAAAAAAGGTTTTAGCCAGACAGCATGCTATCACATCTTGAGGGTGGAGATCAAACCTCACTCGGGGTGTGAGGAGGGGGTGAGCCTCAACAGGAAGTTTTGACAATAGAATAAAAATAGCAGAGGTGGTATAGTTTCCCAAGTTCCATTGAGGTCAGGTGAAGTGATGGGTGTGGAGAGCAGCTACGACATTTGGACAGGATCAAGCCTCAGACTGACTTGTGGCAAAGCCACATGTGAGTCCCAGCTTGGAAGGCAAAATTATAGCCAACAGGCTATGGTTGTAAGCTTGACCTTATAGTCCGACCCTGCATTCCTAGGTAGCTAAAGGGTGTGGGCTGCAGGGTGTGCAACAAGTGCTGCCAAAACAAGGCTTGATAGAGTTCAGAGAATGGCAACAAAGGAAAGAAGCCGATTTGAAACCGGTAAGAACATTGTAAACATCTTGCCCTTGGTTTGCTTTGTGTGATCTGACTACAAAATAAAGCTTCAGCTTACAGCCTGTGTCACTGTTTCCTCATCCAGGCACAGTGATCCACCTGGTCCCAACTGTATTCTCTTGCGTCTTCTTTAATCCTTCACCACCGTCCCCCATCAGGCTCACCCCTGGCCAGGTTGGACATGATTCAGTGGGAAAAGTCAAAGTGTCTCCCCCAAGCCCCACACTACTCAATATCAACATGGCTTTAACTTAATTAGGAATACTTCCTCTTTGAGGCTTGTTTTATTGACTTTATTGGTGTTGCAATGGTTAAGAAAAGTATATAGGCTTAAAATGTACAATTTTATGAGACATAATCTGTACATTGACTTGTGTATTCACCATGCCAAGTCATGTCTCTTTCCATCACCATTTACCCGCCGTTACCCTCACCTGCCTTCCCCCACCGCCATTTCCCTCTGGTAATGACCGTACTGTTGTCTGTATGAGGGTGTTTGAGTTTGTTTGTTTGTTTGTTTGTTTGGCTTTGTTTTTAAAGGCAACAACCACAGCACTAGAGGAAGCCAGGGTGGCCACTTGTACGGAACATTAATGAGAAAGTAAGGTACATCTTTTGGAAAGCAGTATGACAGTAATGTATATGAGTCCCCCCAAAAAAATGTATTTTCACCCCAGAATCCCTTTTTCTAAATAAAACATTGAGGATAGGTCAGATGGCCTGTTCTCTGCGTTTAAAGTTCAGAAGCATAAGAAATCTGGCCCATCGACACTTACAATCCACCAACAGGAGAAATGTTTGAAAATGCAAGAGCAGTGAAATAACTCATAGCAGACCTGTGAGACAGAACATCAGGTTGCTATTAAACTGATGATTTGGGGGAAAATAATGACACAGGAAATCATTATGAGCAACTGTTGGGTGAAAGGAGCAAGTTAATTAAGGAGTCTGAGCTGTGAACACCGTCACTGTGTGCATTCATTTTCACGGAAACAAGAGGACACGTGGTGGGATGAATGTACACAGTGAACACAGTGGTTACTGGGGCTAATGGGGTGCAAATCATTTTTAGGTCCTTTTGCATGCTTTCATGAGCTATCTGAATTATTCCAAATAAGTTTCACAGTAAGTACCACTTCACAATAAGGAAAAAAAATCAGTCAATCAATACCTTTAGTGAAGGAAGACCTCCTGCTACTTTTCACAGGCAAAGAGGAAACTGTAGATTTGTGGAAGATATATTTGGGTCATTTGGGTCGTCCAGTAGTCTGCAAGGAGATAAGGGGGTCACCCACATCCTTTAACTGCACCTCCGTCCCTCCGGTCGTAGAAGGAGATGGGATTGTGAAGTTCGAGATAATAAAAGCAACAAGTCCCAAATCACTCTGCCGCTCATTGACCACATGGCCTTAATCTCAATCTAAAATGAAGATCCATAGTTCAAAGTTTTGCCGTCAGGGCTTATTGAGAAACTAAATTTGAAAGCTATTGGACATGGCCTGCTCATGGTTGGACTTCAACCGACATCAAGTGTTTTACTTCATTCACCCTTTTAAAACGTGGGCTGGTGACACTCAATGAGACAGGGTGTGAGACGCATCCATGTGCTGGAGGACACACAGGCCACACTGAAGGCTGGTTCTCTTCCTCTCCTCTTTGGCTATGCCTGAGCTTGACCTCCTGCTCAAGCCTTTGCTCCCTGCTGCCCTTTCAGGACATAAGGCAGAGTGATGGAACAGCCTGCGGGAGGCAAAAGGGATGGGCAGGGGGCAGGGTGGGGGGAGGCCTGCCACACCTTGGACTCCGGGAAGATACATCTTGCCTGTGCTCCAGGAACAGAGAGGCGGACAGCTCACCCGGCCACTCCATGCATGCCAGTTCTGCACTGGAAAAAAACTGGAGGGCTTAACGTTTTGTGGAAACATGCTCTATATTTATTTTATTACTAGAGGCCTGGTGCACGAAATTTGTGCACAGGGGGCAGAGGATGTCCCTCAGCCCAGCCTGCACCCTTTCCAATATGGGACACCTCGAGGGATGTCGAACTGCCCCGTTAGGCCCGATCGCAGTAGGATTGGGCCTAAACAGGCAGTCGGACATCCTTCTCACAATTCAGGACTGCTGGCTCCAAACTGCTCACCTGCCTGCCTCCCTGATTGCCCCTAACTGCTTCTGCCTGCCAGCCTGATCACCCCCTAACCACTACCCTGCCAACCTAATTGATGTCTAACTGCGCCCCTGCCAGCCTGTTTGTCCCCAACTTACTTCCTCTGCCAGCCTGGTCACCCCTAACTGCCTTCCCCTGCAGGCTTGATAGTCCCCAACTACACTTCCTTGCAGGCCTTCTCCCTCCCAACTGCCCTCCCCTGCTGGGCTGATCACCCACAACTGCCCTCACTTGCAGGCCTGGAACCTCCCAATGGTCCTCCCCTGCTGGCCATCTTGTGGTGGCCATCTTATGTCCACATGGGAACAGGATCTTTGACCACATAGGGGCAGCCCTCTTGTGTATTGGAATGATGGTCAATCTGTGTATTACTCTTTTATGAGATAAGATAGAGGCCTGGTGCATGGGTGGAGGCCAGCTGGTTTGCCCTGAAGGGTGTCCCAGATCAGAGTGGGGGTTTCCTTGGGGTGTGAGGCAGCCTGGGCGAGGGGCCTGTGGTGGTTTGCAGGCTTGGGATCTGGGATTAATTTATATTCTACAATTGAAACTTTGTAGCCTGGAGTGGAGCGAAGCCTTCTGCTTGCTCCATGGCAAGAGCTATTTCTGTTTAAATGCTATAATTGAAACTTTGTAGCCTAGAGTGGAGACCTAGGCACTAGAGCTGCAGAAGCTTTGCTTCCTCCATAGCCTGGGCAACCCTAACCTCTGCTCTCTCCAGCTCCATGGCTGCCACCATTTCTGTTGCAATATATCTTCTATAATTGAAACTTTGTAGCATTGAGTGGAGGCCTACGTCTGCAATGGCAGGAGAAAAGCTTGACTTCCTCCATTGCCAGGGAAACCCAAGCCTCCCTCCTGCTCTCAGTGGCCGCAGCCATCTTGGTTGGGGTTTATTTGCATAATTTGCTCCTGATTGGCTGATGGGCGTGACTGTGGCCTGATCAGAGGCATAGTAATTTGCATATTGCTCTTTTATTAGATAAGATCGTTATTATGATTATTATGATTATTTTGATTATTATTATTTTGGTTCTCATCCCAGGATATTTTCCCATTGCTTTTTAGAGAGAGAGGAAGAGAAAGGGAAAGACAGAGAGAAACATCGATGTGAGAGAAACACATCAATTGGCTTCCTGTATGCACCCTGACCAGGGCCCAGGCTGGGAAGGAGCCTGCAACCAAGGTACATGCCCTTGACCTAAATTGAACCCAGGATCCTTTGGTCCACAAGTCAACGCTCTATCCACTGAGCCATACTGGCTAGGGGGGAAGATGTTCCAATATGATACACTTCTCAAAGAGCTGCACTTAGAAGAGGACCAGGTGAGATACAGTGAAGTGTCTGGCATGAGGAGGAAGAGGAAATGCAGCCTTCGTCCCAAAGAGAGAGGAAACCACTCCCAGAACAACTGTCTCTCCTGGTGGAAAGTGTCCCTTCAGG
The DNA here is from genome assembly GCA_027563665.1 of Antrozous pallidus. Taxonomy (NCBI): domain Eukaryota; kingdom Metazoa; phylum Chordata; class Mammalia; order Chiroptera; family Vespertilionidae; genus Antrozous; species Antrozous pallidus. Next base: position 4,543,462 of record CM050510.1, read on the forward strand.
GCCGGGATCACCTCCCAGGCTGGCCCGCAAGGACAAGAGCAAAGACGGCCAGTGGTAATTGCCCTTTGTGTTCCTAACAAGCTCTTCACGTTCCTCTCCGGGTTTGTTGAGAGGCCATGTGTGGAGTGATTATCGCAGTGGAGTTAGTTAGCATCCCTCATCTCACAGAGACACGATATAAAGAGAGCTCCTAGGACCTCCTCTCGCACACAGCGGTGTCAGCCATAGTCGCCATGCTTACATCACATTGCTGCAACTTATTTCTCTAATCACCGGATGTAGCTTTTCATTGGCAGTCGAGGCAGGAGAGAGAACGAATTACAACTGAGTACTTGCTTTAGGCCGGTAACTGTCACTTGCCAATTATCCGTGGGGCTCCTGCTAGGTTTCTGAGACTCAGGTTCAGGCACACGACGTGGCAGGCAGATGAAGACGCCAGCACTAAGAGGGGCTTCAGTCAGGCGTGGGACACAGAGAGTTAACACCAAACCCAATAAATCAGTACGTTGTCCAGCTCATCAGAAAGAGGCAGGTGTTCCCTAAGAAGAACAAATAGCACAGGGTGGGGAGTAGAGAGAGCACTGGGGAGGGAACCGTGGACTCAAACTCAGGGGCCACACTAGGTGTCATTGAGAAGGTGACAACTGAGCAAAGACTGGACAAGGTGGGCCGTTAGCCAGGAGGCCACAGGGAAAAAGAGGGTGCCATCAGAGGAAGCAGGCCCATGTGGGGGAACCTGACTAGGATATGCAGGGAAGAGTGAGGAGGCCAGCAGGGCCAGCTCGGAGGAAACAAGGGGGGAGTAGAGAGAGGAGATCAGAGAGGAAACGAGGGGCCGTTTCATGAAAGCCTTACAGGTCACTGTAAAGATTCTGGCTTTTTCTCTGAGTGAAATGGAGAGCCGTCATAGGCTCCTAAGAAGGGGCATAATCTAATTTGTGATTTTGAAGGAACACATTCTCTTCTCCGCTGAGAACAAACGGAATGGGGGCACATATCTATAACAATAAAAGCATAGTATGCTAATTAGACCGGAGGTCATTCCAGATGGAGCTGGGGCTGTGAAGGCTGAGCCCTCTGCACTGATTTCTTGCATTCAGGCCTCTATTGTACACATAAGGAGACCTGTACGGAGGTTGCAGCAGTAACCGGGTCAGAGACTGCTGTGGATTGGCCCATGATGGCAGCAGTGGAGTCAGTAAGAATGAGTGGAATATAGCTGTGGGTCAGAGGTCAGTACAACAAGGTTTTCTCTTGCACCTCATGTGATGTGTGAAAAGAAGAAGTCAAAGATGACTCCAACTTTTTGGCCTGGGCACCTAAAACTTTAGGGTGGTCTTCAACGGATTTAGGTAAGGTGTGTGTGGAACATCCCGGGGAGAAGATCGAAGTTCAGTTTTAAACACGCTTTGAGATTAATCTTAGATGTTCAAGTAGAGAAGTCAAGAAGTCAGGTGTTAGTGATCCTGGAGTTTGAGGAAAAGTCCTGGGGTGGAAATGGAAATTTGCTTTGCTTTTTTGTTTGACTCACTCCACCTCAGAACCCCTCGAAGCAGGCAGTGTTCCCTCTGGTTTGTTCCAAAGTAGTTGTAACGTACCCACGATCACATCACTAAGAAGGAACTAAATGGAATTTTGATTTGTATCACCTCCTCTCTCCGTCCCCACCCCCCCGCCACAAGCCTATACTTTTTGAAAGGTAATCACTCCTGCAAGAGAAATTCGTTCACTTATATTCTTTCAGTTTTACTCCTGTAACCCAGTCTGTGTTCCGCTCACTACAGAATCATAGACGATAAATCTACAAAGAAATCACAAATCTCACCTCTCTTCCAACAACGTTATTATTGTTATTTTATTGATTTAAGAGAGGGAGGGAGAGGGAGAGAGAGAGATAGAAACATCAATGATGAGAGAGAATCATTGATGGGCTGCCTCCTGCATGCCCTGACTGGGGATCAAGCCCGCAACCAGGGCATGTGCCCTGACTGGAATCGAACTGGGACCTCCTGGTTCATAGGTTGATGCTCAACCCCTGAGCCAGACTGACCGGGTCCAACAACTTGATTAAGATGGAAGACAATCAGGAGACACTCGGTGTTGAACCCAAAATGAGGACTTAGAAAAGATGGACTAGAGGCAATAAGAGAAGGGAATTCCAAGAAAATGTGGGAGATTTTGTTAGGGGCAGAAATAGAATATTGGGGACCAGCTATAATTAGAAGAAAGATGAATCATGCTCCGTTAACCGGGACTGTTTTGTTCTGGTTAAAGAAAGCACGTTGTAACCTGGCTGGGAGTTGTATGCCAGCGATCTGAGAGCTCATCTGGAATGGTAGCCCATCCTCTGCATCTGAGAGCAGCCTGTTAGCATGGAGAGACTATCTATCTTGTTGTAGAAACCAGAGCCACCAGCCTTTTGCATATTCACCAGCCTCTGCAGAACCCCAGCCTGCATTACCTATAAATTGCCCACTCTGCATACCCATTCTTATCCCTTTTGCCTGCCCTCCCATGTAATCTTTGTCCTCCTACCCAATGTAAGCAGCGGGCTTATGGGGAGGGGGTGGGCAGGGGAGATTTCTGTGGATGACCTGCTGTTCTCCCATGCTGCTGGCAGGATTGGAATAAACGCTCATATATGATTCAACCCTGTCTCTGCTTAATTGGCTCAGGCAGTGACAGGCAGCGTGGACCCTTGATTGTCTACCTACAAGTTGACAAAGTAGGCCACTGACTGTCTTAAAACATCAGGGGATACAAGATGTATCAATAGAGCACCTCCCAGCCCTTTCAGACCCACCACTCCCATTGCATCACAAGTGAACTTAATGACGTGCATCCCAATGGGGGGCACCATGAGGTCCATGCTTTGTCCCCTTTAGACTCAGCTCCTTGAGAACCATCCTGCATCTTATTCACCTTTGCAACTCCAGCATCCTGTCTATGCTGTCTTGGAGTCCATGCAAAATGGACATATGGAGAATACATGACTTAAATGCCAGATATGCAAGAACTTGTACCTAGAGTTTCCTGAAGGAACATTCTGGAAGAAAGAAAAATAATTTGAGTGAAAATTAAGTATCTTGTTATTCTACTTCAACATGAAGGGTAGCAGATTTCTGTGGACATATTTGCATATCTCTTTCTTAAATAGACGGTCCAATTTACATACATTTTTATGTTCCATTCAAAGAAGCTTGCTGTCAGTATGCAAATTACTCAACACATTGAGTTCTCCTTTTCCTCTTTGGATTTATACTTGAATATGTATATTTTATGCAAATTACCTCCATATTCCAATAGTGCCTTTCAATGGCCTATATTATTTTTAATGAAACTATATAATTATATATGCATATGTATAACATATATTCTGAACTTTTATTAATCAAAGAAGCCACATCCTTACAATTAAAAAGTTCTGATTTAGGAAAGTTTCTTAATCTAATTGCATTTATTTTTATTACTATTATTGCTACAATTGCCTCTTGTTTGTACAAGAGGTCAGAGAGCACAGGGACCAGCCAGCTGGGTTCAAACCCCAATTCTGCCACATGGTGACCTGGGTCACTGATTTTCATCTGCCTGAACCCCATTTTAAAATGGGGACAATAACAGAACCTACCCCTCAGGGCTGCTGTGAGGATTAAATGAGTCCATCTACATTAAATCTTAAAATAGTTCCTGGAACATTCATTATAAGCATCATTCAGAGTCTGAAAGAAAAGTATTTATGACCTCAGGCAGGTCACATAACATCCCCAAGCTCCACTATCATCTTTTATAAAATAGAGGTATTTGGTATTTACTTTGCAAATTGTAGTAAGAACTAGTGTGAAAATATGCAGCCATTAGGGTCGGGTACTCACTGAATTACATTTCCTCCTAGTTTTAAAATGCTGTGTATTGTTCACTTATTTATGAAAAATTTTGCCCATGTTGAGCCACAGAAACACTCTCTGACATTATTTCCATCTATTATTTTTAATGGAATATGCAAATAGTACTTCTAGCCTCTGATTTTTGTTCTCTTGTTTTCTTTGCTTTTCTTTTGTCATTTCGCAAGCTGAAAAATCAATTGGATTTTACTTAGTTCCAGCCACTCAAAGGGTACAGGGCTCTGAGAGGGGGCTGGGACTGCCATCCTTATGCGAAGGAAGGGACACTCTCAGATGCAAATGAGGTTTGGGTTGTGTCCAGCCATTTGTCTTTCACAGAAGCATCCCTGGAATCTCAATCCACCAGAGCTGACACTTCAGGGCACGAGATGGGAGCCCTGGCCCAGCTGTGCTTCTCACTCACATATGTGATGCCCTGCTTACCCTCTGAGATGCAGTGTTCTAACCCGCAAAGGGGGGGGGGCGCTGGCGGCTATGTCAGAGCATTTAATGAGGACTCAATGTGATAATGCACTCACTGGGCTTAGCATAGTACTTGGCACAATAATGTTCAGAATTCTTTTGATGCTGATGATGCTGATGATGGATTTTGCCTAGGGTCCATTATCATCAAAGGCTTCTCTTACCCTTAAGACATCTTCAGGAGCCCTTTCTACAATCCTGCCATTTTTAACATAAACCTTCATGTTGAGGTGTAAAGTCTGATTCTTACCAAAAGTGAGAAAATCCCTCATTATGAGCTTCACAGCTGACATTAAAAATAGCCTTGCCATTCAGTAAATGCACAGAAACCAGGCATCATCCCGGACTCACTTGGGAAGCTGGGGTAAGGAGGGGGGTCCTACAGCCACATGGGTGCTCCTGGTGGCTGAGCCCTGAGAAGGCAGGGACTCTGGCTTCTTTACTCATCACAGCCCCTATGACCATTCATCTGTCACCTGGATTACAGAAATGCCTAAGTTCTTCTTTCCTTTTTGACTGCTTTTCTCAAATTTATCCTCCATAATCAACCAAATGGACTCATGTTCATGTCCTAAAGAAAGCCACCATGCTCTGTGGTAGCATGAGCAAGGAAAGTCAAACTCTTTGGCATGCCATAGAAGGTCCTCCGTGACCTTGAACTTGTCTCCCAGCCTGATTTCCACCCACTACCAAATCTCACATCCTACAGTCCATCTGCCTTAAGGTTCATCTTATAGGATGCCCCTGAACATGGGTTTGTGGACTAACTCTCTAGACTGGCCTTGTCTTCTGCAGTTCAGTAAATCACCTTCAGCGGCTACCCCAGGGGACACAGGGACCATGCACTCTGACAAAGCCAAAGCGGCCTGCCAATGCCCAAGCACACAGAATGGCCTGGAGTGTTCTTCCCCCTCAACTTCTTCATTAAAGTCTGACCTCATCTTCCAGACCCTGTTCAAATATCACTTTCTCGGGAGTGCATTTCTTGACTCTCCTGGCAGAATCAATTGTGCACTGAGCGTTCCATCAATATCTGGAGCTCACTTTGACTATAACATTTGTCACATTATATTGCGGGGGTCTGATGCATGTCTTCACCACCCCGGGATCTATGCGTTGAGCCCCTAGGAGGCAGAAACTTCTGGTTCGTCTTTACCAGTTCCTGTCACATAGAAAGCATTGGAAATAAAGTTCAGAGGCAAAGAAGGTGAGTGTCTTTCACCAGAGAGCTCTCCCAACAATTGCAGAGAAAACCAGAGGCCCAGTGCATGGGATTCATGCACTGGTGGGAGTGGGGCTTGTGGGGATTGGCCCATTGTGGGAACACCGCTCACCCTGGTTAGCAGAGTGGCTGTGGTCCTGCCCTCTGAATGGCTGCTTCTGCTGTGGAAGCTCATCCCGGGCCACTGTGGGAGTGCACTGACCACCAGGGGGCAGCTCCAGTGTTGAGTATCTGCCCCCTGGTGGTCAGTGCACATCATAACAACTGGTCAACCAATTGTTCTGGTCATTCTGCCATTTGGTCGCTGGGCTTTTATTATATAGGACTAGAAGCCTGATGCACGAAGATTCATGAAAGAATGGGCCTTCCTTCCCCTGGCTGCCGGCACTGCCTTTGCTCCAGCCAGAGCCGCCTTTCTGCCCTCTCATGCTTCCCAGAGGTGCAGAGCGGCTGGGGTGGTGGTGACGACACAAGCATCCCACCCCGGCCCAGGCTGCTTGGTGCCTGTAAATGCAAATTAACCCGCCATCTTTGTTGGGTTAATTTGCATACTCACTCCTGATTGGCTGGAGGGCGTTGCAAAGGTATGGTCAATTTGCATCTTTCTCTTTTTATTAGTGTAAATTGTTTTGCTTAAAAGTATTTGGTGCTACCATTAAAAATCACCAGAAGGCTACCCTGATTGGTGTGGCTCAGTTGGTTGAGCACCATCCCAGGCCTGGGTTGTGGGCTCAGTCCGCAGTATGAGGTGTTCAGGAGGCAGCTGACTGATGTTTCTCCCGCACATCTATGTCTCTATCTATCTATCTATCTATCCATCTATCCCTGGCTTTCTCTCTAAAATCACTAAAAACCCATTTTTAACAAATTGCTAGGAGGATAAATAACCATAGTGATAATAAATAAGGCTGGAATAAAATTTGGAATAATTTGGGAGTGATAAAAAAAAAACAGTGTTGACTATGCAATGGAATTTCTAATGAAATGAGCAATCAATTTAAATTAGAAACTATTCATAAAAAAATGTGGGAGCGCTTTGGCAAACAGCTTAAGAGGAGCTTACTTAGGAAATAGATCCTGGCAGCTTTCATATTTATGAATGACAGCTCTTAGAACACTAATGAGGACCTAAAAGTTCATGACAAAGGAATATAGGCTCAGCATGGTGGACACTCAACCCATGGTTGTTGACTGATACACGGTCACTCAAAAAGTGTGGCAAATGGATTGTTTTTAGTTTGTGTTGTGCATCTTAACTGCTTTACCACAGTCAAGAACAAATATTCCAAGAATCACTCTGAAAACATTCATTTCTTAAATACTCTATAAAACGGAGTACAAGCCATTCTGTTTGTCTCTGTGATCACATTCATCAATATTGGTTAGACATCAGAGAACTGAGCTAAAATCTGGCAGACGAGGGTTGCAATCCTATCTCTGCTACCAGCTCATTTTCCTCCAGGGTCTCACTTTACCCTCTCGAACCAGATGAGATCAAAGTTAAAGTATATTAAGTGCTTATTATGCTCCGGGAACCCATGCCGGCACTTTGTCTATTAACTGATGCCACCTTCATAACAATTCTGTGAGCCAGTTACTGCTGTATCTGCGTTTTCAGGTGAGGAAACTGGGACACTGAGGGGCTCATCACGTTTCCAAAAACCTCACCCACTGGGACTGGAGGAAGCAGGGTTTTCAGCAGTTCATGTAGCTGCAGAATCCACAGGCATCAGTTCTATGGCCCCCACGCCGGGCAGTGGGAGGTGGCCACAAGGAAGTGCATTGTCTTCAAGAATTCAAAATAACAATAAACCTCGCTGGGCAGCTGTCTGCTTTTATCATCAGCGTCCACTTGGGACCCTTGAACATCAGGGAGCAAACACACAGACCCCCAAGGTATTTGTTATTCCACGTTCTCAACAATGGCTGTTTCTCCTGTTGAGTTCAGTCCATGTTTACATAAGTGTCCAATGGGTACATTTATTGCCCATTAATGAAATGGAAGTTGGTCCAAAGAGCTCCCCTGGCGCAGGCGGACCCAGCTGCACGCATTGATTGGGAAAGCAGGTTTATAACGATCTGAAACCATTTGCCATCACTGCAGGGGCTGGAGTCGCTCACAGCCACAACCCCTATTGGGGGAAAGGTCCGCTATTTAACCCAAGGTGGAAAGCAAACAGTGAAAGTGAAGGGGAAGAACTGTGTTGGCTTGAGAGTGCCATTTGGCATGCTTATTTCCGTCTAAAAGTTTAAAGGATGAGACAGGGTTTGAAATGCAAAGTATGATATTTTTATTAGGCAACTGCAAAGTTTAGTTCATAAATAAAATATATCCGTCCCATATCACGGTTATCACTGAAAACAATTCTGGCCCAGGACGGAAGGAGGTGCCAAAATCAGCTCTGCTCCGGGTGTCAATCAACTCTGCTAGCTCTGCCACTTCACTCGCTGAGTGTGTAAGGACAAATATACTCTGCCAGCGTCCCCCCTCATCCCCAAATGCCACTGTTTACAACTCTATCAATCTCACTCTTCCGATTTCTGGACGGAGGCAGCTCAAAGGGACCGAGATCCTTCTACAAAAAGGAGCAGGGAATAAATAATTCATTTATACCAGATCCCTCCACCATCACTTCGTTGGATTGCGATGCTTCCTTTTCCACTGTGCTTCTCAGAAATGGGGTTGCCAGACCACAGTGCAAAGCTAATGCTTTTCTGTAGCTTTTCCCAGCTTCGTTTCATCCCAATGAACTCCTGCAATTTCCCTGGATGTATCATCATTTTCCTCATCACATCTGTGTGCCTGTTCCTTCCTCCATCTGCAGAGCCTTCTTCCTCTCTGACCCGCCTTGTTTGCTGGAGAAATTCCTCTCTTCCTGAAGTGAATGGGTATTTCCACATTGAATGCTCACCACCATCTCCTAATGCTTGTTTACCCATTAGCTTCCCCTTCTCCCATCTTAAAAGTGGCCCCTGAAGCTCAGGAAGAACTAACTGTCTTGGCATTGTTGGACCTACGAGGCCCGCACAGAGCCTAGCCCCCCATATGACCGCAATAAATATCTAGCTCATAAAGGCAGGACTGAGGTCTCACATCTTCTGACTGCTTCGATTGATGGCCCTAAAGAAGCACATGGTGCTTAAAATAATAGGGGGATTGTCTAAGCCTGGGATTTCTTGAAAACAGTCGGAGCCCAATCTTAACTGCTAACTTTAAAAACAAAAAGTCTATTTTTATTGATTTCAGAAAGGATGGGAAAGAGATAGAAACACCAATGATGAGAGAGAACCCTTGATCAGCTGCCTCCTGCACTCCCCCCCCCACCCCGAACTGGGGATGGAGCCTGCAACCTCAACATGTGCCCTGACCAGAATGGATCCATGACCTCCTGCTCAACCACTGAGCCACACTGGAACTGCTACCTTTTAATGGGGGTGTCATGCCAGGCACAAGAGAGGAACAAAAGGGGAGAGAGGGACAGGGGCTCAGGGAAAACCAACATAAAGTGGGCACTCCTCTCTTGGTCAAGATTCAGCCGCAAGTAAAGAGAGAGGGTTGATGGGCACAGGGATGTTCCTGGAAAAGCCGAAGGGGCCGTCACGTCTCACTGCCTCAGAAAGAAGAAGGGTGAGCACTTTATCTCCCAGCTCCTTCCTGTCTCCTGACTCTCCTGGTCCAAATTTGTCCCCTGGCCATCACCTCCACACAGCCTCTCCCACCAGCCTCTCTGGGAAGCTAGAACCTCTTGGTTCTGGGGGGAGGAAAGGGGGGGGGTCAGACCTAGGCTCTGTTGCAACCACAGAGCTCACCGTGTAGGCCATGCTGAAGCCTGGCTCTGCTTTCGGGGAGGCAGCACAAGAACACAGGGATGTAGACAGTCACTGTTGTCCACTGCAGAAATGGCAGGAGCCACAGTCAGAAAAGGGGAAAATGACTGAAAACACCAATTATACCGACAGGATCCACTAAAAAATTAATGTTAAACAGCAGCTGAAATGTTCTGGGCATTTATACTGGCTCAATTCTGGGCTCTGGAGCCACAAGGATGAGCCAAAAAAGGGGGGGGGAGGGTGGAAAGGGCATAGTCCTACTTCAAATGGTCTGGCAGGGAAAATGGACATTAAGCAAATAACTGCCAAATAAATGAAAAATGGCAAATATGTAAAGCACAAGCAAGAAAAAGTTCTGCTACCTTCTCTGAGCCTGTGATAGGAGTCTTGACCAAATCAGGGGGTTGGGAAAGATTCTCTGAGGGTATAACAATGAAGCGGAGATGTTGAGAATGAACAGGGGCGACAGAGGTGAAGAGGGAGGAGAGAGGAAAACACAGACAAGGGGGCTGTGGCTGGGCAGGGAACCATGGGCAGTGAGGAGGTACATGAGATGAAGGTGATGGCTGGGGCAGGCAAAGAAGGAGAGAAAGGCCGACTCTAAGTAAAGGGAAACCCTGGAGTACATGCTGGGGATTTCTGTCTTAACCCTAAGACCGATAGGAAGCTACCAGAGGGGGTAGCAGATTTGCTGTGTGTTCAATTGTTACCCAGATTAGTATTGCCAGAAGAACACACTGACAGCAAAGATGAGAATGATCAAAAGAGAGGACAGGGACACCAATTAAAAAGCGATTGTAACCTGGCCTGAGGAAGCAACTTTTTCTTTGAAAGAAAAAGTAGAAAGACCTGATGGATGATTCATGATGACAAGACACCTTACAATGACAGGCGGGACAGAGCCGGGAGAAGTGGAGCTGCATGTGATAATAATCCTCCTTTCACACCTTGTCACACGCGTCCTGGAAACTTGGACTGTGTTTGTTCTGGGCACATCACTTCCCGCGTTCCCAGGTGACGGACCTTTCCTTACCCTCTCTGACGCCGAGTGCGCTCTCTGTCCTAGCAGGCAGGTGTTCCACTACTCAAGCAGCAGGATTCTTCTTTCGTTTCTTCTCCTAATGTGCAGCAACCTATTGACACGAGGGCCTGATAGACATGTTTTCCAAGAACACAAACAAATGGCCAAAAGGTACATGAAAAGATGCTCACCTTCACCAGGTACTAGAGAAATGCGATCAAAACTACAAAGAGATACCACCTCACCCCTGCTGGAATGGCTGCTATCAACAATGCAAGAAATAACAAGTGTTGAAGAGGATGTGGAGAAGTGGAACCCTACTCCCTGAGGGTGGGGAGGGAAATTGGGACAGCTGCTATCGAAAACTATGGTTCCTCAAAAAATTAAGAATAGAGCTCCCTTATGACGCAATGCAACACACTGATGATGCATTACAGAAGTGTACACTTGAAACATAAACAATGTTAACAACCGATGTCACTCCAATAAATTTAATTTTAAAATGAAACAGAATAAAAGATTGGTTATCTTGTTTTAAAAAAAGAAAAGACGAACTGCCTGGTTTTCCGGAATTATGCATTAAAACAAAACAAAACACATAGAGATGGTAAGCATACTAACAATTACCAACACCATCATCAATCACATCATCTTAATTTTGGATGGAGAGACGCATCTCTCTTCTTGAGGACCTCTGCCTGGGTGTGCAAAGACGGGACAGGAGCCAATGGGAGGGACCACTCACAGTGTGTACCAAGGTAGGCAAACCTCCTCACCACATTACTTCCTTGTCCTCATCCTTACAAAGACAGAACACAATCAGCCTTCTTTAGCAGGTTGTTGCAAAATCCAATGAGAGCTTTCTTTTCAAATAATCTGTAAATCACTTATAACAAGTGGCCATTATTATTACAACAATAGGAAATTACAAAAGAACTATAGTCTGCATGCCAATGCAGTGTGGAATTTTTTTTTCTTTTAATGTAACAGGAAATGTGATACTTAAATGCTAGTAGTAGAGAAAAATTTAATAATGCTTGTAGTAGTAGAGTTCATTAAATTTTCTTATAAAATATAATTATGATAAAAGAAAATAGAGAGTATTGTGAAAGATATTAAATATTCAACCTGTGAGAAACATCCCCAAAAAATCCCATTAAAATTCTAATAGGCCACTTGAATTCGCTCCTTGGTGATAACTTTTATAGTGGATTTTAAGCTGGAATTGGCCCCACACAATTTCTGATGAATACTTTTTAATGAGGCTCTTTTCAAAGTTTTAATAGTCATTACAACTAAAAACCATCTTTGTACAAGAAGGAGATAATAAAACGGAAAAGCGCTTTTCAACCATTCAAAATTTGCGACAGCTGAAATTAAATTTACAGAAGCAAAAAGATCTTTCTCTTCTTTCATTGACAGAAGCATTAAAGAAATTCCTTGTGATGAATGAATGGATTTCATATGCAATCAAACGTTTCCAAATAGAGTGTTTCAAAACAAAACAGGCATTCTTGTTTGAGAACATACCTGAACTCTTCAGGTGCTGTCCTCTCCACCTAGTTTGGACTAAAAGACTACCAGACAACTGTCCTTGAAAGAGCATGTCAAAGCCAGCCGGCATGGCTCAAGGGTTGAGCCTCGACCTATGAACCGTAGATGTACCTCGGGTCACATTTGGATTCGAGGTCAGGTCGCAGGTTTGATCTCCAGTAGGAGGCGTGCAGGAGGCAGCTGGTCAATGATTCTCCCTCATCATTGATATTTCTCTCTCTCTTCTCTCTTCTTCTCTGAAATCAATTTAAAAAAACTATATTTTAAAAAAAAGCTAAGAATATATAAATAAAAATAAATAAAAGAGCATATCAACAGCAAATAGAACAAAAGTGGCCAATAACTGTGAGAACAGAGACTCATGCTGGCCCTGGAACTGTGGCTCCCAGACCTTGCAGAAGCCGCCTCGTGCCCACCCCCACCCACTGGCCTTCAGGCTGTGCTCCTAGAGCAACCGGAGCATGAACTGCTCTCTGAAATCCTTAGTCATGTGGCCACAGAGGGCTGAAAAGTGCCCTGAGTACAGGGCTCTTGGGCACATTTCACTTTAAACAAAAGAACCAGGGTTGCTAATTCCAGTCACCATCTGCAGTGGCCCCACTTGACCTCAGTCATCAGCCCTCACTCTTTGCCCCAAAGCTCCCATGAGTCTGTGCAGCCTACCGTCACAGGATCCTGGCACCTACAGAGGTCAATATGACAAAGGGCCCCAGCGATCCAGCCCATTCAAACTGTATTCTGGGAAATTCTAGTTAAAGAACTTCTTCCACCCTCAGTAAGAGGAAGGCAAGAGTGTGTGTATCTGAGAAACTCACAAACCCAGTGTTAGCACACCAGGCGTGCTGGCATTCCCGAACGGGCGGTGATGGGTCCAATAAACAAGCAGTGCCACATCCACAAGTATCTGCTCTGTCATGCAGTGAAATACAGCTCTACCTTCTGAACTCGTCTGCACAATATGGTCATTTTATTTATTTTATTTTATATATTTTATTGATTTTTTCACAGAGAGGAAGGGAGAGGGATAGAAAGTCAGAAACATTGATGAGAGAGAGACATCGATCAGCTACCTCTTGCACACCCCCTACTGGGGATGTGCCTGCAACCAAGGTACATGCCCTTGACCGGAATAGAACCTGGGACCTTTCAGTCCACAGGCCGACACTCTATCCACTGAGTCAAACCGGTTTTGGCACAATATGGTCATTTTAACGGGTAAGGACAAAGCTGAGTTTTTGAATGAAAGGTGAATGTGAGTCAACGGAGCATGCTACATGTCAGTTGAAAAAAATGGCCAAAGATGCAATTGCATTCAAGTAACACCACAGAGACAGATCCGTCCAAGTGACATTCACAACTGCTCGCAGCGCTCAGCAGGTTGGAGGGTCAGCATCACTGAGCTGCAGCTTTCATGTAGTAAGCAGTCGTCAAGCGGACATCAGGGTCTGTTACAAGCCATTGGTAGTGTCCCTTAAAAGCGGTTAAATGTTTCTTCCAAGGAAAGAAACCTCCTCTATGTCTTTTGTTAAGTTTTCTGTTTTGTTTGTTTGTTTGTTTGTTTGTTTTTTCCCAGGAATAACATAAAAATATGAATCAGGAGAACTAAATTTCTCAATGATCTTTCATGGGGCCTTAGACACAGCACTGAAAATCTGTGGGTTTATTCACCTATAAACCAAAACCATGCACTAACAGTATGCGTGTGGCCACCTAACTCTAAAATTCTAGAATTTCATCTTTATTTCTTTATGTTGCTCGATGGATTAGCAGCATGCTGTTCAGGAACTGTGTCTTCCCAGATGTAAAATGCCAGTCTGATTATCACTGGAAGTCAAGAAAAGAGCCCTGCCCGTGTGGCTCCGTTGGTTGAGTGTCGTCACTCTGTTCACCAGGAGGTCGCTGGTTTGATTAGCGGTCAGGGCACGTGCCTGGGTTGTGTGCTTGATCCCCAGTAGGGGTGTGCAAGAGACAGCTGATGGATGTTTCTCTCACTGATGTTTATATCTCTCTCCTTTCCCTTCTTCTAAAATCAACAAAACCCTTTTAAGAAAAAAGAACAAAAAGAATGACATAAAAAGATGCAAACTTTAGGTGATGTGGGCAGGGACATGCACACACACATATACCCACTGGGGTGCATGCACACTAACCACTATTTAGAAATGTCAGGAGATGTAAAGTCCTGTAGTCGCTGGTGCTAACCACGTGTGTTTTGGTGGAGGAGATGGCTGTCTGTGCATTTATATTGCCTTCAAGTTAGGAGTCAGGAGCTTTGCCACCTCCCTCGAAAATAAAACCCTACTAGTTCCACTAGGACAGTGGTCGGCAAACTGTGGCTCGCGAGCCACATGCAGCTCATGAGAAGTGGTTTGCCTCTCTGTTGACTAATGAGTTGCACTAGGAGCTAGTTAGTGATCATGAGCAAGTCACTAAGTTTTCCTGAAATTCAGTTTTGCAACTAGTCATCAAGAGCATTGGGACCACGATAACATTCCAGTCACAGCCCCTGCATGCTCACCACTGCAGCAAGGTTCCTGCCCTTCATCAGGTCTTGGCCTTCAACCCCTTTCCCCAGAGGAACTCATTTTCTTCTCCACCCAGACCAGGTTTAACTTCATGTTATCACACAGATCCATCTGGTGCTCTCCAAGTCCCCTTGCCAGAACAGGTAAGAGTTTGCTCTTAATTTACAACAACAGAAAACCTTTTATTTTAAGAGAGAGAATGAGAGAAAAAGAGAGAGAGAGAGAGAGAGAGAGAGAGGGGAAGGAGGGGTTTGTTTTTCCCAAAAGACAAGGCCTAACACTACAAAATCCTGTATAATAAAGAGGTAATATGCAAATGGTTGTTATGCCGTGATGGTAACGACCAATCGATCAGCAGGAGGGCAGGGCAGTGAGCTACAAGCAGAGGAGAGCTATAGGAGGGCAGGGCAGTGAGCCACAGTGCCGCAGAGAGCTACTTGTGCACAGATTCGTGCACAGGGCCACAAGTAAATAATAAATGCTTCCCTGTGACAGAGACGTCACATAGATATCTTTTGGAATAGGTATTGCCGTATTGTTCTTCTTCCCAATTTTCAAATGAGGATACTTAAATGGAGGGAATTTGAGTTACGTGGCCAAGGCACAGAATTGCCCAGGGAAGTCGGGATTTGATGCCAAATCCTGCATCAGGACTTTGTGAGTGAAGGACAGACCCCGGTGCTGGAACCCTTTAACCTCTCTGTGCCTCGCCCCTTAAAATATCAGGGCGTGAGTCTCTAAGCCCCTTCCTGCTGTAAGTCACTGGTTAATTATCACACAGCATACTGTATTTCTTAGAATATCAGACACCATTAATCATAAGACACTCCATTATTGAATGCATCACTAAGCAAAGGCAAAAATGCTACTGATTACACTAGAAAAAAAAATGCTTTTTATCACTTAGAATTTTGATTTTATACTTACTGAAAGAGCATTTCTAACCATAGCAAAATACAGACTTTAACACATATCACACTTAGAAATACATAAAAAGAAAATATAGATGACATAAATTGGGAAATAAATTCCTAAACTTTAGAAGTGGTTCTCTTCTCCTAAATAACTTTCCCCCACTCAGAGTCACCAGTGCCCGAATTTCCCAGAAAAAAAAGTCTTTTGTGCCATCAAGAGCATCATCTCATCTCTCTAAAGTGTTTTCCCAAGCCGCTCACCCTCATTCCTCAGGCATGAATTCTGGCCCTTCCCAGATCTCACTGATGATGATAACAGAAGGGTTTGTAGACGACCTCAGAGAGATATCATGTCAAAGGCTAGATCTGTGGTCCTTTGTCAATTTGAGGGCCAGAGACAAGGGGCCTCCTATGTTGGGACCCTACTCAGGGCCCCTGCACCCACTCCAAGCCACCCAGAGGAAGTCAGTGGGGTCCTAGGCTCGGACACATGGAGAAGTCATAACCAGGTCCCGCCGTGGAGCCGCCAACCTCCCCAGGAATCGAGGCCAAAGAAGAGAGCTTTATCTGCGGCGACCTCCTAGCGGGTTCCACAGCCACAATGTCTAGACGCTGTTTGTTGGCAATCCCCCTGGGGCTTGTAAGGAGTACACTCACGTCTAATTAATCAATCTGCCTGTTAGTGTGCGCGGTCCTCAGGGAGTCCCCACGGCGGTAATGAAGACAAAGGGCGCCAGATGGTTCCTCTGATCCTAACCCGGGCTACTCTGTGTCCCGTCCCTGATCATCCCCTGTCCTGCCTGAGCCCTCCCAGTCCGCACTCGTTCTCCGTGGCACCTCTGGGCATCTTTCCTCCTGTGAATCGGTGGCAAGCGCATGGACCTTATCGTCTCTGCTGATACCGCGTCCCATTTCTGAATCATGCAGAGGAACTGCTGTGTGGGCTTGATGAGGCCTCGGTTTCCTCATCTGTCCTGTGGGGGTGTACTAGTAGACGCCTACCTGACAGGGTGGTTGTGCGGATTCAATACAATAAAATATGTGGATGTGCCAGGTTCACGCTGAGAAAGTGCAAGTTATCCTTCCTCCTTCTCTCCCTCCCGTCTTTCTCCACCCTCCTAGTCTTGCTTTCTTTTCTCCTTCCATATCTCATTCTTTTCAAATCCTTTGCCACCCTTCCTCCTGGCCCCTCCATCTCTCCTTCCTCTCTCTTATCACTTATTCTTTCTTTCCTTGTTTCTTTATGTCCTCCCTTATTTCTACCCTACCTTCTTTCCTACCCCCTCCTTTTTTTTTTTTGCATGATTAAAAAAAAAAAGAGTGACATGATCATATTTTTAAATTTAGAATGTTCCCAGCAGCTGGAGAAAGGAGGCAGACTACAAGGAGAGAGACATGTTCCATCCGCTGAAACATCTGGGTGAGACGATGCAGCCAGAAATAGGAAAGCTGCAGTGTGGAGGGTGGGAGCAGGAGGGGAAGAAAGTTGTGATCTCCTTGGTCAGTAGTTCACAGGCCTTGTTTTGGGAGTGGATGGGGCATTTTTCTGTGATGCACCAAACCACCCCGGGTGCTTCAGATGAATTACCTTTAGGCTTCACAAAACCTGGCCAAGTGGTTATTTCCCCCATATTATGAAAGCTGAACATGTTTTGGTAACTTGGTCAAGGTCACAGAGCTAGCACCCTGCAAAGTCAGAGCTAAGAATAAGTCCTGCTGACTACAGAATCCCCTTTTCACTAAACCATAGCCCCAGGTGACGATACCAGTTAGAATCTCGGACTAGACCAGGCAATTCCAAACTTTTTTTTTTTTTACTGCCATCCGCATTAAGAAATCCACTGTAAATTGGGGCCAGTACCAAGTGTGTGTGTGTGTGTGTGTGAGAGAGAGAGAGAGAGAGAGAGAGAGAGAGAGAGAGAGAGAGAGAGAGAGAGAGGCTGTTATTCTGATTGGGTAATGAGAGTTCAAATATCAAGTTGGATATAAGAAATACCATGTTAAATTGCACTTTCTGATTTGTGAATTTCAGATAATGTCATATCAAGAGTCTGATAAGGTCTTTTTCTGGTATTTTATCAAACTTTTCTGTTCTTCAGAGAGAAGAATCTGGCTGTTGAAGAATGCCTTTGTATAGAGTAGCAATACATAGTTACCCTCATGAGTCTTCCTTATGCTCCTTAATTATTTACTCTTTAAATCCAAGTGGAGACCCCAAAATTGATTTCACAACCTACGATTTGGTTGGAGCCAACAGAGCAAACCCCACTGACCAGAACAGGTGAAGCTCCTGCATTTAGTGTCTGTGGGTCATGTTCTGAGACATTCACGATGCGATTTGCTTTTGTGGGCTCCCCCTTTTCCCTCTCTTCATTCCAGCTCTCTCTAAATCACCTCCAAGGAAGGAGGAAATGGAAGCAAACGTCATCTTTCCATCTTCTGTTTTCACAAAATCACAATCCCCAAGGAGATCTTCAAGGTCTTAGAGTTACAGGGAGTAAGAAAAGGCAGAGAGAAATGGAGTGCATGGGACATGATCAGCCGGGCTTAGAAGAAACATAAAGCAGGGGCTGTCGCCAGACTGAGAAGATGCTGCCAAATTGGGGCGGAGGAGACAAAGGGAGAGGCAGAGAGATGGGAACACACACAGAGAGAGAAACACACAGAGCTACTGCATCCAAAGCCATGGCCTCCCAGTGGTGCCCTGGAGGGGCCAGCAAGTCAAGCACCTGAGCCCAAAGGCATGCTCTCCTGTCTGTGCCGAGAGGAAGCAAGGCAGAGGGCAATGGGAACCAAGAGAGCAGAACCGAAGGCGGACTGCCTCCATGCTAAGCTGGAGTGGGACCTGGAGTGGGACCATTTGCCAATGGACAGCCAAAGACAAAGGGTCATGCTTGGGCATGAGCGTATGCCCCCCCCCACCTGGGCATCCCATCACTATGGCATCTACCTGGGATCAGGGGGATACAGATGAAAGCCTCAGGAAGGATTTAAGTGTCTCTCCACCTGGGTGAAAACAGAAATACCCTGATTTCTGAAAAGTGAAGACTTATGTTTCTTTCACACTCAGTTTATGAACTGAAATCCACATGTGTGTCGATGTAAATTCATATAAATACATTTCCATTATAATGTTATCTATATGTTTTAGCCTAAATGTACTAAATCGATCCCCCCCCCCCAAAAAAAAAAAACACAACTCTTGAGCTGGGGGAAGGTGGATAGTAATAGGGTGACATATTTTAAAAAATAAGAACTTTTTCGGTATTGAAATAGCAATCAGGTAGTTTTTGTTTTGTTTTGTTTTGAACGAGAATAGAGAAAAATGATCTGTTTTGCTTCCCACTGAGGATGATCACTTCTCTCCAAGGCTTCATATGCGTGTCAAATCTTTAGAAACAGTTCTTAAACCATGGTCAAAAGCAGATTTGGTGAGATGGTGAACGAGCTGGAAACCCATTATTTGCCATCACTACTTATTTTAGCTAGCTCCTTTATGGCTCCTCTAACGCAGCAGTCACCAACCGGTGGCCTTTGGACCACCGGTGGTCTGTGAAGTCCAAAAAGTTGGCAATTGCTACTCTAATGGGCTGGGCACACACACCCGTGCACACGTGTATGTGTATGTGTTCCCATGTTTTCAAGACGTGAAGGCTCCCTGGGTGACGTCACCCTCTACTAGTAGTTAAACCAGAGACCAGGGCCTCATCTTCTCAGAAGAACAGAATGTATCTCTGTCTCCCTTGGAGATTTCTCCCCGACTTGCCTGACTGATGAATTCTGTGTAAAAATATACCGTCCCGGAATTGTTTTCTCACTGAGGAGACTCACTTCTCCTCCCAGGCACCAGAAGCTAATTTAAACTAGTTCCTGTGAAGACCCAGAAGGTATACAAAGGCTATTTTCCTCTTGCCTTTTACAAGGCAAAGGAAACACAAGACAGACGTAAGATAGGGTTTATTGCCTCTGTTGTACGCGGGACTGCATTCCAGAGGAAATGGGAGTCCAAAGATTGGACTTCACAGACTGGTGTCATGGGTGAGCTCGACTTGCTGCAGCCACTCACTGACTTTTCCTGGAGCCCTGTCAGAGCAGTGAGTGCTTTGGTATTTCCTAAAAGCAGGGCTCCAGGCCTGGCAGGCACTTCCTGCCACCCTCTATCGCCCACCCCCGGCTTTACTGAGACATAATCAAAACTAAAATTGCATGTAATTAGAGTGTTTGTTCTAGATCTGTGAAATAGGCGGTTGGCATTTTAATAGGGATTGCACTGAATCTATAGATTGATTGCTTTGGGTAATGTGGTCATTTTAACGATGTTGGTTGTACCAAATCCATGAACACGGCGTGTACTTCCACTTGTTTATATCTTCCTCGTCTCTCTTTTCTCCGACATCCTGTAGTTTTCCCAGTACCGGTCTTTTACCTCCTTGGTTAAGTTTATTCCTAAGCATTTTGATGTTTTTGTTGTTACATTGGTAAATGGGATTGATTTTTTTAGTTTCTCTTTCTGAGAGCTCATTACTGATATATAAAAACGCCATTGATTTCTGAGTGTGCATTTTGTATCCTGCTCCGTTGCTGAATTCGTTCATTTAAAGTGCACTGGCTGGGGGCACCTTGGTGTTTTGGTAAACTGATGCAGTGCGAGTCAATCGCCACAATCAAGCTAATGAACAAACCCGCCACCTCGTGTGGCTAGCATCGCCTTTGTTTTTTCTGTGTGTGCCTATAGGGTGAGACTACCTCAGACCTCCCCTCTCTGCCAATGTCACTTGCTTTTCCTTTAAGGACTTCCAGCCCTGGAAGCTGCTTTGTCACCAACACCCTCCTTCCCTTTGGAAACAGGATCCCTCTGGTTTCAGGTCCCCTTCCTGAACCGAGTCCATCTTTTCTTGGACATGTGAATATTTCATGTCCTCACTGAGCATCGGGGCTCCTGCAGGTGCTTTGCAGAAGGTGCAGTTCTTACAAAATTGGAATCCGCATTTTCATATTGTTGACCAGGAGAGTCAAAGATGCACCTGAGGGGAAAACACATTTCCTTTTCTTGAGCAGATCGGCCGTAAATGTGTCCAGTGGTATTCAGTGACATCACAAAACAAATGCATTCATTTCCAATGAGGCAAAAGGCTGTTTCCCCACTCACCACCCCCCACAGGAAGAAAAGCAGACCCAATCGATTATTTTGGTTACACCCAATAGGTGAAAACCTGCTTTCTCACAAATTGTAGATACAGTGCCTACAGCTTGAACGGAGCAGACAGACACCCTCTACTCTAAGAGTGAGTTCTGCTCCCTTTCTCTGCCATTCAGTCTTCCCAACGCTGAAATATCTCCAAGTCTCTTATTTCATTGGCATGTGGACTCTCAAAACATATTTGACATTTTCATTTCCATCAGTTCTACTTAAATTAGGTCAACATGGGTTGACCGCTTGTGGCAGCATTTTCATTACGCTCATTGATGCTAGATTTATGGGATCCAAATCTAGCGGGTGGAATTATGTTGTCTACTAATCAGAAGATCCTGGACTAGTTACTTAGCCCCCCAGAGCCTCAGTACCATCGTCAGTAAAATGGGAAGAAGAAGAAGTAGAGAAGGATCTAACTCAGAGAATTGCTGGGATGGGTAAAGGGGTTGTTTATAAAGATCTTAAAGGAAGGTGTTCACCCCTCAGGAGAAATTCGTGGGGAGGGGTGAGACACAAATGGGTAAGCAGATTCTTGTAGGGAGGGCCATTCTACAAGTACGCAGAGCAGACTACTGGACAACAGAGATGGAAGTCTCTTTCACTGGGGGCATCAGGAAAAGATTCCTGCCGACGACATGGCTAAGGCTTTGAAGGATGAGGTGGGTGGTGTTTGGAGGGAGGACAATGGAGAAGAGGGGGATGAAGGGAAATTCCAAGAGGAAGGGTCTGGATAAAAGAGGCACCAAGATGGCAGAATCCTGTCCCTGGAACAGAGTAGAGCCCTGGCCATAATCATTCGGGAATGAAGAAAAGCGTGCTGAGACGCCCATGTGGCCTCGAAGCAGTGTGCTGACACCTCTCCTTCTAAGTGATGATCACTTGGAGGTTTGTATATGCCCCAACGCCTCCGACTATTTGTGCTGCGCCCATGCTGTCATTTAAAAACAGAATGAGTTGGGGGCTGAATGGCACCGTGTCGTCCCACCAAGGAGAGTAACATGGAACCTAATCGTGTCATCCATGCGCTTATTGAAAAACAACTTGTTCTAACACCACCGCCAGCAAAGGAGAGCTCTGAGGTCAGCTGACCAGATGCAGTGCTTCCTCCGCGACACATTCGTTTCAACCTCTGATTCACGAAATCCTTTGAGTGTTTCTTCCTGTGGCATGCTCTGCGTGGCCACTAGCCTGACTCATTGTATCTGACTGGGTCCACTACCGGCCCCCCTCCTTGGCATGCCTCCCTCTGCTGCTGAATAAATAAATCATCCTGGGATACATCCAGGAGGAGGATTTGCAGAGGAAAGTTCTATGGGCATCCAGCCCCTCGTTCATTCAGGCTGGGTTCTCAGGCACCGGGGGAGGAAGAACGGGGAAAACAGAGAGGTGTTTGCCCCTGCCACGTTTACTAATATGGTTACTAGCACAGGCGACTTGGGGCTATGCCCACAGAGAGAGGACACAGCCCCCCCCCCCAATATCTCCTCTGGGGTCTGCAGGAACCTGCCTCCCCCTTTCCCCCACCCCTAGGCCCAACCTGCTCTGACTCCTCAAGTCAAGAAACTTCCTGCCCATCTGCGTATCAAGACAGCTGGCGAAGCTGCTGGGTCCATGGAATTTAGGAAGAAAGAAGCAAGCAGCCTTCCCTTCTCAGGGATATAATTCCTGGGGTCGCTTCATTAAGATCTAGAGAACTACAAAACGGAGGAGTCATTGTTTGTTGTGTGTGTGTGTTTTTTTTTTTTGGGGGGGGGGGTGCTTTGGCCCTAACTTCCAGCCCCACTGAATAGGCCAGCTACTGCGGGAGATCTTTACCGTTTAATTAATTTACCAACCGGGCTACAAACAGAATCACCCTTCCTTCTGGTTAAAACGGAGTGTTTAATGCGGCTGCCTTCCTCGGGTGGGAGAATACACTTGTCAGGGGCTGGCGTCCCAGGGGCCATTCCCAGGATGTGTTCACCCAGAAATCTGCTGTGCAGGGTGCGGAGAAACCTCACAGGCTTCTTCCCGCTCAGGCCAGTGCTGCGTGTGAACGAAAAGCCTGTGGGTGGAAAGGGAAGAATTCACAAGGAAAGGATTTCTGGGACGCGGTGGCACAGATATGCGTGGCTGGCCACCCAGAGCTGGTCTTGCCTAGACAGTGTGTGTGTGTTGCGGGGAGGGGGTCTCTCTGTGCCAGGTTGGGGGTAGGGGGTTTCGCTTGCTTCGGAGGGCAGAGGGGCTGCGGCGAGGAGGTCGGAGCGCCTGAGCACCCAGGGCCTGACGTCATCGGCCATCAGCTGACTGCTCAGGGCCCGGGCTCCGCCGCCCGAAGCCACCAACGCACAAGTGGCGGCCACCGCGGCCCGGCCACCTTCCGCCGGGGGCTCGGGACTGCGGCGGCCGCCCCAGCCCTGCGGACCGGGCACCTGGGGCAGCGCCTCGGTCGGCTCAGAGCATCCCAGTGGTTCGGTTCGCATCCCAGCGCCTGAGCCCGGCGGGCGGGAAAGCGGACGGTGGAAACGCCTTCCCCGCGTCCTCCTCCCCGACCCCTCCTGGGGAGAACCTGGGCGGGCTGGGCGCTCGGGGAGCGCGCCTTCCAGCGCCCGGGAGCGGTGGAGTGAAAACTCCGCGGCTCCCATTTCGGCTTCTCGGGGGTAGGGGGGGCGGTGGGGAGTATTTTGCTTTGGAGCCCCAAAGTTGGCTTCAGCTGAAGCTCCCCTGAGGGGAGGGTGTCCAGGAGCCCCTCCATCCCGCGCGCCGGGCTCTCGGGGTCCCTGGGCAAAGCGGCTGCGCGTCCCGGCTGAGCACCTGCCGGCGACCGGAGCCTGAGCGAGAAGAGCGGAGGAGCCCGCCCGCCCTGCCAGCGGGAGCGCGGGGCCCGCAGGGGGAGGGGGCCCGGCTGGGGCGCCCCCGCCCGCCCCGGCCGGCAGCTGTCCTCTCCCACGCCGCTCTGCGTGTGCTGCCGCCTTCCAGCCCGGGGTGTCCAGGAAGATCTGGGTGCCAGGTCCCTGCAGCCGCCCCCCCAACCCTGTCCTACCCCCATGTTCCGGGGGCGTGGCCTGGCGCGAGGGCGGGTGGAAGCCTCCCGGGGTGTCTGCCCGATCTGACAGGTCTCCAAATTCCTGCCCGCCGCCCGGCGGTCCCCGGGATCTGGAGGCATCTCTCCGCCTTCCCGCGGCCTCGGGCTCCCTCCTCGCCCAAACCTTCCGCCGCAGCACCCGCTCCGCCTCGGCTCTCGCCTCGGATCCGCACGGATGACTTCTCTCCGTTCTCCGAGCGGCTGGCCTCGGAGCCCTCCCCACTTTTTCCGGCCCCCGCCTCCGGCTTCTCCCGGCTCCGGGCCGAACGGACTCCAGAGAGCGCGGTGAAGGGCATGGGGGCCGCGAGCCGCGCCTCCTCGCAAGCACAGCTGCCGGGGCTGACCTCGTCCGATCGCAGGGACTGGGACCCCGAGCCCTCCCCGCGCGCGGAGGGATGCGCGGGGCCGGAGCCGGTCCCGCGCCGTCAGCCCGCGCTCAGGAAGCGGAGAAGCCAGAAGCGAGGAGCCCGGGAGGGAGACTCGGCGCACCCCCTTCCTCTAAATTAACTGTTTGGTGACTCGTTAGCGCGGAGGCTCTCCACCTCTCCAGCCCCGCCAGCCCGGCACCCCATCCCTCCCGCCTTCGCTGCCCCCGCCCCCAGCTCCGCCCCGGCTCCCCATCCCCGCGAAATGGAGTTCTCCGAAGGGCTCCGTTCCAGCCACAGCTGCTAACTTCGCACCCGGTCGCCGCCGGTCACCCCGGGGCCAGCCAGCCCCCCTCCGCCGCCGAGCCGTGGGCGTCCCGAGCCCGGTGGTGCCGCAGCCGGGACCCAACCGCCTGGCGCGCAGCAGAGGCGCGGCGGCCGGGAGCCTGTTGGAGAGCAAAAGGCTGCGCCAAGATCGGGAGCCGAGAGCCGGCCTAGCAGCCTGAGCCCGGGAAGGGGGCTGCGTGGCCCCGGGGAGCGCTGCGGCTTCTGCGGACAAACAGCCACCGCCGCTCATCCGAGCTGCGCGGGCCGGCGGGAGGGCGGTGCGGTGCGCAAGGACGCGGGGGGCTGCGGCGATCTGCCAGGCGCCCTTTGCCCCGGGCGCACCATGACCTGACCTGCAGGGGGGGCCTCCTGCTCCGGACTCCTGCCACGGGGCGGCCGGGGACCAAGGGCTCCGCGCCGAGCTCCTAGCAAAGCCCTGCCTTTGGGTCTTCGCGAGCCCCCTCCCTCCCCCCGGCTCCGCGCCTCCTCCCCGCGGCCCGGCGTCATGGAGCTCTCCGATGTGCGCTGCCTCGGCGGCGGCGGCGGCGGCGGCGAGGAACTCTACACCATCCACCCGACGCCCCCGGCCGGCGACGGTGGGAGCGGCTCCCGGCCGCAGCGGCTGCTCTGGCAGACGGCGGTGCGGCACATCACCGAGCAGCGCTTCATCCACGAGCACCGGCGCGGCGGGAGCGGGGGCCCCGGCAAAGGCTCCGACCCCGCCGCGGGCGGAGGCCCCAACCACCACGCCTCGCAGCTGGCCGGCGACCTGGCGCTGCCCCTCTACTCGCTGGGCACCTCGGAGAGGGCGCACGGCACGGGCGGCACCAAAGTCTTCCCGGAGCGCAGCGGGAGCGGCAGCGGCAGCGGCAGCGGGGGAGGGGGCGACCTGGGCTTCCTGCACCTGGACTGCGCCCCGAGCAACTCGGATTTCTTCCTCAACGGGGGGTACAGCTACCGAGGGGTGATCTTTCCCACCCTGCGCAACTCCTTCAAGTCCCGGGATCTGGAGCGCCTCTACCAGCGCTATTTCCTGGGCCAGAGGCGCAAGTCCGAGGTGGTGATGAATGTGCTGGACGTGCTGACCAAGCTCACCCTCCTGGTTCTGCACCTGAGCCTGGCCTCGGCCCCCATGGACCCGCTCAAGGGCATCCTGCTGGGCTTCTTCACGGGCATCGAGGTGGTCATCTGCGCCCTGGTGGTGGTCAGGAAGGACACCACCTCGCACACGTACCTGCAGTACAGCGGCCTGGTCACCTGGGTGGCCATGACCACCCAGATCTTGGCCGCGGGCCTTGGTTACGGGCTCCTGGGCGATGGCATCGGCTACGTGCTCTTCACGCTGTTCGCCACCTACAGCATGCTGCCGCTGCCGCTCACCTGGGCCATCCTGGCCGGCCTGGGCACGTCGCTGCTGCAGGTGGTCCTCCAAGTGGTGATCCCCCGCCTGGCGGTCATTGCCGTCAACCAGGTAAACCCTTGCCTGCCTTGGCCTTCCCCTCGGTTGTGTGAAAATAGACGGGGTTTGGAGAGGCAGGTGGCCGGCTCCCTTGAGTACCCTCGCAGGGGTGGGCCCCGGGGCCTTGTGCATGGGAGGTTCTGGTCCTGGTTGTTACTGGATGGCATTTCTCTCCTCCAAGAGGAATTGGAACTAAAACCTCTAAAGTTTCTGTCAATTCCCCCCGCCCCCTCATATTCCGATTCTGTGAGTATCCCAGCGTCTCCCTACTCTGCACACCTCTGGGAGGCGGGGGTCAGTAGTCTCTGGAGCGGGAGGCAGGAGGGAGGAGAAGCACCCAGGTGAGGTGACCCATTTCTTACCAGCTCTGCTCTGAGAGTCCCTGCAGGGCGAGCGCAGGGACTCGGGTTTGCAGAGCCGGGTTGCTGCGCGTCTTGGGGCACACATCATCCGTTCTCGATGGAGTCAGTGTTTGCTAAGCACATGCTCACTGCTGGTGCCGGAATCCTACTTAGGGCATCCCGCCCCATGCTTCAGACACTCCTATGACACACATTTGTCTGGGAACTCTTACCTGCTTTGGGGACCGACCTACTGATGACATCTCTTTGCAGAAGCGACCCCCAATTCTCGGAATCAAGTCAACCTTGGGAATTGGGGCCGAGGTGGGTGGCCTGACCAAGAGAGCAAGGTTTGCTTTAATTGAAAAGGGGCGTTTTGATGCAGGTGGTTTTTGAAATATTTAGATGGAATCTGACCCTGCAGGTCCCTTTCTCCCGCTTTATTCCTCTTTCCCTATTAAATATGGATGCGTTTAGGTGAACAAAGTTCCCATTGTCTGTGAATGAGAAGGTAGACAGGGCCTCTATTGTTTCAGCTCATTAGAATCCATAGATAATTTATGGTCCGGCACTTTCTCTGCCAAAGGTCTGGTGGTAGCAGGAGACTGGATTCGGGGGCTTCTGGATAAAGAGGAGGGGAATGCACCCGTGGAAGTAGTTTCCCATAGAGGCTGGTGACAGGTGCCGGCTGCTTGGTGAGTCCCTGCTCTAGCCCCGGGCTCTGGGCCACTCCTGCTGTACCTGAAGCCTAAAAACCCCTCCTCCTCGTGCCCCGTTTTGAACAGATGGGTCACAAGATAAGCTGGCACAACACCTCTGAAAATTGCTCATGGTTTGCAGGGCGCTGGCACCGTGTGAGTGGTTGACCCATGGCTGACCTTCTGGGCTTCTGGCGATTTAGGATTCTCTCCCTTCTCTGGTGGCTCTGTCCTCGTTGCTCAGGCTGGTCATCTGGTTGGCAGTGTTCACAGTGCTTTCTGAAGGCTCCCTGTGTAGAGCCACGAGTATGTCAAGTTCGTGGCCATGGTCCTCAAGCATGAGATGGAGCCACGAGAGCCTCGGTTAGTAGGGCATGACCACTGGACTTTTCTAATTAGAGACTATAATGAATGTCGTATCAAAATGACCAAGAACCTTAAGACCCCGATGTGATAAAGGTTCGATTTTGGATTGTATAACATCTTATTTTAACTGTGTGTTCTCAATCCTGTTTGTACATGGATCGCTCACTTTTTTCCAAGTTTTCTCTTTATTTTTTGCATTTTTGTTACCATACCTAAACACCAGATCTCTCTTCCCCCTCCTCCCTTTTTCCCATCCTCCTCCTCTTCTTTTGTCCTCTCGTCTTTCTTTTCCCATCTCTTTTTTTTTTCCCTCTATAGGTTGTTTTCACAGTACAGCATAGTTATATGGTCACATGCAGAGAACTCCATTTATTATAAGCTACTGCTTTTTCATACGCTAGCCTTCCTTAGGACGTGTTACCAAAAGTTTTCATCCAGTCGGCTTGGAATAGTATTTGGAAAAACACATCCTAAGTGGCAAAAGATGAATATTTTCTAAGTTCTAAGTATAGAGACACTTTTCATGCCAAATGAATCCAGAAAGTAAATTTTGGCTCCATATTTGTTTTATATTCTACTCAAATACTACCAGATGGCAGGAGATTAAAAATAACCCCGGCATGTCTTCCCACACCCACCTCGTCATAAACAATCCTACACTGTGAAAGCCAAGGTCCTGGTACATGCAAACCAAGCTCTTCGAACTTTCTGTAGTTGCAGATGAACTACAATTTCTAAGCCGAGTCACCTTTCACCTAACAATCCGAGCGCTATCCTTCCCTTTAGGTGCTGAAGGAACCTTTGTGGCTTTGGCCACAAAATGTTTTCCTTTGGCGCCCTCTAGAGGTCCAAGTTTTCTTCTTAGATCCTGCAGAGGGATGATGAAGTGCAATTGCTTTAAAAATAAGAAATAAAAATCTGTGATTTTAAAAACTGTTTAGTTTTCCCTGCTTGGTAATATACAGGGTGGGGCAAAAGTAGGTTTGCCATTGTGAGTATGCAAGTTTATTCTTGTATCATTATTTATTATTTATTAATTATTTATTAATATTTTCCATAAGAACAGCTAGAAGCCTACTTTTGCCCCACCCTCTACCAGGTACACTTAAAACCTGCCAACAGCCTTGTGTAGCAACTAGAATAAATCCTAACTCCTTAGCATGGCCTCTGTGAGCTGGATGCTGCTTCTATTTCTCTTCTCCTCTTCGGGTTCCAAATACATTGTCCACTTCTGTTTCTCAGATATCCCAAGCTCTTTCCCTCTCCCAAGCCTGCTGCCTAAAAACATGTCCCCAGGTCCTCACGTGACCGACACATTCTCATTATTTCATTCACTCTCTAGTGTGTGGCTTGTCTTCCTTTCTCCAGAGCACATCCACTAATCTGAACTCATCTTATTTATATTGATGGTATTTCTTCCCTGCCTCCACAACCTCAGGAGGTAAACACCACGTTAGGGCAAAGACCCTTGTCTGTCCTGTTTACTACTTTATCCTCAGCACCTAGGGAATCCCCGGCACATAGTAGATAACAAAATAGTCACTAAGACTAGTCATTGCATAGACAATATTATAAAACTAGAGGCCCAGTGCACCAATTCATGCATGGGTGGAGTCTCTCCGGGTGGCCTACAGGAATTGGGCCCCAATTTGCACTCCCAGTCTCACAGCCCCACAGCCTCACCTGGAATTCTGCTGTGGCCTGGTACTGCCCCCTCACCTGCTCCACCATCCGGCCTGCAGAGTAATTGATCGGGGCTGGACTCTCTAACTCCTCCCCCGCCCTGCCGCTGCTGCTGCTGCTGCTGATCACTGTCTGCAGGGCGATGGGGCCCCCACTTACACCCGCCTTGCTTGGCACCTCACAGCAGCTCCTGCATTGAGGATCTGCACCGTGGTCAGTGCACATCATAGCAACTGTTCAGATGGACACAGTATATTAGCCTTTTATATATATATGTGTGTATATATATATATATATATATATATATATATATATGATATCCAAGTCCCCTGATGTGTTGGCAAAAGCTTTCTACACACATGTAAGTTGTGTCTATGTAAGGCAGCCTTTTACACATAGATACCTTTGGAGAAATCAAAGCACAAAACCAATTCTTTACTTTTATACAATATTTCATATGCATCCAAGTGCCTTTACATATGTGATCACAGCTAATGATGACAAACAGAAGAGATCATCCTTCATTTTCATTTCAGAGAAGAAATGCCTGATTCTTAGAAACTTTAAAGGGATGTCCCAGCGGTGAGGACCTGACAGGTGCTGAGTGTAGGACTGAAATCCTAGCGCCGCTGCCAGTCCTTCTTCAGAAACCTTTAGAGGTTGTTCCAAACACCTAAGTACCCGAGATGGATCAAGAGTGAGGGGCACCCGTTTCACCACTCAAGAGAGTCGCACCCATACAACACCTGAATCAGCATTTAGTGGGAAGGGCATGAGAAAAATGAATTTTCCAGGAGTGGGCCCTTTGTAGCAATCTCATCGTCATAGTTCTCAACTGGACCAATTTTGACCACCAAAGGCCATAAATACTGCAGCGTGTCAATGTCTGCCAACTCAAATCCAATTTTGTTATCAGAAAACTGAGAGACAGCAACCGGCTCTACACTCATCTCCATTCCCATTAACAGAACGGTCACATTTTCGAGAAGCACCAAGTGAGAATGAGTACACAGTCAGAACACCTGAACAGCCATTTCCCTTTCCTGATGATGCCGTTTCTCGAAGTAACCAGTAGGCCAGTGATCCGCCTCCTTAATCCAAGCTGTAAGGACCCCCTCTTCACCTTTCCGTCCTGACGGGAATCAGATCTGTGGCTCAGTAGGGTAATGACCAAGCTGTAAATCTCTGCAGATTCCCTGTGTGAAGGGGGCAGAGTCCTGTGTTCACTGAGATCAGCATGTGCTTTCCACTGAGGATACGAGAGGGGACGTAAAAGGGGACTACCCAGGGGGTGCCTCGCCATCAGCGAAGAGATGGTTTGTGTTTTCTCCACTCAGTGAACACAGAAGTTCACTCAGTTGTGGACTTCCCAGCTAAACAAGAAATTGTTGTCCAGGGCAGATGTTATGATATATTCCCTAGGTCCCAAGTGGCACTGGAAATACTGAGGAAACCAGAAGGTTCAACACCAAGTTTAAAGGTCTCCTATTTTGCACACCCTGACAAAAGAGCTCAGCTATAGGTTCCACCAGAGCTGTAGTGATGTCTCACTCATTTCAAGTTAAGATATGTGATGGAAACTAATGATACCAGTGCCGCTGTCCACAGTCTCTAAGACAGATTTCCCCACATTTTAAATAAATTGTTTATCCTGCTTGGCTCAATATACCGATCTGAAAATTCATTACAAAATGACATTACATGTACAAATAAAATATTAATGATGCGGTTATGTTTGCTAGGTTCTTTCACGGGATAGATAAATTCTAAGCACTGTTGCTATCATTAGCGTTTTTCTCTATTTTAATTGCTGGTGACAACATTATGAGCCACCTAACATTAGAAACTCATTTCGTTCTCATTCTTCAGCTCATTAGTGATAAGACAGTGAAAATCGTTTCGTTATTGGAAAACTGAGAGGCAGCAACAGAAGCCAGAAAGATTGCTGCTTTATGCTTCCCTCTGGGGGATTCTAAAATGTTAAAGCCTGTGGCTAATTAATCTTCTGGAACCTCTTGGTGAGGTAGATAAGCAGACGTGTCACAGGGGAGGTGATTTCTCCAAGATAACTCAGAGCAAAGGCAGCCAGGTATGCAAGTCCAGGTTAGTCAGGGCTCAAGGTCACTGTCAGACCTGAATTTCCCATGCAGCGTTGTCTTTCCTGCCTGACATCCATCAGACAGTAGAGACCAGAATCAGAAAAGGGCTAAATCATGGTCATTAAACTCGACTAACAGTAAAAGATATTTCATCTTTTAAAAATCCTTTGGCAGGGAAAACGTATTTTTTGTGCTAGGTAAGTAAGGTGGTGGTTGATGGTTTGAGAAGGTGGGGGTTAGAAGACAATCAGGCTTTACAATATGCTTTCAAGTGCATCTCTGGTCGTTTGAATGAAGGATTGGCTTCTCGTTCAGTATAACAGAATTACCAACATCTCTCCCCGACTGGTAAAATTTAAATAAACACATGTATTGTATGTTCTTTGTGAATGTCTGCCAACTCAAATCAAATAGGGAATTGGCTCAGTGGTTGAACGCTGACCTATGACCCAGGAGGTCATGGTTTGATTCCAGGTCTGGGCACATGCCCAGATTGCAGGTTCGATCCCCAGTAGGGGGTGTGCAGAAGGCAGCTGATCAATGATTCTCTCTCATCATTGATGTTTCTATTTCTCTCCCTTTCCCTTTCTCTCTGAAATCAATATATATATATATGGAATTATATACTTCTCCTTAGCATCCTGCAAATGACATGTAATTGAAATCATCCCGATTTGGTAGCTACTATCAAGGTAAAAACTCACTTCACAACACACAAATATCTATGAAATGTGTGCACCTCGCTAGCTATGATATGTGCATCTTTGAAAGCCCAAATATCTCCATCCTTGTACATTTTCCTGTAGCCAATTTTTATAGGCTTAAAAAAAAAACAAACAGAAAAAAGAATTGCCTCATTCCAGCCTGTCTGAGGAAATGACTTTCAAAAACAAATTTGAGTGTCAATATCCCCAAGAGATTCTTCTGGATGCCCAGAAATGGAAATTTTCTCTCTTATGTGTGAAGAGACTATCCTTGTTAGTTCTGTCTTCCCTTCCCCTCGCCCCACACCTTTGAGGTGGGGGCGGGGGTGGATAGAGAATAGGCTTTGCAAAGGAAATTTTTAATGCCTTCTCAAACGACCAGTTAGATTCTCTGGTCTTTAGATACCTGTGCCCTGAAGTTGCAAACACACCTGACGTCTGATTTAGAGAGAGCTGTGAAATGATAGTGCGGTGCGTGCTTTGCGAGGCTGGGTTATGAGTGTGTTTTCCTTCATGCCCAGTGATGTCGCGTGACTGGCATTGGTGGGCCAGACATCATCAGATGGGAGGACTGGGAGGGCTCCACGCCGGGACTGCAGTGTCACGCTAAGTAGGACAAATGCAAGAGTCCTATCTACACCTTGATGATTGATGGCACTTTCAGAGCTCAACAACAAAGGAAAGTGAAAGCAAGCCTTAGAAAAGGAAAGATGTTCCTAAGGTTTACCCCAGATTCAAGTGCTGCTGGCACTGTGTCACCAAAGGACAGCACGACCATCCTGCTGCTGTGACATTTCACTGTTGTCTCAATATTTCTTTGGATGCTAATTTATTCATTTCACAAGGGTGTCTATTTCCGTGGGTCCCACGTGTGTTTATTTTCAGGGCATAAGAGACACACACAGCTTGCATCTCAAACAGCCTTCCTCTCACCCACAAATGGGCACAGTATTGACTCTCTGGGAGGCCAGCGAATCCAGACCGGGCAAGTCGGACCACACAGCAGTCTGCTTGGCATAATGACTGGGAAGCGTGTTCTTTGCTTTCTCTCGGCTGGAATTCAAGGCAGAAGAAACGAAGGCTGGTGAATTTTTGTGACCTGTTTGAAGCTCAGTTTGCAAGAGAACGGGTTCCGTAGATAATTCCTTCCCCCGCCCCTGTTTTCTTGGGGTTTGAGTCTAGGACCACTGCTTTCCCCCGCCGGTCCCCACAGAGCAGCAGAAGCCAGAACCACCTTTCCTGTGTCTCCCCGGGAAACACACTGGGTTTACACCCTCAGCTGCTGCCCTCTGAGTTTTGTTTATGAAGGACTATTTTAAGAAGCCAGCTTTTCTCACTGTGAGATTTTTTCCCAGTCTGCCCTGCAGGGGAGAGGAGGAATGCAGAGGAGAGTGATTAACCACTGAGGTGCCAGCCATTCCCAGGGAACCCTGAAAATATCCCAGTAGGAAAACCAGCACAGGCCATTCCATTGGCAAATGCAACTGTGGGACCGCCGTCTCAGCCAGTGAGCTGAGACTGGAGCTCAGTGTGATGTCCCAGAATCTGCTACACACTGTTGCGTTAATATCTCTGCATCGGACTGGGACTGGGCATGTCTAGTTTGGAATTTGAATTTTGTTGACCTAGATCACGTAGTGAATATGTGCCATACCTTGCACATTCATAGTTACTGGGGTTTTCTAGCCCTTCCACCCCACTTCCTGACTTTTTTGCCGAAAATCTTTGTTCAAAGCCTCAGATGTTCCTAAATTGGGAAAACGAGGAAATTATTCATGATGAGACATGTAGCTCAAGGTGAAATTAAATCGCATTAACATTTTGGGTTTTTCAAAAAATGAATGAGCTATTAAAACTGCCACCTCTGTGTAAATTGTTCCTGACATACAATTTTCACATGAATCGAGAGCTATTTTTTGAACCATTTTTTAAACAATACATCCTTGTCCTGTGTCAGCCGATTTTCCAGTTGACCGGAGTTAACCATTTCAGAGTATTTCCTTCTACTTTTGTGTGTGATTGCATGCTGAGTCCACAGGAGTGCTCAGAAAAGAGACATGGCCAGGGATTAGGGAATGAGTTAGCAAAGTGCACGCGTTTCTTTAACTCAGACCTGGGGAGAAGAAATGCAGCCTAAGAAATATAACAGAATAGGATCCCCCAGAAAGAGAGGACAGAAGAGGTCTGGGGATAAGAAGGGATGTAAAGAGATAGGATGGGAGTTCTCAAATATTTGGGGGTGCTGCCCTGGTGAAGATAGACCAGTTATGTCACTTGTGTCCTATAGAACAGAATTAAAACCAAGGGTGGCTGCAACAGCATCAGAGACTTTGGTTCATCTAAAGCTGAGGTTTTATAACAAATAGACCTGCCCCTCAGGGGCTGCGTTTTGAAGGAATGAGCTCCCTGATCAGGGATTACTCACGGGGGAGCAGCACAGCAGTCCACAGGGATGGCTTAAAGGAGATTCCCATGCAAGGAGTTCTTTTGCTCAAGGTCAACTGAAAGCCACTGGCTGCCTCTCCAAGCCATCATGGCAGCTTTGCAGGCAGGAAAATGAAGAGAGCGAAGAAGGAGAGACCAAGGTGGCCACAAGGCCTTTGCCAAGCAAGTCATCTATCCCTTTATTCTATTTTAAAATATATTTTTTATTGGTAACAGAGAGGAAGGGAGAGGGAGAGAAAGACAGAAACATCAATGATGAGAGAGAATCACTGATTGGCTGCTTCCTGCATGCCCCCCACTGGGGATCGAGCGTGCAACCCGGTCATGCGCCCTCATTGAGAATTGAACCATGACCTCCTAGCTCATAGGTCGATGCTCAACCACTGAGACACGTTGGCCGGGCTAGGCTGCCCTTTGAGGTGCCCCTCTGGAATCCCTGTCCAAAAAGGTCTGCTCATATTTTGGGAACCAGAATTCTGACCCTGGGACACTCCATCCACAAGAGAGAATGGCAAAGAATGGATCACATTTCACTGCCCCCCAAAAACTTGGGATTGTGTGAGGACGAAGGGGAGAAGGAAACTGAGAAGGTAGATTATGCCACAGATATCTGCTGACTGCCTGTGGGCTCTAGGTTCTGGTACCCAACAGTCAGAGGCAGTTGCTGCACGAGGCTGGTACTTGATGGATTGGAGAGGGAGTCTGTGACCGGTGCAGAGGTGGCAGGTCTGTGCCTGTCTCTTGGAATCCATCTGGGACACAGCAGTCAGTCAATATTTTCTGTCAGGGCAGGTCTTTGCTGCTTTCAGTATAGATCTCTAAAGCGTGAAAAATCAAAGCTGCGGTAGAGTTTTTCAAGGAAAGATCAGACTCTAAAAGATATTGTAGATGGGTGTGGAATGTGAGGGATGGAAAGGGACCCCAGGGAAGGGATACGATGCCAGTTATTTACCCATCACCTATGACTGAATGCATGCCAACCTGAGGAGCAGAAGACACAGCATGAGAGCGTGCCTGCCTCGGGGTCAGAGAAGAGCAGAGTGGCCTGTGGTTCCGGCATGCCCATCGCTCTGTGTTCACAGTGACCCCAGCTAAAAGCTGACTAGCTTGCCTTGGAGCTCCAGGCAACCCATTCCCATGCAAGGTGGGCAGACCTGCCACTTAGGCAAGGCTCCAATCCCTCTCCTTGGCACTACACTCTGCCTTTCCCCCTGTCAGAGAAGTGCCATAATATTCCCATGTGCCCACCAGGCTGTGAGTCCCTGGAGGTCAAGGATTTTGCCTTGCTCATCTCTAGGTCTCTAGCACCTGGTACATGGGGAGATCTGAATACCATACTTTTAAAAATTTATATATTTATTATTGATTTCAGAGAGGAAGTGAAAGAGAGAGAAATATTAATGGTGAGGGAGAATCACTGATAAGCTGCCTCCTGCACACCCTACACTGGGGATTCAGCCCACAACCTGGGCATGTGACCTGACTAGGAGTTGAACTGTGACCTCCTGGTTCATAGGTTGATGCTCAAAACATTGAGCCACACTGACCGGGCTGAATACTGTACTTTTAAATGAATGGAATGAATGAATATTACATGGTTGTCTCCTTGCCCCCTGACCACCCCCAATGCACACAGTCACACAGTCATCAACAGGGAATGAAAAAGCCAGTATCTCTGGTCAATACAGGCAGAAGTGCATCAAAAGTTATTCCATGAAGTGTCTTGGATTGAAAGCCACAAGCTGAGATTTTGCTGCACGAGTTAAAGAAGTTATAGCAGATAACAACATTAAGACAAACTCAAGTGATTCTCCAGATTATTTAAGTAAAAAAGAAAAAAAGTAGAAGAAAAAAAAGAAAGGAAAAAATGTGGGCCTACATTATCTATAGATGTTTGTCCATTGCTGAAAATTTTAAATAGAGCCAGCCCGTCCGTCCAAAATACAGTCCAAGTGCTAACACAGGTCTTATCCTCCCACTGGCTTCTTTCATGGTTATTTAGCTCTCTGGGTCTGAATCTCAATACCAACACCTCACTCGGGCCTTTGCCTTGTGGGATACCTGACTTCCTAGTGGTGTCCCCTTCTGGTTGCCAGTGGATGTTCACCCTCTGACTTCACACAGGTCCAGCTGTGGGCCAGGGATACTCCCACCTTCCAACTTGATACTACATACCAACATGGCTGGTCTGCCTCACTTCTGAGAGGAAGACATTGAATGAAATCCATTGACTTTTCTGGGCACAGTAACTGGATGATAAATTGGTCCACTGCTTCCCCCAGCTTAAAACCTATCCCATAAAGACCAGGTCGTGCCCTAACCAGTTTGTCTGAAGACTGCCATACGCAAGACGAAGCCTCATTTAGGATATGGAAACCCAATGCAATCACCTGACGCAGACTTTATGAAGTCCAAAACAAGGTTATGGTGTAAGTCTTACACTTTCAGTTTTATGAATCATTATTCTACTTAGTTCATTTTTTTCTACGGTCAGTTCAAGAGACAGAATCAAAATCAGTAAGAACAAATTCTTCTTCTTTTAAATTCAAACTCAAACTTCTCCCCAAACTTGGGTGAGTCTCCCTAGCCTACTGGTGGTGGGCAGTTCATTTTAGAACAGGTCATGGCCAGACAGTCAATGTTGAATGAATAGAGTCCTCCCTTCTTTACTCAGGAGAAAGATACAAATGGAATCAAGTGCTTTTAAGCCAATTGACACGGAACCCTGACCTGATGCGACCTTGAGACAAAGTGCTTCCCGAAACCGTGCGCCCTAGGCACCCAGCTGGCCTCGCCCTGGTCCTGGCCCTGGTCTATGCTTAAGAGGAAGAACCTGACTAGAACTGAGAGGAGGGGCTGTTTCCTGGTTAAGATCTGAAGGAGGAAGAGGGGCCGTGGTAAGAATGGAATTATGGGTTCCTCATTTGTTTCTGTCACTAACCCACATGATCTCTGAGGACAGGCACTGTCCTTTTGTGTATTCCTGGAATACACACGGGCACATCACAAGGGACGCTCAAAGAGAGGCTGTTGAGTATGTGCCTGAATAGCCATCCCAGCGTCAATACTGCTGCTTCCCTTTTTAGAGTGAGGATACTGACCTCTGAGTAGTCACATCACTTCCCCTGGGCTATTCAGCTAATAAACGATTCCAGACCACATCTGTCTCATTTCAAAGCTGCCCCTCGATCTGATGGTCTTTTAAGGTCACTTTATCTCATTTAACTCTGCTAGTTCCAGAGGCAATGAGTCAGAAGTCATGAAGAACGAGGAAAGGGAAATTAATATTCCCAATAGTAGCAAGGCCTACAATAACGCCATTGCACTATGGAGACGGGGCAGCACCCCGTTATCACTGGAGGACTGACCTTGGACTTTACATTTAGTGCAATGCAACTCTGTACGGACCCATCTATCTGTTGTGGCCATGAACTGAATTCCCCGCAGCTCTACAATCCTATCTCTGGGAAATGACTTCTGAGGTTCCTCAAGCTGTCGGCTTTTTATTCCCATGAGTTGTAATGAACGTGAACATGGGGATTTGTGTACTAGGCTGCTTTGTCTCCTAACATCGGCTAATGGCAAATCTCACAGCCAACATAGCCTGCTGAGGTCTGTGACCTCTAAAAAAGATGGGAAATGGGAGTAATGATGTAGCAAATGCTACGAGAATGACTTATTAGGTGGTACTTAATATTTAATTTTTCCTAGTGGGTTAATTGCATTGGACACCACGAGTTGTAAAACTGTGCCGTTTTTAGTCCGTTGATCTGTTTGGAAGGGAAGGATGGCTGAGAGATTTAATTGACAGACAACTGTTTCTTTTGAATATTTAATTACGACTCCGCAGCGCTCGTCAGAATTGCCTGTCTGGCTTTTTCCTAATGTGCCTGTCAGCTGTGATCAACAAGCCATTTTCCGTCAGTGTCCCCCGGAGTGATGGAGCTGGGCCCCCACAAAGCCTGATACCCCCACCCAGAAGGCTGCCTTGTGGTTTCCTCGTTGTTGTCCGCAGACCCCAGGAAACAGACACGTGGCCTTGCTGTGCTTCAGGCAGCTTGTTTATGATGAGATGTTGTGAGAACTTTACCATTTATTTTTTTAATATGTTTTTTTTTATGTTTTAGAGAGAGAGAAAGGGGAGAAGGATAGAGAGATAGGAACATCGATGAGAGGGAAACATCAACAGCATTGGCTGGCTGCTTCCTGCACGCCCCCCAGCAGGAGTTGGAGCCCACAACCTCGGGCGTGGTCCCTGACTGGCAGCCTCTTGATCCTTAGGTTGATGCTCAAACGCTGAACCACACCGGCTAGGCAGAACGTCTCCATTGATAAACATGAAAGGGGTTGAGGAAGATGAAAGAGTTGTGAATGGATAGCAGGAACCACGCCCTGGGCAGGAGCAGTCGTATTTCTGGAACACGGAAGGGTCTGATGGGGCCACGAGGGAGCAGGCTGCCTCGCTCTGCCTGGGGTGGAAGTCCGCCAAGCACAGGCCAGCGGTCCACAGGTTGACTGCCCGGATGGTGGGTACAATGGGAGGGCCCCACCAGTCCCAGAAGTAACACGTGCTACATGCCCAAACTGCTCCTTGGGACGAGAGGATGCCCACTCCCTTTCAAGCTACACATTCCTCTAATGTCCATGCCCCACAGTGCTCAGCAAATTGCAGCTCGAGAGCCACATGCGACTCTTTGACCCCTTGAGTGTGGCTCTTCCACAAAATACCACGGCCTGGGCGAGTCTATTTGGAAGAAGTGGCATCAGAAGAAGTTTAAGTTTAAAAATGTTGGCTCTCAAAAGAAATGTCAATCATTTCACTGTTGACACTTGGCTCTGTTGACTAATGAGTTTGCCGACCACTGCACTAAAACATCAGTCCTTAGGAAGCGCACCTTCCATCATGGATCTAGAACATTCCTCCAAGGAAGAGAAACCATTCCGCACTTACTGCTGCGTGACCCCCTACCGATGGCCGCAGGGGAGTCTTTCTTTATGCAAAGTGCTTCCTAATCTGTGGACGGCGGACATCATGAAAAAAATAAAGACCTAGGTTAAGGTAATTGGGATTTTTTTTTAAGGCTGAAAAATATCATTTTAAACTCTAGTTAATAAACTTTGTGGGGGGTTTCCAGGCTGATTCATGTGGGAGGTCTGCTCTTTTTCAACCACCCACCCACCCACCCCCTTTGGCTGTCTTTCTGCCTGATGAGCAGGTGTAACGGCACCCTGCCAGCCACCCAAGGCCATGAGCAGATCTTGAGGGTGGAAGCCACACCGTAGGAGGGTGGGCCCCAAGGAATAAGAACCCTAGGACACTGGTGACACTACGAAGTCACCACACTGGGCCTAGACTGCCCGTCCCTAGATAATGTCCATGTGACATTATAAAATAGAGTCCAAGTTCGTTCAGTCCACTGTTATTTCAGTTCTCCATTACCAACATCCAAATGTAATTTCTGATCGATACCGGCTGCAAAATGTACTCCTGGTGTATCACCCAATAAATTAGCATCGGCTGCTCCTTGAGACACCATTGCAGCCCTTATACTGAATGATCTAATCATCGAAGACAGGCAGGGCCATTTTCATTTTGTGGTTTTGTGGGGGTGAGGGGGAGGGAGCGCCATACTTGATATTCGGGACCAGAAAGACCCAGCTCATAATGTACAGCACTGGAATAAATGCCAGGCAGTCGTTATGGCTGGAGAAGATCCGCGGAACTATTTC
The DNA here is from genome assembly GCA_027563665.1 of Antrozous pallidus. Taxonomy (NCBI): domain Eukaryota; kingdom Metazoa; phylum Chordata; class Mammalia; order Chiroptera; family Vespertilionidae; genus Antrozous; species Antrozous pallidus. Next base: position 4,583,368 of record CM050510.1, read on the forward strand.
CCAAAGGAAGTAATAGATACCTTCCTATTTATAACACTTTGGACTTGCACCAGGCCTTACGGGATTAAAAAGCCATTCCTGGAGGTGCTCCGTGGAAGCCAGATGTCATAGCCAGGGATTGGGGGAGAAGAGAAGGGGTTGAAATTAATGATATTTAAAATCCCTTCTGAAAACAAATTAAATCCCTTCTAGTTTGAAGCTTATGACTCTGTGACTCTTGACATTATAAGTAACTAGTTAGATGTAGAATAATGGAACTCTGAAAAGGAGAGTTCAGACAATCTCCTAAAACTCAGGAAGGCATGCTGGACATTGACATCAAGCAGTTTCCCCTAAACTTGGCCTCATCCTGGATCTTGATCTCAATGAATCCAGGGATCTCTATTCCATCCTGTAGTTTCCAGAGCCAGAAAGCTCACATGCATCCCTGTCACTCTTCCTCTCTCAGTCTCCATGGCCAAGCGATTGCAAGTTCCTGACAAATTTGTCTGTACATATCCTCACATCGCTCCACCTTTGTCTCTGCTCCTTCCACTTTGATGCAGGCATCTGAGTCACAGTACCCTCCCTGCCTCCACTTGCAACCCTTTCCAGTCTCCTTCCTGTCCACCAGGTCACCAGGGTAGCACCTTTCTTACAACGTGGGCTTTCAACCCACCAGTGAACATTCGTAGCTAACACTGATCTTGAGAAAAAGGTGCAACTCCTACCTGGACCCGCCTTTCAGATCTCCTCTCTGTCTCCCTCTGATGGTGCCATTCTTTAGGTCTCGGTCTCTCTCTCTCTCTCTCTCTCTCTCTTTCTATCTCCCTCCCTCCCTGCCCCCCATTTCTCACCCTCTCTCTCCTAAAGCCAGTCACCTTCATTCCTTGAAGAGCCCATGCCTTTTTCTGCCTGACTTTTCCTTCCTTCTTTGCCTGAAATGCTCTTCCCTCATTCTTACCTCAAGGTTTCCTTTACCTCTCTTAGTTATCACATTTTAAAAATCCCCCTACTTTTCTAAGAAAACATATACCATCGTGTGTGTGTGTGTGTGTATGTTAGTTCATTTCCTACCTGACAATAAATGCTTTGAAAATAGGGAATTGATCTGATTTGCTTACTCACTGGGATATTCTCAGCATCCCATATTCAATAAATACTTATTTATGATGGAGAGAGGGAAACAAAGCAGGAGGGGATAAGGGGAGAGGGATAAGCAGAGTGAGGGAATTACCCAGGGCTGATATTCAGAGCCAGATGGTGATTTTGGCTTCTTTGAATGACAATAGAATTTTAATGTCCAAGAAGGTAAGATAGACTTGGGTTGGATTAGGGTTTGGATTGCTGCTTCTACCAGACTTCTGGCCTATTTCTCTCTGGCTCAGAGCCTGGGTGAGGCTAAAAATTGCAGTACCAGCAGCTGAACAGGAATTGTACCAAGAGAAGATGACTTAATGGATCTGCCAATTTGTAACTCCAGTGATCCCACATAGAATCGTCATGCCAATGTGATGCTTTCTTTTATTCTGGTAAAAATACTCATGGCTTCCATGCTCTTTAAATAGATGGTGTCATTAAAGAGGCAAATCCCAATTTTATTAAATGTAGTTACACTTACTGCTTATCTATAAGAATGAAAGTGAGATATGCTAATTAGACCGGACAGCCTTCCAGGCGGCCTTCGGACGAAGCCAGGGCCACAAGGGAAGCCTGGGTCCTGGGTGCCAGAGGGAAGTCGGTACTGGTAGTCAGAGGAAGAAAGGCCTACGCTTGCATGTACGTCATGCATTGGATCTCTAGTTTCTTATGAGGAATATGGATAAGGCTGAGTTATCAAATAAACATAAGGCTCTATTGATCTCATAGAGGAAGTTGACACAAATATTGAATTGGATAGATAGATGATAGATGAATAGGTAGAAAATAGAAGGTAAATAGAATATAAATAGAAAGAAGATATATAATAGTTAGGTATATATATATATATATATATATATATATATATGCTAATAGTGAGTAGGATTTTTGAGTCCTACTGTCATTCCTTTGTGCATTTAATTTTGGGAATGGTCTGGGAGGAGCAATGAACAACATAAGAAAGAAGGATACAAATAAAAATATATGCTTAATCTATATATTTTCTGTCCATTTTTTATCCTAATTTTGTTTGAATATCCCAATAGTAGGGCACTCACTCCATTCCAAATAGCTCTTTGCCTTTGATGTGACAACTCTGCTTGTAGGAAATGTTTGTTTGGGGCATGATAGAGGCAGCTGTCAGGGTTGTATGCCTAGGACACCCAGGTCATTATTTCCAGTGATAGCACCATTACCATCACTTTCATCCCCATCATCCCTTCCTCCTCCCTTTCATCATCCCCGCAAGACTGGTGTTTCTGCAGCTCCGTGAGCTGGACGGAAGGTGTTGTTAGGTCTGACTAGAAACACTGAGGAAGTCACAGTGGAGGTGGAAGTGAACTGGGAATCCAAGGGCGTGATTGTAAGGTTGACCTCCATTGCTAGGAGCCGAGATGCCCACATGATGCCCTTCACAGTACTTTAACCTTCAGGAATGTCCACTCATACATTTCCTCTCTAAGAGAAGAAGGTACTTCGGTAAAATGAGTGACAACAGGTGCTCTGGAGCCAGAAGGCTTGGGTTTAGACCCTAAGGCCAGCACTCATTAGCTTATGACCTGAGCCTCCAATCCATCATCAGTAAATGGGGACTGTTATAAGGGTGGTATGAACATGGACAGAGATGATTCAGGAGAAGTCTCAGAACAGTGCTACCTAATAAGTGTTATGTTATCATGCAGCTTGTAGTGAAAACTTGGTGAAGGTGGAGACCTTTGTTCTCTTATTTCCTGACAGATCTCCAGCCTGAGAAGATGCCTGGGGCCTTAATGCTGCTCCCTAGGTGATTAGTGAATGAAAGCGCAGAGCCCCTGGGGAGAGGATGGCCAGAATGAAAAGGGAGGCAGTAAGCTCTGGCCAAAGCAGTAGCACACAGTCTGATGAATGAAAGTGTCTGCCTTTGATATTTGAACTGTTATTTCCAAATCATTTGAAAGAATATGTTTACTACAAACATCATTTCTCCATGACGGTGTATTTTAACAAAAGAAAAGAACAACTTCTTCTTTTGTTGAATGTTCTCTTGACCTTTAAAAAATAGATAATGGAGACAATATTGCAATTCCATTGAGTGACTATTTTGATTAAATGTTGAAAGAGAACATGTACTTTAAAGCCCACTTCTTTCTCTTGGACCAATACTTACTCCAAACGATCCACTCGGAGTACTCATGCTGAAAGAATACTTGGCATTTATTTGTAATGCAATTGATGTTTTTAGTTTTCTGGTTTTAGTGTACACTGTGGTATAATAACTGGGTTACAGAGTGCAAATCACTAGCCCTGCTGCTGATCCAACCAGGAAACACGGAGCCCAAAGATTTCTCACCCTCCAAACACTGGTCAGCCACAGTCCTGGGCTGTTCATTCCCTAGTGGGGGTCTTCCCCCTCTTAAATGGCCAACTTCTTCTGTCGTCATTTCTAAAACTCTGATGAGCAAAGGAGATTGATTATTACCAGGCCGACTGCTAACTGGCTCCTGCACCTGCTCCTGGTGGAAAGTGGGGTCAGACTCCCAGCTGGCGGTCATCAGTGAGAATAGCACCCCAGGCGGCTGCCCCCACGGTTCCCAGGAGAGGAGGCAGCTCTTCTAGCACCCCAGCACCTGCTCCCTGGCTTCCCAGCATTCCTCTTCCCAGACCATAAAGGGAAGTTATGCAGACAGTATTTTCTATATGTAAATTCAAAAGCCAAGGCAACCGTACACAGAAGGACCCAGGATAGGAGCAAGGAATCCCCATCTGACCACCTCTGATCCTCTAGCTCCACTTTCTAGAATTCGAGGGCATTCCAAGTTTGAAGGGATGCTCAAAGCCAACAAATGCCACTTCAAATCAGAGCAAGGGTCCTGTCTCCAGGGTCCAGGGTGGGGCAGGAAAGCGACTTGAGGCTGAAGAACTTTCGGAGGAGTCACAAAACAGTCTGCATGCCCTGCCAGTTTTAGCAGACGGGCCAATGGCTTCTGAGGGAGATCACTTCTGAGCCAGCCAGCCCCTCCTCTGCTCCAAGCTGAGGATGCTGACCCTTTGCAGCAAGCTAGTGTCCCTCCCATGGTCCACAAGCCCCGCCTCTGGTCCTCCCCTGCCTCTGCCCTAACTCCCATGGCTCTCCCCACCACTCACTCTGCTCCAGCTCTCTCTCTCCTAGAAACCCTCTGAGCATCCCATCCATCCTATCCTGACCACTGGCCCTTCTCTCCACCTGGAATGTCCTTCTCTCCACCTGGAATGTCCTTCACCCAGAGACCCACACGACCCACTCCTCCTCCAAGTTTTGGCTGGAAAGCCAGCTTCTCAGAGAGTGCATTACCTTGAAATCCTAATTTAAATGTGTAACCTCTCTCCCACGTGGCATCACTGCCTGCCCCGCATTCCTCTGCCCTTTACACTGTGCTATTTTTTTAAAAATCACTTTCACTTCCTACCAATCCAGATAATGTGCTTAGCTATGCTGCCGGCAAGGCAGGTGCACAGATTGGAAATTGAAAATTGTGTCCATTTTTCACAACTGTATCCCCGGAGTGGCGGACAGTGCCTGGTGTGGCGTGGACACTCGGGAAATATTTGTTGGATGATGAATGAAGGAACCAGGTTCCGTCAGCAACTGGGTCGTGATGTTTGTTGTCTGTCTCAGACAAACGCTTCTTATCTAGGCGTTGGAGAAGAGGCAGACTTGGATCTGTATTTCAGGCCCTGCCCCCACAACCTGGCCATGTGCGTAGACAAGTTTCTCACCTCTTAAGCCTTGTGTTTCTCACCTGAGAAGTGGGTGTCATTGCCCCCATAGTGAACTGTTATTATATGGAATACAATATTTTTATAAGGCACCAGGCACCTAGGAGGAAGTTAATGAACTATTATTTTTGTAATGGTAACCACTGGGTAAATCTAGCTGTATGTTATGAATTGTTTAAAGACAAATAGCTAAAGTTATAGAGAAGACAATAGGTATATCTAAAGTGAGTTTTGAAAGTCCCTATGGTGTTGATTAGCTCATATCTTATCCATTGTCCATTCATTTTTACCTTTTCCTTCATCAGGGAAATTGCTGTGAATGTTTGTTGATAATAGGATATATATTTTCTATTATTTCTTTGGATACCTGCTGCGTGGTTTGCTCACCTTTTTTGGGTTTCTGCCCAAATACAAACTTATTAGAGAATAGAGGCCCCGTGCATGACAGTCACCGGGGTTGGGAGGTGATCCCTCAGCCTAGCCTGTGCCCTCTCACAGTCCAGGACCCCTCAGGGGATGTCCAACTGCCAGCCTAAGCCAGCAATCAGACATCTCCGGAGAGATTCTTAGCACTGTTGTGGAGGCAGGAAAAGCTGCCACCACCATTGCTGTGCTCACCAGTTATGAGCCTGGCTTCTGGCTGAGCGGTGCTCTTCCTGTGGGAGCACACTGATCACCAGGGGCAGCTCCTGCATTGAGCATCTGCCACCTGGTGGTCAGTGTGCATCATAGTGACCGATTGTTCCACCATTTGGTCAATTTGCATATTAGCTTTTTATTATATAGGACTAGAGATCCATTGCAGGAAGATTCCTGGAGGAATAGGGCTTCCTACAGCCTGAACAAAGCTCTCTCCCATCTCCGCTGCCTCACTCCCTCCCATCTTCTCTGCCTCACTCCCTCCCTTCTCCCCCGCCCTGCCTGCTTGCTTCTCTGCAGCTTTGCTACCTTCTGCAGCGCTTGACTTCCTTCTACACCATCTTCTGTCCCTGGATATGCAAATTAACCACCATCTTGGTTGGGTTAATTTGCATACTTACTCTGATTGGCTGGTGGGTGTAGTGTAGGTATGGTCAATTTGCATATCACTCTTTTATTAGATAGAATACCTTCCCTGACCCATATGAAGGAAGAAGAGCTCCTCATTTCTCCCATTCCTCTCTTCTCCTAATCAGCTTTATTTTTCTCCATCATGCTTTTCACTTGTGCACAGGAAATGTTATATTTTTTTTACCATTTTGTTCATCTCTGTCCCCATAGGGTGATGGAGTCTATGTGGTCCAATGACGTATCCCCAGAGATTACAGCTGTGCACTTATTGATTTGAAGTGACTGCTCTTGATTAAGCAATTGTCCAGGAATAGAGTTTGAAGACTGTGCCTCATCCAGTAGAATGTGCCATGGGTAGGATGCCCATACATCATGGTGTGTCCAGGACACTCCAGATGTATCCCTGTCTCCTTTCATTCTCACAAATGCACCAGTTTTCAAAATAATGGCATTGCCACAAGAGCTGTGGATTCCAAAAGAATTAAGAATGACACATAACCCTCACTAAAGGAACATATAGTCTAGATGAGAGGGAGAAATAAATAACTATTGACAGTAACAGCTAACATATAGTGAATGCTCATCATATGCCAAGGGCTCCATGTGATTACCTTTCTCAGGCACAATAATCTATGAAGCACACAATGATTACCCCCATTTAACAGAGGAGGAGTGTGAGGCTTAAAGAGGTTAAGTAGCCTTATCTACCCATAACTAGTTAAAGGCAGAGCTTTCCAGTTTTCTAAACATCATTTTAACCCTAACCTTCTTCCTGAGAATAACAGTCCCTTAAGCATGCTGTGGAATGGAATTGAGATGAGTTGGGGAGAAGATCCCAGAAGCAGACCTTTGCACTGCTGGGTTAGAGCACTGGACACCATGGAGGAGCTTTTCCGTGTGACCATCTTTTACCCTATGGCCATCCTGATGGTTAACTGTCCCACTTTTAAAAATTGGTGAAGTAGAATTCAAATCTAAAATAAGCATATTTTTTGGGGGGGGGGATATAAACAGGATGGTATAAGGCATGAGTCAATGTGGGCTGGAGACTTTCTATGTTCCTGGCTTCCAGTATATTCTTACTACCGAATGTGGCACAAAGTGTGTGTAACTCAGCAGTGTAGACCAAAACACACTGCATTCACTCATAATCACCATCAACTTACAATTTGGGAGAACACCTTATTTCATTTAAACATTAAATGAATACGTCTGGGAAAGCAAGGGTAGACGAAACCCTGCTTAACAGATCAGCTTATGTTTATTCCCTACTACAGATGTTGACCAAGGTTTGTCTGTAGATAGAATGTCCTTCTAAACCACTCTATTCTCTTTCCTCATCACAGAAAGGGTTGCTAGGAGACAACTTTGTCCCCCCACCTTGACAATAATACAGCTAAGAAACTTTAGAAAGTTATTTCATGTAAAACCACCTTCTGTCTGAATTGGGCTGCTCAATGTGGACCTAAGTGACTCTTCCCGCCCCCTCCCCTGTAACAATAAACATCTTTTTTATTTCTGTAAAGTAAAACAGAAGATAACATGGGCTTCCTTGGAAGAGTCAGGATTTAGACGTCAGTGACTTGGGGAAATGCTCCCATTTTTGGTGCCTATTGGACTTAGTCAACTCTGAACAGATGCATCTGAAGAGAAAACAAGCTCTTGAGAAGATGCTATTTTCAGCTCAGTTACTAATGATGAGTCCAAATGTTTCTTCAAACCCGATGACCCAATAAAAATTGCCATAGTAACTATGGCATTGTGGGACACCTCCTTCACACTCACACCACAAACTTCCTTAGGAACTGCTGCCACCACCTCCGTGACACCACCATCTGCTGGGTAGCGAGGAGGAGGAGATGGTGGGGGAGCTGGCGAGGACAAGGTGATTCTGATTGGTGCGAATCCCTGAGAGAATGGAGTCTCGAGGCAGAGATATAGGGTAGAAATCATTCTCTGTGGTTTTCACCATGATGGAGAAGTGATTCAAGCCAAGAGCACCAGGTGAAACAAGATTAGAGCTCAGACAAGGGTCCCTCTCCTGTGGCTCACACTGTAAGGTCACCATCCTTGGAAGCATTGTTTCCTGCCTCTTTTCTTGGCCAACTCCCTGTGTTCTTTAGGTTTCATTTAAGTATTTCATCCTCAGAGAGATTTTTCTGGAACCGCTTGATCTACATTAAGATCCCCACTGGACGCCCCATAGGAAGGAGAACTTAGTTGTCCTATTTGCCACTAGAATCTGAATCAGTGCCTACGTCCTATTTGGAGCTCAGTAAATATTTACAAAATGAATGAAGAAAGGAGGAAGTTAACTATGAGACAGTCACCATCATCATCCATCTAAGGAACTGGATGGTACAAACTATTTAATTAAATTGATCATTCAATAAATGTATTCATTCAACAAATACTGGAGCCTGGCTGCATTAGTAAGGGGAATAACTGCTTTCTGGTTGTTACAGGTTCGATCCTCTGAGGAACAGGCTCAGAGAGGGAGATGACTGTGTAGGAGGCTTAGCATCCACGAGTGAAAAAAAAGTGGAAACAGACAAAAGGACTTGTTGAGCTATGGTGCAATTTCAACGTTCCATGGGGAGTTCTGCATCTGGGAAGAACGTTATGAGATATCTGAGTTGGCGTTACGAGCATTTATATAGCACATCCATGTACATAAAACCTTCCATGACCTTGGGTGAGAAGGCTCTCTCCAGCTGAGAGCTGAGGGCTGTCTGCCAGTAGCAATCCTAGGAGAAAGTTCTCTGTACTTCTTTTGTGAAGGCAGATGCAGTGGCTCAGCTCAGGATCCACCACAGTCCACCCCTTGTGCCACTAGGGTCTACCTCACAAGGGTTCTTCTACGATTCCCAGGGCCTCTCTTCCTTGGGAACACTTGGGAGGGATAAATGAAGGTCCCCACTGCTGCAGCTGGTCCTGGGTCCCTAAGTGATCCACACTGTCTTCCTCCTCTTTCTCCCAGATTCCCCTCGCCCTCAGCCAGCCCTTCTGCAGGACTTAGTGGTTCACTTGATGGCATGGTCCAGAGTCTAAGCTGTCAGGGGTCTCAGCTTCGTAGGGGATGCTACTGTAGCCTCTGGTAGCTATGCCTTCTCAGGACAGGATATAACCCTACCTGGAGGAGAACTTTTGTCTACTGCTCTCTTGGCATGAGGAGCCCAACATGTCTGATTTTGTAGTTAACAGGACTCCTGCTGGGTCACTCAGCAGAGGCACTCAGCCTGTGGAAGCTGGAACTCTAAAGCTCCAGGGCCCAGAGTTCAGGCCCAAATAGGTCATTAGGAGTAGCCAGTCCTGCTTCCTTGTCTCCCAGACTCCTGCATTCCACTGACCAGTGATGTGGGACTCGATGGAGGGCCTTTGATTTAAAGTGGGGACAGAATTTTAGAGGGGGCACCCCATCCTTGGATTGTATTGCCTGCAGGACAGCACCAGGGTGCTCCCTCATTCTGGGAGTGGGGTCTGTGATACCACCGTTGGACCCTGCAGTCTCAGGCCCATACCGCCCCCTCAATTGCCACAAAGGATGTCCTTGGGGCTGACACAACTCAGCTGGAGGTGCCTACAGTATTGACCCTAAGCTACACTCTCCTACACACGCCTTTCCCCAAAAGTAGGACCAAACTACCCCAGGTTCCATGTTTAGATTTTTCAAGTTAAGCCTAGAAGCAGAAGCACTGGAAGGCAGCTGGCCCAGGTCCCCAGGTCTTCCCTGCCCTCCGTGCCAGACATGAGGATGTGGTGAAGGTGGCAGTTTTGCCAGTGACCTGGCCAGAAGGGTTTCTCCCACAGGGCAGCAATTCACCAGAGCTTCAGAGGCTCCAGCAGACCCTTGGCCGCCTCCTCGCCACATCCATAACGCACTTAACTCGCAGTGCCTGACAGGCCCGAGATAAAGAGGGAGGAGAATTGAATCAGTGTCCACTTCGGTCTTCAAAACATATTGGATTTGCCTGCCTGTGGATACAGATGACTTCATTTCCTACGCAATGTTGCAAAAAGCCTTCTCAGAAAGACACCCTCCTCCTCCTTTTTCCTGCCTCCTCATCTTCCTCCTCCCCTTCATCTTCCTCCTCCCCCTCCTCCAACTCTTCCTCCTCCTCCACATTTCCCTTCTCCTCCACTTCCTTCTCCTCTTCTTCCTCCTCCTCCTTCTCTCTCTCTCATTCCCTCTTCCCCACCCCAACTTGTCATGAACTAAAATGCATATTAACTACATATAAGTGTGAGAAAACTCTTCTTGATTTTCCTGGCACCGTTCACATTTGAAAACAAAGTCTTGTGTCCCAGGCAAGCCAGGGCAGTGAGCCGCCTGACTACCACATACTAGCTTGGTGGCCTTAGGTAATTATTTAATCTCTGGGAGGCTCACTTTCCTGCTCTGTGAAATGGAGCTAGTAAGACCCAACACAGTGGCTACTGGATTGTTCAAAGGCCAACATGCGTGTCTGGTAGGCAGCTGGGTGTGTGAGCGGAAGCTGCCACGTCCCGTGCAAGGAGGATGGCGGAGTCTAAGCAGTAGTTGCCTCGGGCGGCAAAGCACTCTTGGACCGACTTTGGCAGCTGTGTGGTCTCTCTCTGAAGGCGGGGAATGAAAATGAGTGTTTATTCCCTGAAGCTGCTTTGCATGAACATAGTTTATCTTTATCGTTTGTGCTGCCACCTGTTATAGTTCTCATATTTTAAAAAATTAACTTCGTCATTTTCTTCTTGCCTATTTTTAAAGGGTTTAATCGCGCTTTTTTCTCACCTCCAATCCTTCCTATTTTTAGCCTTTAACATTTGTGCTTCCTCCTTAATGTCAGAAGGGTTTTTTTTGGTCCATTTAAAAAAAAACCTTATAACCCTGTTCTCTTGTTCTTTTAATTCTAGTTTTCAAAATGCTCTTCTTGTTACCTTCTGAAAAGCCCGCCTTTTCCTCCCATTATTTTGTCATTTCTCAGGATACCACTGATTGCACTCGGGTTTTGATGTGGGTTTTCCATCATTTACTTCTTCTTGTCGTGGGATGCCAGCTGAGCTCAACATGCCCTCATCTTTTTTTACCTCTTTCTTAGATTTTCACTTACGTGTCCTATCTTTATTGCTCTGCTATTTTGTAAACTTCCTTGCGTGCTATTTCTAAGTCCCCTTTCTAATTCAGCATGGACTATTTATAAAGGGCAGGCAGGAAGCATGGCCACGGGGCCGACAGCTGTGGGGAGAGCCCACGCCCTAGCAGGGATGCTGGTGGCACACTCTATCCTCCATCTGGCTTGCCCACTCCTCCGGACCCTCCCACCACCACTCTCATCCCATTCTTCACCGGGTCCTTAAAGAGCCAGCTTCACCTGGGCCTTACCTCTGCCTCCTGCCACATCACAACAGGTCTCCTTAAAGCTTAAGCCTCACCATGTCGTTTACCTGCGCAGGTGCATAGTGAGCAGTGCTTTCATCCATTCTCCAACAACATCTTGGGAAAATAGTTTGGGTTTGAGGGCCAGAAAAATGAACTGGGCCAAATTCACATGACAAGTAGATGGCATGAATGGGAGCCCAGATCTTTAGTCATTGGGCTAGACCAGTGGTCAGCAAACGCATTAGTCAACAGAGCCAAATATCAACAATACAGCGATTGAAATTTCTTTTGAGAGCCAAATTTTTTTAACTTCTTCTAATGCCGCTTCTTCAAAATAGGCTTGCTCAGGCCATGGTATTTTGTGGAAGAGCCACACTCAAGGGGCCGAAGAGCCTCATGTGGCTCGCGAGCCACAGTTTGCTGACCACTGGGCTAGACTGCAAAGCTCTACATAGATCAGCAAACCAAACTATGTGGTATCTGCCCTCTTATTGAGGGAATGACTTGCTTGGTCACCAGGGAGGTGGGAGGGAGGAGGGGAATGAAAGAGATGGGATTTAAGGCCCCTCTGCTTGAGCTGACTCCCTAATCCCCCTCCACTATTCCTGTGCAGCAAATAATGCACTTAAGCATTCTTTGTAAAACAGCATAAATACTAAAGATCTTAATACTTAATGGTCCTCTGGAACAGTTTGTAACATGAGGGATGGGAATCTGTAGTGCATAATTTATGAAAGAAATAAAAGATACATATTACACTGTAAACTAGCATTTGGGGAAAAAAATAGCCTTATATTAAAGTACATGGTGTCCCAAAAAATATATACACACTTAACAGCTGATAGCTCAATTGATGTTTTTTCCTTTTCAGATTTAACTCATAGGAATTAATAATTATTCAAAGTGTATATACATTTTGGGGAGACACCCTGTATGTATCCAACAATCATTGGATATCTGTTATATGCTAGGTACATTTGTATATATTCACATGTATATTACCTATATAAATATATACACTGAGTGGCCAGATTATTATGATCTCTGAATGCATAATAATCTGGCCACTCACTGTATATCCTATATAATAAAAGGCTAATATACAAATTGTTTCCTTGACCAGGAGTTCGACCAGGCAGGCCAGCCAACCAACCATGTCCCCTTCCCCTGGCCAGACCCCATCCATGCATGAATTCATGCGCCAGGCCTGTAATTCGCGTGCGCGGCGCGCACACACACACACACACACACACACACACACATTAAGTGGCCAGATTATTATGCATTCAGAGATCATAATAATCTGGCCACTCAGTGTAGATATACATACATGTACATTACTTCTATGAGGCAAAGGTTGATTCCTATTGTTCAGATGAGAAAGTTGAGGCTCAAGAAGGCATCGAGTGACTTGGCTAAGATCAAAGACCTAGTAAATGTGGGAGCTGAGGGATGCAAATCCGGGTCTCTGGTTACAGAAGCTCCAGGCCGGTGCAGAGGCCTTTGTTGAGTGGCTGACCCATTCACTTCGCCAGAACACCACAGTACCTGAGCGCTCCCTCAGGGTTGCAGAGAGGACCACAATCTCCCTATATTTCCCACATTCTCCAATGCCTAGGCTCCCCTCCTCTGCAGCCCCTCCCTCTGCCCAGTGTGCAGCCACTAATGCTAACGTGTGAAACCAATGAAGACATACCTACCCTGTTTCCCCGAAAATAAGACAGTGCCTTATATTAATTTTTGCTCCCAAAGATGCGCTAGATCTTATTTTCGGGGAGATGCCTTATATTACAGCGAGTGGGTCTTATTTTCAGGGGATGTCTTACTTTCGGGGACACAGGGTACGTCCAAAAGCAGAGAGGCCTAAACATGGGCACATTTCTCTGGCTGTGAGAATGTGAAACACACCAAGAGTGCAAGCTTTGGGTTGAGACGCCAGCCGGGAGAGCTTGGTGCCTGGGAGTTGGGTGACGGCACTGGAGATGAAAAGCAGGAGACACTGATATCTTTTCTTGAGTGAGGACCTCGGGTCTTAGATGCTATGCAAGAGGGCCTGAAGCACAAGGTCAAAGCACCACATTGCTACTCAACTGATACTTCCCCTGTGTCCTAACAGTCTCTTCCCTTCTTCTCACCTGACTCCCAGCTCCTTAAAAGGCCAAAACCTTCAGCACATGGAGGAGGGAGGGGCATGAGTGTGGAAGAGGGAAAGAACCCCTTATCTTGCTTTGCGCCTCTGATCCAGGTTCAACTCCGAACGTGGGGATGGAGAAGCTCTAAGTTAGATGGAACGGCCGCGGGAGGCCCCTCTGAGGGGACCACATCTGCCTCAAGACCTGAATGAAGAACTTGGCTCTGCTCACCGGCTACTAAGCTTTTGGCTTATTTCTTTAAGATCTGCCGTGGAAATGTTTATTGATTTCCTCTCTCTGCCTCTACACAGCTCCTCTTCGGGCCGCCTGACCAGGCTCTGTGTTCGATTCTGTTGCAGGTGGTGGCCCAGGTGGTGTTATTCATGTGCATGAACACGGCCGGGATCTTCATCAGCTACCTGTCTGACCGCGCCCAGCGCCAGGCCTTCCTGGAGACCCGGAGGTGTGTGGAGGCCAGGCTGCGCCTGGAGACGGAAAACCAAAGACAGGTACTGGTGGGGAAGGCTGCGCGTCCTATCGAGCTTAATTTCTGCCCAAACACATTTGGACTTGCCAGCATCCTCTCAAAGTGGGTGTCATGGGGTTACCAAGTCTAACGTAGCTATGGAGGATCCTCCACGACCAAATAATTATTCCCTCAAGAAATAAAATGATTCTAGTCTTACCTCGATCTTCTGATGCTTTTGACCGACATCTATGCTTCAAGGCTAGGGTCCCTGAAGACCATTAAAATTCTCATCATTGACCCTCCTAATTTTTAAACTGTAAATTGTTATTTTGGATATATTTGTTTGCTAGCAATTCCAATTGTGGTAAGCACACAGAAGAATCTTGTACACGTGTGGCTCCTAATACTCGAACCTCACTTTCACAAAAGATGCCCGAACGTACTAGAATTTATGGACCATGACAGGGCTCCCAGGACGAGGGGACGCAGAGGGGACAGCAGGTCAAGTCACAGTAGGAGCCATGAGGTCAAGTTTGAAGACATTAAAATAAAGGAGTTTCTTGGGCAGATATTATAAGAATTTTAAAAATAGCTTCAAATTATATGTTTCACCAAAATAAAATTAGCTTTCATAGAATAAAGATTTTCCCCTATCAAAATTATTCATCCCTTAAAAATGTGTGCCTATTTTAGCCTCTGAGAGCAATTTTCAAAGAGGAATAACAGGAAGGTGTTGAAAATTGGTTATAGAATCAACATATTTTACGTTCAACATGTTTATGTACCCTTTGGAATTCTACAGTCAATGGATATGGTCTACAATACGAGGCTCTTTTTTTAGTGTATGGACACACCGCTGCTATTTTAAGCCTTATGCAATACTGGTATGAGAAATTATAAGGAAAGTAGCTGCAAAAGACACAGCATTTTCCTCATCTTCATTTGATCCAATCATCAAATGAAGGAAGGGGGAAGCCAGGTCCCTGTGGTAATGGATGAGGCAGACAGGCCGGGCGCCACCTGCCAAGACTCAGCTCCCGCCGCCATGTGTTCCTGCCCTGGGCACAGAGGAAATGGCTGAATGGCCAGCTCCTCCGTGGACTTCTCAGGATCCAGAATTAGGAAATCTCTAAGTTCATGTCTAAAATCATTATGAAACCTCATCGTGATTCACTGTAGTTGCCCCGAATAACCCTATAGAATAATTTAGAGAACTAACTTTGGGAAAGAATTCGCCACACATGAGGCTCTCTGGGGACTATGTGTTGTGTTCTTCTGCAAAGCAGAGCAGCTGCCAGGCAGACACGCCACTCCCATGGGTCCTCTGCCAATTCAGAGAATGCGGCCGTATTAATAATGTATCCCCCTCTTCTCCATGCTCGGTGGCAACCAGAACTGCAATTGTGGGTGAGTTGTCTGGGCAACTCTGTCTTTTATTTAATGTTCGTGAAATATTGGAGACACTAACATGATTGCCTTGCTATACCCATAAGACTTCTTTCCCACTCTTCAAGGGAGTGTCTTAGAGTTGCTGTGATGTAAAGATCTAACACTGCTAAAAAGGACTTTCCTCTATCCTCTCTAATCTTTGTATCTTTTAAAGTTGGTAAAAAGAGAAAGAAAATAATATACAGGAGCGAGGATAGGTATCAACTAAAGTGCAGTGGCTAGCTCACTGCAGTTTATGCCACAGCTGTCCTACCCCCTAGTTAGGCCACCTAAGCCACTGAACTTTCCGCCCTAGATCCCTCACCCACAAATGGGGCGATGTCTCTTTCCAACATTGTGTTTGCCTCAAATGAGATCATGTGTAAGCAATACAGAATTATGTCAGCCTCGTTGTAAGAAAAGATGATCTTTTAGGAAGATCCCTTGTTCTGAGGATTCAGTAAGATGTGCAGGAGGCGTGGGACCTGCGTCCATAGTGATGGGAAAGTATTTCTGGGACCCTCTTCCCTCAGCAGCTGTATCTGAGATAGTTGGCTCTGCATCATTCAATGCTGAAGTCACTTTCCATTGACACTTGATCTCCGTTTCAGGTTCCCATTATCCCTGAGAACCACCTCAGTGGCAATGGGCAGAGAAGTTTTTTTAAAGGAGACTCCCCAGGATTTGAAATCTTTGCCTAGTGACTGACCATCTCAGTGAGTGTGAGCAAGATCTGAGTCTTAGTTGTTCCATTCGTAGCATGGAGATGAAAATACTCCACCCCCACCCCCACCCCCGAAGAGGTTCCTTGTGGTCAGAAATAGCGTGTAGGGCCCTTGCAGCTCCGTGAAGACATCTAGGAGCCTGGTTGTGCATAATGGTTTTTATGAGGCAACCAACATAGCACAGTCCTGGGAGGACTCATTTGAGAACACGTGGATAGGCTTGTCTCTGCTGAAACCCCAATGGACAGTTATTCATAGAGGGGAGGGGTATCAGGTCGGTGGTTCTCCTCAGGAGACAGTGATCAGAGCTCAGCATTAGGCTCCATGTCTTTTAAAGTATCATATGTCATTGACAAATTCATCGTCCCTTAAAACTCTTATCAAAGCTAATTATAGTACCATAATTGTTAGAAATCCTATACTTTGTGAAGGAGACACTGTCCCGCGGGCTTAAATGACATCAGATCTTTTTTCCTTGGAAAGTGATTCCAAGAGACCACTTCTAAATGCAGAATCAAAAGGCCTTCTTCCACAGAAACGTTCAAGATATTTTTCAAGCACTGGCTTTACCTCATGATAAGATACAAAGGAAATATTTAAATGACTTAATATGTTCAACCATGAATTAATTCATGTATTGAGGGTCTAGTGTGTGCTATGAGCTTTGTTGGATATTGGGAAATATGGTTACCAGCAATTGGTTCCTGGTTTTACAGAATTTACCAGGTACAGAAAGACATGGGTGACTATGCAGACATCTATTGGAATGGCGTATGGGTCAAACCCAACTGAAGGTGGACAGAAGCCTACCCAAAAGAAATGATGCCTGAATTGATATGTGAATAGGATTTATCTCATTGAAAAATGATGAAGAGTTCTGCATAAAGGTCAAAAAACACATACAAACATCCTGAGAGAAGGGAGAACATAGTTTGTTGGGGTAATTATGAGTGCTTCCATGATAACTCACTCCTGTGATTCACTTATTCATTCATCCACCCATCCACCCATCCACCCATTCACCCATCCACCCATCCATCTATGTTGGAGTAGCTACAGAGACAAGTAAGACTCAGGGTCTGTGCTGGATTGGGATGGAAAGATGGTAGAACTTTGCTGGGAGAGAAGAAAGAAAGAATTAGCAAAGATACTGATGTTAAGATGTTCAATGTACTGCATATATAAAAAGGGAGAAAGTCTGTTACAGATCTCTAGTATGGCATGCCCCCATTAGATCTCAATCTCTGCATGCCTTCTATTTCGGGTAAACTGTGAGCCCCCTAAGAGTGACCCATAACTCATTCTTCTATGTAGCCACCCAGCAGTGCCTGAAAACCAGCATGGAATATATGGTTATGAAAAGACTGAGGTTTTCAATATTCAATAGTGGTTACTAATCATTCTTCCCCCCAAAAATCACCAAGCCATAACTAAAGGACATGTGGCCAGTTAGCCATGCTGCCACCTGTTTCGTGGGTCCCATAGCATGATGAGATGCTTGGGGTCCTGAATAACAGCCTTTTTCCTTGGATAACCTGAGGTTGCATGTGTGGTTCATATGGTCAAGAGCAAGCAGGCAGGGCAGATCAGCAAATGTTAACAACCTTTGCTCCATGTCTCTTCTAGAGTAGGTTTTCAACAAAGCTCCTTAAAGATGGCTCTCTGCTTATGACATCGGCTTCCCCTCCCACAGCACCTGGCTGGCATCATGCCAGGCAGAAACTACAGAATGTTCGGAAAGGTTGACATTTTTTATTCAGGTGATTGGCTTCAAGAACTTGAGCACATATTGACCCTTCAGAGAGGCAAGGACTTTGCGCTTAAAAAAAAAATTATCACCAATTATAAGTAGCACAGAGCATATTAAATACCTCTGATCTGGTCTCTTGGGCCCCAGCTTCCCTTCCTCCAATGTGCTCTCCATCCCAAAGGCCTGGTCTGGTTCAGGCCTTGTAGGGGTTCAAAGCATAATCTTCAGTGTCTAGAAGTTCTGGATTCCAATCCTACTTCCTGTGTTTCTTGACCGTTGGGAACTTAGGCAAACTACTGCCTCTAGAGACGTTGCTTTTGTAGGTGTGGTGTGCACATAATGACGATTCCTTTCCCCACGTGGTGAGGATGGAGGGTTAAGGATGAGCAGTGCTTAGCCCAAGGCAGAGGAAGCTTGAGGACCTGACATTGATGTCACTTGTCTCTCAGGAAAACCCTTCAGTGGCCGCATTCCCTCCAAGATAAAGTCCAAACTCCATGCATGATCCCACAGGCCCTCCAGGACCTAGTCTCTGTGTCCCCTCTCCCAGATTATTCTCTGCCACCTTGCCTTGCACTCACCAAATGACCACCAGCTCCCGGACTGCTGTTTCACTGCCCTGTGCTACAGTGGTTCTTCGCCTGAGAAGCCACCTCCTTCCTTATGTCTCTATTCTGAAAATGCTGGTCCCGCATCTCTTCCTCCATGAGGCTTGCTCCTCCCCTGGTTGAATGAAATGTTTTTCTTGTGTTTCCAGAATGATTTAATGTTAACTCTATTATAGAACCATTTAGAACATTTACTAGTCTGTATTACTCTCCTTGGCCAATAAGGATTGCTTAAAAGCAGCTCCTCCTGTGTGATTTATCTGCTTCCCTGGTATATATTCAGCACAATGGCTGGGATATAAGATCTTCTGGTTGATGTTGATTAAACCGAGTTTTATTGAATTGAAATGTGGGTGCCCAGCTTCACTTCTACCTACAGGAGGGTCATGTTAAATAATTCAGGGATGAGAAAACTATTGTCGCCGAAACCGGTTTGGCTCAGTGGATAGAGCGTCGGACTGCGGGCTGAAGGGTCCTGGGTTCGATTCCGGTCAAGGGCATGTACCTTGGCTGCGGGCACATCCCCAGTAGGGGGCGTGCAAGAGGCAGCTGATCAATGTTTCTCTCTCATCGGTGTTTCTGATTTTCTATCTCTCTCCCTTCCGTTCTGTAAAAAATCAATAAAAATATATTTTTTTTAAAAAGAGAGAGAAAACTATTGTCCAAAGTGGTACAACACTTAACTATAAAAGTCAAGAGATTTGTGCCCACTGTGACCCCAGCAGAGCCTTGGTGGAGGGAGGACGCTTACCCAAGGCTGCAGAGACTGACTGGGGCAGTGTGAGCACGTCTCTCACAGACCTGCTAGGGGAATTTTCCATCTGGAAGCCACATCTTGGAACATCTCTCTTTGGGGAGTTAGATTCTAATTATTGTAGTTTTTGTAATTCCACTGCTTCTCCCCAATGATCCAAATGGCCCATATTTATTTTAAATATTTAAATGAATTAATTGTTTTCCTTTTAGCTTTGAGAATTGCCCAAGCCTACTTATGGTAATCATGGCATTTTGGAGTCTCAGAAGCTCTGGGGGCACTGGAGTCACGTTTCTGACGATGCCATATGTTGCAGCAGCAGGACAATTTATTATTAAATGCGGCAGATGTTTCAGCTGTGTTAAAGCAATTCTGTTTAACTTTAACATCTTTGTTGGACAATATTGATGTAAGTTAGTGGTTCAGACAATATGATGGGATGGGGAAGTGGGGTTTCCTACTGTGTTCCGAGTTGGTTGGGTTGATTCATATTAGTGCCCTATAACATCTAGGAAATGGTTTTTAAAGCTACAGATAACTGTTAACTGCTACTGAGATGGAGTCTTGTCATCCATCCATTCATTCATTTATTCAGGAAAAGTCAATTTCAGGTTGACCTGAAAGTGTTCAGAATCTTAGAAAATTTGTGCGTCTTTTTGTTCCAGGTCAATGGGTATCTTCATAATCTGAACACTTCTTGAACCTCATGCCATTTATCTGCTTTTCTCCATCTCCTACATTCAAGACCACCCTTGTACCATCCATCATGTTCATCTTTTTCTGTTATAAATACATTTTATGTAACTATTCTCCAGTTTGTCCTAGAATTTCTATTTCCTAAACATCCCTATCACGTATTACATTCATGCCTTTTTCATGCCATTGCTTATGTTTTTCCTCCCTATCTACTATAAAGCTCCTTTGGTTCCTAAACCTTACCCACTCTTCAAGGCTCAGCTCAAATGTCACCTCTTCTGCAAAGACCCTCTCTGTTCCCCCTGCTGTGACATCCAGGAGGGTTTCATTCGTACATTGCTGTATGCAGTTATGTCTTTCTGCATTTTACTGCACTCTTTATTTTTCCTTCTACATGATAAACTCTTTGAAGACTGGGAATATTCATGTTCTTCATGTTCATTCATGTTCTTCACTATATCTGTGGATCCAGAAGTGGAGAAACCCACACTGGGAAGGAAAGCAGAGACAATGACTATACAACAAGGGCTATAATTTCAAATATTCTTTTTGTCAAAACATATTTGTGAATGAGTAGACTTGGGAAACACTCTCCTCTTTGGATTAGATTTCTGAGGTCCTTGTCCTCCAAAACCAGGAGTCCAATGTCTTCTTGTCAGTTAACAACTTTGCTGAACTTCCTCCACCTACCAGTCAGGTTTCACCTTTTATGATCCCTTTATACACATGATTTCAGTCTAGGTAGAATCCTGCCTAAGCAAATTAAAAAAAAATAAATTTCACCCAGAGGCATTATCTTCATCATCATATTCCTACAATCTTCTCTATCTTTGTGCTTTATTTCTTTCATAGCTTCTTGTCATTACTTTCCATAGTTTTGTTTTCATTTCTTTCAGGTATTTTGGGGAATACGAGTAAAAATGTGATAGAAATATTCTTCCTCCGTGTCATCCAAAAGCCACTAACCACATGTGACTATTGAGCAGCCCATGAAATGTGATTAGTGTGATTGAGGAATTGATTTTTCTTTTCAATTGATTTAAAAATAGCCATTAAATAACCATTTTTGTCTCTTGTCTCTCTCTGGGTGATTTATCATGACTCAACCTTTGCTTCTGAATTGTTCCCATGTCAGCATCTCTAACACCATGTTCTCTTCTGAGCTCTAGATACTCATCATCATGGACAGTTTCATCCGGGAATCCCACTGGTATCACTGGTTGGCCTGGTAACAAGCCTCTCATCCCCCTAAAACCTACTTCCTTTCAATATGACACATTCTTGTACCTGATTCTGCTGTGGGGCCACTTCCTGTTGATGCTGTCTGTACCACCATTTATGTACTAACTGTCCCTAACTTCCTTTTCCTAATACTTAATCCCACCCACAAAATAGCTTTCTGACTGCTGCTAACCAGTCATTAACCAGGATAAACAGCCACCCAACCTGGGCCCCAGTGGTCATCTTTATTGCTTGATTTCCTCAGAGCAATTTTGAGATTACAGGAGGTTATCATTTTTCGGAAAGAGCCAAAGTTCAGAGAGTTGAAGTGACACACCCAAGGTCACCTCAGAGCAATTTTGAGATTACAGGAGGTTGACTTCAGGTGCTTTGAGATTACAGGAGTTGACTTCAGGTGCTTAGAGCACCTGAAGTCAACCCTCAAATCCTTCTTGAAAAAGAAGCAGTAGTTTGCTTTTTTCCATTTTCTTTATGAAATAGAAGACTTTATGGACATATCGAGCCTCATGGGAATGTAGGGAGCAGGAGCCACTGCTTTCTCTCCATCCATCTTGTCTCTCTATCTCACAAGAGAGTAGGATTCCTGTGTACTGTGTTCATTGCCCTTTAGCCTTCTAATGGGGTAAGAATGTGGACCCTCCTCCAGCAGGGAGCCCACTGGCGCAGTGAGCCCCTCAGCTGCTCTTTCTCTCTGGCTGGAGACCTGTAACCAGTACAAAAAGGAGGCCTAGGAAGCCCATGTCCACTCACTTTGCAGCCACAGTCCCCTTCACTTTGCCAGCAATGAAGTGGCTGGTCTGGATTCCTGTATGTCTCTAGTGTCTACTTTTCAGTGGGTTCACTTGAGAGATGAGATGTGTACCTAATTCAAATCTCAAAACCCAACAATTATAATGCCTGACAGGACTGTCTCTTTAGTGCCCAGTTTTTACTATATAAGACCTCACCCTAAAGCCTTCCTTCCGTGATAGCATGATAGCTACTCATTCAGAAAACAAGCCACGACCTGGCCCCAGCCCGATCTTGCAGTCATGTCACTGGCTATCTCCATCCTTGTGCTCTGACACTCCACCAGACAGAAAACAGGCCCCCACACTTCTGTGCCTTTGATCCTTTTGCTGGTTTTTCCCTATTTGCCCTCCAGATCCAGTCTCTATTCTTCTCTGCATTCTCTGTGCCACAGGAGGCTAATGTTTATGCATCAATAGGTCGTTACCCTCTAGTTTTTTATTGGGTTTGCCAAGGAGGCACTGAATGGAAGGGCAAAGAGGCCAATGGATTTATCTCCCCATCTCCTGCCCTGCCAGGCTGTGCAATGCCAGTGGCTGTATGTTCGGACCAAAGGCTGTAGAATCGATGAGGCAGCCTTCGCCCAGAGCTACAGGAGTGCCAGGTTCCAGAGGTGTTTCTAGATCCACTATTCCTAGCCTTAGGGCGCCTTCCCATCCATTGTTGAGTTTCTTAACTCTTAGCTAAGCTCTCTTCGATGACCTCTTTGGAGGTACCAATTGTGTCCTGCTAGGACCCTCAATGACATGCTCCTTTTGTTTTATTTGTATGAGAGGCACTACACCCGTCTCGCATTGTATTTCTGAGGGAGGTTAGTCGACCAGAAAGACTAGGAGTCAGAAAAACTCTCCTCTGTCCTGTATCCCGAGTGTGGGCACGGAGCACCTCGTCTAAACGGGCCTCATCGAAATTCAGATGTGCTGTGAGAATGAGACACACACCAAGTTTTGAAGACAATATCAAAGGAGGGAAAAAAAAGGAATGAAAAACCCCTCTTCTTTACATATTGGTTGCATGTTGATTTCACATGGAAATGGCAATATTTGGGGTGCAGACCCAGGTGCTGGTCCCATTTCGATTTGCGGGTGTGACTCTCAGCAAGTCACTCTGGACAAGAGTTTTCTCCTCTCTCAATTAGAAGTGATTATTCTTGTCCTCACCCGTGGGGGAGTTCTGAGAGACAAATACCAGAATGCCTGAAAAAAAAGTGTTATCTCAGCTGTAAAGAACTCTACAAATGTGAGGGCTATTTTTGCAAAAATCTCACCAACCTGATGCTCAGATGCCCCTCCTCCAGGAACCCTCCTCTGCGGTTTCCAGTCGAGAGCTATTCTTTTTCCTTGGCACTCGGGAATTCGTAGTTAACACGGGGTTTTCGCACTCAGCCTGGTATTGTGGTTGGCACTGCGGTTCCCTCTAATTGCTGGTGAGATTGAGAGCAGTGAGCAGAGGCCCAGTGCTAATCGTCTGTGACCCTCCTGTAGCAGCTGACTTCACCCGAAGGTTTGTGTTTACCCCATATGGGTGGACTGCCCACTCCTGCTTTCCATCCATCTGGCGGCCTGGTTCTCTGCAATTTCTCCTGCCCACTGCTTGCATTTCTGGGCATCGTGGAAGGAGTGAAGGCTCTGAAGTAGAACAGACCTGGGTTGGATTGCTACCACGATAGCTGGGTGACCTTGGGTGTGTCACTTCAACTCTCTGAACTTTGGCTCTTTCCGAAAAATGATAACCTCCTGTAATCTCAAAGTTGCTCTGAGGAAATCAAGCAATAAAGATGACCACTGGGGCCCAGGTTGGGTGGCTCAGTGTGTAGGGTCATTGTCCCTTATCCCAATAAGTTGTGGGTTTGATTTCTGGTCAGGGCACAGACCTAGTTTGGGGTGCATACAGGAGGCAACAGATTAGTGTTTCTCTCTCTCTCTCTCTCTCTCTCTCTCTCTCTCTCTCTCTCTCTCTCTGCTCTCAAAATCAATCAAATCTATCCTTGAATGAGTTGGGGATCATACTTGGTCCTTGAACTTTTGAACCACTGGGGCCATATCTTGAGTTTTATAGCAGAACACATTCTATTTCTAGTAGCTACAGGTTTTCTTCTTGCTATTTGCGTTCTTACTCAACTGTGGCATCCTGGGAAGTACTAATTGCACCCTGATTCAGGGAGAGGCCGGCACCCTGTGCTCACTTGCATGCAATTAACATTTCCAGGGGCAGTTTAGACAGAGGAAATCCATCACCATCACTGCCCTTCTACCTGCGCTCGGAGAAGCTGGGAAGCAACCAGGGAGCTACGTGGGGGCCTTCTATTTCATAAATCGGTCCAAAGAAAACTGGACCTGGAAACCTAACACAGCCCGACTCTACAATGCTGAGGCAAGGCATGCCCTGTTGCCTGATGTGGTTGAGGGCACATTTCAAAAGTGGTAGTAAATAGGGAAGGCGGAAAATAAATGACCTATTTTTTAAAGTAACCTATGCCTAAAATAGCTTATTTCAGCTGGATTTGAGTCTGGGTCCATTGACAGGTATTCTATATTCTCTATTTCGCATAAACCACACTCAAAAAAAGCATACGGAATAAAAAAATACTAGAACGACCTGAATACAGAACCATTTTAGAATCATCTGCTGTTAGTTTCTAATATTTTGCAAATGTCTTGCTCACATGTAATTGGAAAGCAATTACTTCAGAAGGAAATTGAGTCTATACAAAGAGTTTAACTTATTTTTCATAGAAACAAATGCTTGCTTCCTTTTTACACTCCTATTGTGTTGTTTACGCAAACACTAATGGTATCAGCAGATTTTGTAACAAACACTGCTGCCTCCTGGTAAAGATATGACGGAGCTGTGGGGCACATATGGGGGGACATCAGACAGGGGCCAGCTAGCGATGAGTGTTTCACATGTTGGAGTCTCCTTCGGGAGGACAGTCTGTTGAATCAGTTAAATGGTGGTCTACTGTGACGCAGTGCCATTAAAGAATTATTTATGAAAATTCAAAGGACTCCACATTGATCTTTTAAAAACATTGCAAGTAGTCTTCCTTAGCAGTCAGAGTCTACAGAGTTGAGACAAGCTGAGAACTCTGTTCTCAAGGCAAGAAGAAATACAGAGACTCACAGGGGGAAATGCCATGTGGGGAAAGAGGCAAAGATTGGAGTAGAGCAGTGGTTGGTAAACTCAGTCAACAGGGCAGCAAACCTCGGCTCACGAGCTGCATGTGGCTCGAGAGCTGCGGTTTGCCAACCACTGGAGTAGAGGGATCTACACTTGCAGCTGGCGCTGTGATTGGAGAGGTCGACAAGCCAAGGAGCATCAAGCACTGCTGGTGGCCACCAGAAGCTAGGAGAGCTGGGCCGCGGGTCGTGCAGGCCTGCCAGGAAGGTCCTATTGTTTGCTCACAGGGTTTCTATGTTCTCCTGGCTCCTCCCAACTCAACCACTAGTAAAGACTCCAGCTTTGTGCCTACCTGCCCACCGAGTGCAAGCAACCGATAACAATTCCAAAAGATACTTTTCCAAGGTGTTGACCCCTCCTCCCAAACCAGGCTGAGTTCCATTCTTAACAGGCTTCAGGCACAGTTTGATCCAGGGCCTATCCAAGAACACTGGGTTGATGTCTCTGCATTATTTAGGCCTGAGCTGAGTCATCAAAATCCAGCAAAAAACGCCACATTAACTGACTTTTTTCTTGGAGCTTTAATACTAACAATTGTGTTACTACAATCAGTCAGGTGACTACATTATGTAATGTAGACCAAGCTCTAAGTCAGCTGCCAGGAATAAAGATGAGATTTTTTTCATAGTAAACTGGAGTTTGATGAGTTGGCCCTTTGAAACTTGGAGTTATATGTGTCATGTCTGATTGTAAGGTCATGATCTTCCCTAGATTGTAAGCTTCTTGATCAATAAAGGACTCTATCTTCTCCCATAATATCTAACATGGTATGAGACATTTAATAACATTCTATCAAGTGAATAAAATAACAGCTGAATTAAGGAGCCTTTCCCACAAGTCCCTTCCCCAAATATGGGAGAACTAGATGCCTACTGCACAGATCCATGCACCAGTGGGGTCCCTCAGCTTGGCCTGAGGGGATCAGGGTGAAACCGGCTCTTCGATATCCCCTGAGGGGTCCCAAATTGCGAGAGGGCAGTTCTCAGGTGATGCACCCCAGAATCGGGCTCCTGAGGACTGCAGCTGCCAAGTCACCGCAGCTCAGCAGCTCCTGCGTTGAGCATCTGCCCCCTGGTGGTCAGTGCACGTCATAGCTACTGGTTGGAACATCTGCCCTCTGGAGGTCAGTGTGCATCATAGCTACCAGTCAGACGGTTGAATAGTGGGATGGTCACATAGGCTTTCATAGATAGATAGATAGATAGATAGATAGATTGATTATTGACAAACATTCAAGAATAATTTCCCTCCCCTCCTTAGTCAATGGAATGCTGGATTTTTCATTTATAACAGAGGGTGTTCCTATTGAACTCTCTCCTCCACAAACTCCTCTTTCTTCGTTCCCATTGTTCAAAACAGTTTGCAGGTAGCTCTATGGGAGCCTCTTCATTTATATACAAGTCACCAAGATGTAAATATTTCATTGACACTTCCTCACTCACCAACAGTTCAAAGTATTTTATGTCTCATACCCATTGTCCTGATATTTCTTTGGAATATGCAAAACACGAGTGGTGCCCTGAGCTGACTTCTATATGAAGGCTGTTAATATTTCATTACAGACATTTTCCTCGTGTTTCGACCAATTAGACCGCTTGCATGATGAAGGCAGAAGCGAAATGTGTCCCCGATTCCACCCCGTGCGAGCACAGTGTCTACCGCTGGCTTATTCCTTAGGACGCATGTGTTTGCGAAATAAGTTTACCGGATGTATGAGTGGGTAGGAGGTGGTAATCCATCACAGGTTACATGAAGACGTGGACAAGACTGTGATATGGGAGTCAGCCCCACATGACCCATTGCGCCCAAGAAAAAGATGGGCCCTAAATCGGTCTCGATAGCACAGAGGCTGGACCATGACATCCACTCACTGATAGATTCAGAGGCTGGGGCTCACATTCAGGCCCTCCCACTTGCTCTGTGTCTTTGGGACAACTCCCTAACCTCTGAGCCTCAGTTTCCACTTCTGTGAATTATAAATAATAGGCATAGCACCCTAGCTGGTGTTGCTCAATGGTAGAGCATCCGTCTGTGAATCAAAGGGTCCCGAGTTAGATTCCAGTCAACGGCATGTACCTTGGTTACAGGCCCCGCCCCCCTCACACACACACACCCCCCCTCCAGCCTGGGACCTGGCCAGGGCTCATGCAGGAGGCAACCAATCAATGTGTTTCTCTCACATTGATATTTCTCACTGTCTTTCCCTCTCTCTTCCACTCTCCCTAAGAGTCAATGGACAAATATCCTCGGGTGAAGATTAACAAAAAACAACAACAAATAATAATAATAACAAACATATCTACCTTGTGAATTGTTGTGAGAATTAAATGAGATGTTCATGTGGAGAGCTGGGCACACGGTCAGTGCCCAGGAAGACCTGTTGTTGGTAGCAGAGCTGTCAAATCATGGCTACTCCTTCTTAGACACTGGCTTTGATCTTGAACTACTACATTCCACATACACACACACACACACACACACACACACACACACACACAAATTCTCAGCCTACCAGACACCGAGTTAACTTTAAATCCATACAGGGAGAAACCAATTGAGGTGTTTGGAGTATGAAAAGATGGGAAAATCAAAAGCAACTAAATCACACCTTATGTTGTAAGGGGTAGCCTTTTTTTTTTGCGGGTTGAAATAACAGAGAGAACTAATAAATGAGTGAGTATGACATGTATTTTCTGGGTAAGCCATACTGATTATGTGATTGTCTGCTTTTCAAACGTAAATGAGAAGTGTTTGATAATTGCTCTTCTCACAGGCAGAAAGCTGACATAATTAAACCCTGGCTTGAAAAGTGATGATTCAACTCCTCAGCCACGGTTGGGACGGGCTGGGAGGAGAGGGCTGCAGAGACCACGCCTGGCCTGCCTGACTTCTCCGGGCAATTTGTGCGAGTGCAACAGCAGCGAAGGGGCCACCGCCCATCCCCCTCTGCCGGGCCCTCCAGCCTCTGACCCAGTTTCCTTTGGCCAGCTCCGGCCTGATAAGCCATGCCTTTTTAAAAATACATATTTATTGATTTCAGAGAGGAGGGGAGAGGTAGAGAAAGAAACATCAATGATGAAAGAATCATTGACGGGCTGCCTCCTGCACGCCCCACCCTGGGGATGGAGCCCACAACCCAGGAGTGTACTCTGACTGGGAATCAGACCGAAACCTCCTGGCTCATGGGTCCACTCTTGACCACTGAGCCACGCCTGGGCAAGCCATGCCTTTGAGATGCTGGGAGGCAGGGTATGTAGCATGGTGTCCTGCACTGAGGCGTAAGTTGGCCTTGAGCAAATTGCTTCACCGAGTCTCAGCTTCTCCGCCTAAAAGATCATCTCACTAATCCCCACCTCCCAGGATTCTTTTGACCATTGGATGGGCTAGAATACATGAAGGTAACTTTTAAAGGTATTTTTACGTCCTATTTGAGGAGGATGTACAATCTCCTGATAATACTGCAAGCAAGGGAATTATTTGAATTTTAATCAGTCTTTCCATCTCCAAATCAGAGCTGCTCTACTTGCTATTCAACTATGATGATCTCAAGGAATTGTGAAAAGCTCTACTCAGTGTCAAGACAAAATATAATTTCAATGTTTTAAAATTTTCAATGGAAGAGTGTAGAAAGCATTGATAGTAGCATTCTAAAACATGTATTGTGGCATAATTATGATCTGTTATCTACAGAAACAGCCCATATTAATACTTAATACAGGCAATAATTCATCTTGTCTGTCCCCAGGCAGCTACAGGTTAGGCAGTCCTAGGTGTGGGCACCATCGGCATTCACAATAATGGAGACAGTTCGCCAAAACCGGTTTGGCTCAGTGGATAGAGCATGGGCCTTCGGACTGAAAGGTCCAGGTTCGATTCCGGTCAAGGGCATGTACCTTAGTTGCGGGCACATCCTCAGTAAGGGGTGTGCAGGAGGCAGCTAATCGATGTTACTCTCTCATCGATGTTTCTGACTCTCTATCCCTCTCCCTTCCTCTCTAAAAAATCAATAAAATATATTTTTAAAATAATAATGGAGACAGTTTGTCTGCTCAGGAGCAGATGTCGGGGAAGCTGGTCGAGTGTAAGCAGCAGGGCCCTCCTGAAAGGCCTTCTAGGGCCCCAGCCAGTGTGCGGTTATGATTTCAATGTTTTTCTTAAAGAGGATCCCTCCAGCTTGTTCACATCTCAGAACCACAAACCCCGCCCCCGGCCCCAGCCTCTGCCCCTGCCCCTGCCTCCTCAGAACAGATGGAATGTTCTCTCCCCTGCCTCCCACCCTGAGGACCAAAACCTCCACCTTGTAAATACCCAACTGGTTACCTGTGTTCAGACATGGAAGACAGGTTGAAAACGTAAGCATTATTTTTATAGCTGTCCACATATTCTTGGGGGGGAGGGGGGGGAGAGAACAAAAAATGTACAATCTAGAGGTATTTTCCACAGTGGGATTTGTAACTGTCCGAAATGTGTGCTGTGGTTGTTTTTAGCATCTGAAGCAATACTTGGTTACCCCTTCTAGCCCTGCTCCTGTCCCTCAGCCCCGGCAACAATATAGCAGGTTTGGAAGTTGCCACGGTATGAAAAAATTCATCAGAGCTGAAGGGAATGCAGCTCAGAATTTTCCAATGACAAGCCTGCCTGTGAGCTCTGGGGTTTTTTTTTATTTTATTTTATCTTAGAGTCTCACTGACTAAAAGTTTATTTCTGAGAAAATCACTACTGGGTTACAGGCCGCTTATCTGTGAGGCTGGCAGTGGAGTCAGGCCCGGTTTTGAATCTCAGCTGTGCGCATCGTGAGCCGTAGAGACATGGGCAAAGGGTGTCGCTGGATGTGCTTCTGCTTTCTCACCTGTGGAACTGGAACAAGCCTCCCTTCCTCGGTGAACCCTGGGGAAGCCTGCTTGAGCTCAACGCTGTGTTGTGACTGAGGGACGGGCCCCCCCAGGCCCACTTCCCCACCGGCCCTTGTCTCACTCCCGGTGTCCCCAAAGGGCCAGGGTCTCGCTATGTCAGCGCTTCCTGAAGGAAGCTTCGAGGACGCTGTCGTGTCTGCATGCCCCCCGGGCCGGCTGCTCTTCGGGGCTGCCGTCTTCCTCAGCGCCAGGATCGCCCCCAGAGCTCGGCGCGCAGCAGACGCGCTTCATGTTTACAGAAGGAAATTGAATTGAATAGTCAAACAGAACCAAAGACGCGTGCTCTTTCGGTGTGGGGTGGGCTAGGAGAGGGACGTGTGCCTTGACATTTGCAAATATGTACTTAGAAGGACGTCCGGGGCTCACAGATTTCTGTGGGCCTGGCAAATCTAAGAGAGGATTTCTGAGTGCTGATGAAATTATAAAATGCCTTCTCAACCCATCCCCCCTGCTACCAGGAGACAACAGGACTTGTCAGTCCACTGGCCTTGGAGGTGGGTCAGACCCTCTCTCGGGACCTCGGTCTGCCTCTCGTGGACACTACAGACCAGCTTCTCATTGGCTGTGAGAGGCAGCGACCGGGAAACCCCGCAGCCATGGCTGTTGGTGCCAGAGCTGTGCCGCCTCCCAGGTCCACCGGCAAAAGATAGACCCTGGGCATCTTCTGAACGGCCACACATCAGGTGCAGACGCTGGAAGGCTGCTTAGTCTCCACACTTCAAATTGGATATATCTGGGCACTGATTAAATGAGGAGACCTGAGAAAATCTGAACTCCTCGAAAAAGATACAGAGAAGGAAGACGTCCCTGAAACCTGAATTTTGTGTGTCATCCTTTAAGCTACACGCCATGTCATGTCAGTTTACAGGAGACAGACTCCAGCGTCATGCAGGCCTTGGCCTGTGAGCTAGCCTCTGGGTGAATTAAGACACGTCTGATGACCTCCCCTATTTAATAAGCACCTACTGTGTATCAGGATCTATAAAAGGGGCTTTGTCCTTTAGGGTGAAAAACAGTCCCGGGAGGAAGGGTATTATTGTTCCCATTTTGTAGATGAAGAAACTGAGGCTCGAAGGTCGTGGGCACAAAACAAATCAGCTGGTGGGCTCAGGCAGGATTCCACTCCAGCTCGCCTGGCTCCAAAGCCCTTCTTCAGTCTTTGAGTTTCTGAGCAGAACCAAAGTTCCTGGGACCCTAAGCCACTACCAGGGGGACATGGATGTTCACCCAGACTTTCAACCTTCCTGCTGAAGCAGCCTGCAGAGAACGTGCCTTCAGGAGCCAATTAAACCGAAACTTCCGCTCTGCTGAACTCACACTGTGCTTTCAGAAACAGTTAACAGTTCTGGGTGAAAATTCCACAGAAGCCTTCCCATCTAATAAAAGAGAAACATGCAAATTGACCATACCTTCACCTATGCCCAGAAGCTATGTCCACCGAGCCAATCAGGAGTGAATTAACCCAACCCAGATGGCAGTTAATTTGCATATCCAGAGACTGAAGACTGAAGACAGCGTAGAAGGAAGCCAAGCTCTGCAGAAGAGATGGAAGCTTCTGAGAAGCAAGCAAGTGGGGCAGCGGAGAAGGGAGGGAAGCAGGCGGGGCAGCGAGACCACTGCAGGAAGCCCTATTCTTTCAGGAATCTTGCTGCAACGGGCCTCTAGTTAAGATATAAACTCAAAAGCAAGGGTCAGAATTTTGATGACACACCTTTAAACGTTTTATTATTCAACGTGTGACTGGAGGTTTTTCACTGTGTAGCCCAATTGCCTTCTACATATTCTGCCTGTTCATTCTCCCCGCAGATCCTGAGTAACGTCCCTACTCTGAGTGATTTTCGCTCGGCACCAATATACAATTAGAGCTCCGAAGCCAGAGTTTAAAATAGAGGACGCTTGCCAGTGAATTCATCACACATTCGGGCTGTGGTTTCAGTTAACACAAATATTAACTCCCGTAACTCTACACCAGTGGTTCTCAGCCTTTCTAATGCCTCAGCCCTTCAATACAGTTCCTCATGTATTAAAGCTGAAGGAAATGCAGCTCAGAATTTGGATTTCTGACCCACAGAACCGCTGCTGTAGAGCCTAAGACCATCGGAAAACACAGATATTTACATTACGATTCATCAACAGCAGCAAAATGACAGTTATGAAGTAGCAGCGAAAATAATTTTATGGGTGGGGGTCACCACCACATGAGGAACTGTATTAAAGGGTCGCAGCATTAGAAAGGTTGAGAACCATTGCTCTACACCAACCTTATGAAGTAGATGCTACTAGTTTTTGTTGTTTTGGGGTTTTTTTAATTGATGTCAGAGAGGAAGAAAGGGGGAGAAAGAAATAGAAATATCAATGATGAGAGAGAATCATTGAGGCTGCCTCCTGCATGCTCCACACTGGGGATTGAGCCCACAACCTAGGCATGTGACCTGACTGGGAATCAAACCGTGACCTCCTGGTTCATAGGTCGACGCCCAACCACTGAACCATACCAGCCAGACAATGCTATTATCATGTCCAATTTACTGATGGGAAAATCGTGGTACAGAGGGGTTCAGTCACAGAGTCAGGAAGTATTCTTATGATAAACCTGACTTTTCTTTAGCTCTGTTGAGTTGGATACCCATCTCATTGTCATCAAAGAAATCTGCATCATACAGCCACCCATTCCTTACTAAACCTGTATTGGGTTCTTTTTTATTTTTATTTTTATTGTTTCCAGAGAGGAAGGGAGAGAGAGAGAAAAAAAAATGAATGATGAGAGAGAATCATTGATTGGCTGCCTCCTATTCACCCCACACTGGGGGTCAAGTCTGTAACCCAGGCATGTGCCCTGACAGGGAATTGAACCATGGCCTCCTTGTTCGTGGGTCCACAATCAACCACTGAGCCACGCCGGCCGGGCACGTAAGGTTTGGATTAGATACTGGATGCAGAGCACCTGGCGTCTACAGAGGGATGGTCAATTAAAACAAACTATTGTCTGTGACCGACCAGAGTGAGTCTCTCACCCCGGGCCTGGGCCTTCCCTGCAGAGAGAAGGTCACCAGAGGCCTCTCAGTCTGCAAGAGCCTGGAGTGACCAGTTCTTCCTGACGCCATTCCGAGGTCCTGTTTCCGGCAAGCCCAGACTCTGTCTGCACGGGGGCTACCCCTGCTCCCATGCTGGGCCTCTCAGTGTTCCCACTTTGCCTCCCCCAGGGGGCCTCCAGCAAAGGATACCGTGAAGCCATTCTGGTGGCATGAATGGAGCATGTCATGTGAGATGAGGTGTAAATCCAGGCAGGAGACCCCTGTGCACTTTGAATCAACCCAGGCCCCTTATTATGCAAATGAGGGGGGAGGAGAACCACACAAAACAGGAAGTAAAAGATGTGCAGAATGGAGCTCAAAGGCCACCCCGGGCCCCAGTCTGGCTCCAGGAGAGCTTCTGATATTCTGGTCTCAAGTTGGCGACCTGTTTATTATGGCTCAGCAGGAGTGGGGGTTGTACGGAGGGCCACTTTCCCATTTCCTTTAAATGCTGTGTTCCGAGGATATGAGTGATGTGTCTCCAGCAGCCCACAAATCAGAGGGAAACAAAAGGGTCACAGACAGGCTTTTCTAAGCAGACTCCAGGCCAAGTCCGTCTTCCAGAACATGGTCTGCACAGGAAGGGAGTGGGGCTGTGGCCAGGTAATAGCAGGGCTGCCTGGGGGCGGGCAAGCCTGGAGCTGGAGAGTTTTGCTGTAAAAGTCTCCCTTCAAAGCATCTGTGTCCTGCTTGAGGACTGAATGAGTGTCGCCACTTAAAGAATGTATTTCATAAATAGTTACCCTGTCCCAGGGACACTGCTGCCCCCCTCGAGGGGATGCATCCCTGAGCTGGACACGCCTTCCATGTGTCCAGGTGTTGGTTTTGGAAACATTTGGTTAGTACCTGCTGTTTCCGGGCGCTGAGTGCCCCTCAGAGCTGCGACAGTACCTGCAGTGACTGGGTGAACAGGGCCACCGGCACCTGGCCAGTTGACCAATAGGACGAAATGGACAAGAAGTGTGGCTCTCGGTCCCGAGCTGAGACAGCTTTCGGGAGGTAAAAGCCTCATCCCAGGAAGCGCAGTGGGCACTTCACGACTGAAGCCCTTCGCATGGGAGCCGGATCCGAGAGCGCAGAGAGGAGGAAGGGAATTAAACACCAGGCCCTTATATTCAGGGTGGGCAAACGCAGGTTTACAGTTGTGAGTACTCGGAATCATTATTAATCACTGTACTGTTTATTTGTATGACAACTATGAACTTAGGTTTGCCAATCCCTGTGTTTTACTTCACCGAATTCGCACAGCAGCCCTGTGAAGTGGGTGATGGCATGGCCAGTTGCTGATTTAGGGACCTAAGACACAGAGGGGGCGTGGCTCACCGGAGACCAGTTACTGTTAAGTGTCTGAGGCAGAATCCAAACTCCCATCAGACTCAAAACCCAGGCTTTTCCACCCCATCCAGAACACCAGGCAAGGAATCTCAGGGAAAGCATTACGCCATGACACTGCCGCTGAGTAACTGGTCAGCCTCTCCCAGACTCAGTCTGTCCATTACATGAAGATTGCTCGTGCCTGCTTTTTTCCAGGGTTTTGTGAGGAACGGATGAAAGAATGGATGTGGAAAATGTTTAAAGTCACTTTGAAGATGGGAGAAACTATGGCAATTAGAACACACCTGTCCTAAACCCACGAGAACAAACGATACAGCACATAAGCTAGATTCTTGCCTGGTTTCCTAACACAAAGCCTTTTTAAGATTTAGCCTGTGTTCTTAGTTAAGCAGCTATTTTGCTTTGATGTTTATCTACCATGTTGACCACAGTGAAGCATATTATTACTACAGAAGAGCATGAGGCCCCCACTTTCAGGCTGTGTCTCATTCCCTCTCCTCCTGATAAAGATTTGGGGCCTCCTAAGCCCAGCTTCTGTTGTAGGTCCCCTGTGTCAATAAATGTAGCACACTCCTCCAACCAACTCAACACCCAGCAACCCTCCAAACAACCCAACACCCAACAACCCTCCAACCAACTCAACACCCAGCAACCCTCCAACCAAACTCAACACCCAACAACCCTCCAACCAAACTCAACACCCAGCAACCCTCTAACCAAACTCAACACCCAGCAACCCTCTAACCAAACTCAACACCCAGCAACCCTCCAACCAACTCAACACCCAGCAACCCTCCAACCAAACTCAACACCCAGCAGCCCTCCAACCAAACTCAACACCCAGCAACCCTCCAACCAACTCAACACCCAGCAACCCTCCAACCAAACTCAACACCCAGCAGCCCTCCAACCAAACTCAACACCCAGCAACCACCATGGTATTCTCTCTCTGTCTCCTGCTGTCTCAGCTGGGTACCAAACCTATAGACATTATCCTACATCACCTCTCACCTGGCCACTGCAGGCGCTTCCCCAAAGGGCATCTCTGCCTCTACCCTTTGCTCTCTCCCCACCATTCATTCTCCAAACCACAGCCAGGAGGGTCTTTTAAAATGCAAACCTGTTTGTCTCTCCTCTGCCCAGTACTGCTTAGTGGCTTCCGGTGGTGATTGGAATTAAATGCTATAGACCCTACACATGCCTACAAGATCTGCCTCCACCTCCAACCCCTTGTCACCACACCCTCCATCACAACCCTCCACCACACCTTTGCTCTCTTGCCTCAGGACATTAGCACTTCCTGGCGCTCTCTTCTCCTTCCACTGCACCTGGCAGGCTCATTCCCAACTCGTAGCTATCAGCTGCCATCAACCCTCATACTCTGTGATGCATGGCACATGCCATAAGTGTGTAATATTTAATGTCGACATCCCATCTGTCCATGTGGCTCATCCCTGCACACCCAACACCCGGCACAGTGCCTGGCAAGCAGCAAGCAGTCCATAGATATTGGTCATGTTCGTAAGTGGGATGAAATGAGCAATTCCTCAGGAAATGCAGCCCATGGCTTCCCTACCGTCCACCCGCCCCTCTGAGCCTCGGTGGCCAGCCTAACCAGACTGTCCCTCTTCATTCATTGCTTTGTCCCAGGAGCGGCTCGTGCTGTCCGTGCTGCCCCGCTTTGTCGTCCTGGAGATGATCAACGACATGACCAACGTGGAAGATGAGCACCTGCAGCACCAGTTCCATCGGATCTACATCCATCGCTACGAGAACGTCAGGTGAGGAGGGCGACGCCCCAGCCGTGCTCTGTGCGCCCCCTGCGCTGCACTGCTCTCACCTCGCCTCAGTGACTCCCGTCTGCCTGGATGTCGGTGCCGTTTTGCATTGGTTGGTTAATTCATTCATTAACTAGTCATTACCGACCAGAGAGTTCTACATGTCCAAACAGAGGCTCGAGAAGAATGGCAGGGAAATGCAGTCATGTTTGGGTGCTGACGTACTGCGTGGTTCCCTTGCAGGGGGCCTGCCTGCCTTCACAGTCTGAATGGGAAAGTAAAGCCCTTTCACTGGGGTTGGCAAACTAACCCCAGAGAGATCTGGGGACCTCGTGGGTGATCAGTAGGGCATCTCTTTATATTCCTCATACCAGAAAGTGTCTTTAAAACAATACAGAAACAGGCTACAGCTTTTTTTTTCCTTTTTGAAAATGTATTTTTGGCCAACCATGCATCCATCAATCCATCTACTTACTCATCCACCCATCCACCCATCTATCCATGCATCCATCAGTCCACACACCCATCCATGTATGTATCCATCCATCCACCCATCAATCCATTCACCCATTTGTGTACTCACCCACCCATCCATCAATCCATCCAGCCATGCACTCACCCACCCATCCATGCACTCACCCACCCACCCAGGCACTCACCCACCCACCCATCGGTGCCCTCTCTGAGCCCAGTACTGCCCTGAACAACGCGCTGAGCACTGCAAACCAGAGGGTGGACTCCTTACTGAGGCTGAGCAGCTTTAGACTCCCAATTCCACCTCCCTTGTCCGTGAGCGTGAGGAGTTACAGACGTGAATCTCAGATCTTTTTCCAGAAAATGGGCAGTTTCTATATATCTTGCAGGGAGTCAAGGTCTATAGAAAGTACAGGACAGGGATGAACATTAGAGTAGAGCACTATGCATATTGTACATTGTTTCAAACGTGGTTTCTAGTGGCAAACAAAAAAAGAACCCAACCTTGACTGATTTAAAAGAAGTTCATGAATGGGCTACATGGTGGCTCCAGAGAAATTGGGGTGGGATAGAGGAGTGGTCTCAGGAACAATTGGGAATGAAGCCAGAAGCATAACCGAGCACAAGGCCAGTGAAGACCTGCTTCCACTGTTTCCAAAGAGCTCATTCCCTGTCCTCACACAGCTGTCATGCCTCAGCACCCCAGGATCTGGATATGGCTGCCTTTGCCCTGCCCTACTCCTTACCCCTCCCCCCCCGACCCCGCACTCCCTCCTCCACCTCTTTGCAGCTCACATGAAAGCCTGGGGCTGATGTGGTTCACTGGCAGAGCCCATCACTGGCAGGAAGAGACTGGGGAGCAAACGGCTGGCATGTTCAGCTTGGACAGCAAAACGGCGTTGACCTCCCCACCCAATACCATAAGGCAGAGATTCCCCAGAGGCAGGGAAAGTTCACACTTGGCTCTCTTCTTAGTTCCCTGCTTCCCGGCCTTTGTAGGGAGGAGGGAAGAGCACTGTCTGCGCACCAGCACGTCTGGCTGCCCCACACTCACTTCGAAGCAGGGCCAGAAGAGAGAGCGCGGTTTGAACACCTCCCTGTAGCTCCAGAGCCTGTAGAGGCGGTCCTCTGGGTCGCATCCAGGAGTGGAGCGAGGGCCGAACTAACAAGAGAAGTGTTGTACATGTACGCTTACAGGCCCTGCAAAGGGCTCCTCACCATACAGCAGCAGCTTTGGTGAGAGGTACACACACCTCAGATGTGGGCATCAGTCCCAGGGATCACAGGACTCATCATGACCAATTCTAGAGCAACAGGCTCTGGGCAGTACCTGTAATTATGATACAGTGCGGGCTCTATTATTACAGTGAGCAAAGGTGCCGAGGGAGCCCGAGACGAGGAGGCTCTGTGGTGGCAGGGATGAGGTGAGAGGTGGAGGGTGCAGGTGGGTAAAGAACCCTTTCAGAAGAGATGGTTCTTATTTGCCTCAGTTAAAACTGAGTCAGCCAAGTGAAGGGGATAGGAAACCAGGCGGGAGGATGAGGGGAGCAGCACAAAACAGGGGCCTACAGATATGCCTGAACCTGGATATAAAAGATCCGTGTTCTCTATTAACGCAAAAGTGGGACAATATCAACACAGGACACATTATGAGAGTCCCTGTCACCAAGGAGAGAAAGATGGGGGGAAACTAACCTTAACTAAGAAGAAAACTGGAGAAAACACTCAAGCTGGTCTCCCACACCCACAGCCTAGGGACACTCAAGTTCAGGAAACAGCACCTTTGCTTTCTCTCTGCACAAATCAATTCCAGTGCTTCCTTCTGTCCAGAGTAACGGAAGCTATTTCCGCCCCTCCATCCACCCATTTATTTCAAACCATGAACTGAGGTCTGATGCTCCAAGACCCTTTCCTGGGAGTTCACAACACACTCAGTCAGAACTGAGTTGACTGCCCCCATTTCTCAGTGGCCTGGGCTCGCGGCAAAGGAACCCTTTGTAAGGGGAGGAGAGTCTGGAGACCCCACTGCCCCCCAGGGCCTCTCCCAGCCCTTCCCCGAGGCAGCACCCACGGGCACCGGGCAGATGAACTCACCCGGGGGCGGCGGGCCTCGGCAGCCCACGGCAAGGCTGCGGGTGCTAAATTAAGACCAGCAATGGAAAAGGCAGAGGAGGGCCGTCCTTGGCCTGTGTCTGAGAACAAAGTCAGACCGGCTGCTACACCCCGTTCCCCAGCCCCCGGAGCACACCCGCTGTGGAGTAGGGAGCATCTCTGAAATTATTTCCAAATCTGTCCCTCTCTTTGTGGCCACAACCCGGTTCATCGCCTCCCCTCGGCAGGGTGTACAGGAGGCACCAGCCATGCCTGGGGACATCCGTGGACCCAGGGGATGGGGAGCATGTCCGGAACACTGTCTGTGAACCACAGCTCCTACAAGACACTGGCTGCATCCTTTCGTCTCTCTGGGTTCAGTTCCTAATCCAAAGCATGAGCTGCCTGAAAGGGCCCAAGCGTTTAGACACGGGCTGATTTCGTCTATACACAGCTGAGATGTGTAGGAGACCCCTTTTTGGCTTCCAGTCTCATCTGCCCAATTCTATTCCTCTTTCCTGTCTCTGCACCCCTCCACCCCCACCGCCCCTGCGATCCATGTTAAGACACTTCTCGTATTAGTTAGACCCTGCTGTCGGCTCTAACACAGAACCTCCAGGTTTTGATCGTTGAAACTCCCTAGACTCAAGTCACTCGACTGTCCACTGCTAACATTCCCTGTGGGTGGGTCATTGAGGCACAGAGGCCCCTGCATGTATAGCTGTGCCATCCCCTGGCATTCAGCTCCTGGAGGAGAAAGAGCAGAAAAGGCCCACCTCGGCTGAGAAATGACAAGGATCACTTCTGCTCGGGGCCCTGTTGGCATGGCTGCACCCAGCTGCAAGAGTGGCCCAGAGGGACTGGCTCAGCCGTCTTTGCTCGGGCAGGGAGGTGTGGATTTGGGGGACAGGAGCTTCTCTGCCAGGACCCTCTCCCCGCTTTCCTCCAGCCCAGCCCATGCCACGTGGTTTGCACATTCTCAGTCCACCCACTTTGGGCTGATGATTTCCCGCCAGGCCTGCCGGCGTGCACACACGCGCCCCAGGTTCACCCTGCAGAGCAGAGCTTCATGGACAAGCGAAATGGAATTGAATGAGCCCAGATAACTGGTTGCCTCTCGAGGCTTGTCTGTTGGCAATCCGTTAAACCCTCGCTGGTCCCCAAGACTTCCCACGGCTGCTATGTATCCTCTACTTATGGAGGACCGCAGCGTGATTTATAAGTTGTCTTCTGACAGCAGCCCTGCCGAGTAGCTTTAATCTTGGCATCCCTGTCCAGAAGATGGAAGCTCCAAGGATTAGATGCGTTTCCCTGGAACACACAGCTAGGAAGACGAATCCACAGTGTTCCTAATGATCCCAGTGGCTTCTGCTAAAACCCTCCTTGAAGACTCTATTTGCAGAGCGACTGTTAGGTAACATCGCTTATTTTTAGCCAAATAAACAACTTATATAACCGAATTAGAGTTGGAAATTAATACCGTCCCATCAGTATATTCCAAGATGAATATCTCGGAAGGTTACAAATTTATACTTAAAAACAAAAGGCCCCGCCTTGAAAGCCCAGCATGTGGGGGCAGCAGAACGATCCAGGGCCCGGCTTCAGCTTCCCGGGCTTCCCTTCAACTCGCTCTTAGTGCCCGAGCGTGACTCAAGCCAGCGCTTCTCGGCCTTGACCGCGTGTGCGCAAGAATCCCCTGAGGCTCTCGTTATGTCAGAGTGTGACCCAGCGGGTCCAGGTGGGGCCTGAGAGTCTGCACGTCTGACCAGAGCCCAGGAGAGGCCGGTGGGGGCCGTGACCACACTCTGAGGAAGGAGGTCCTGACGCTGCTCATGTCTGTTGATGCAACTCAGGAAACAGGTCATGAGTCCTAATGGATGATGGACTCCTGAAGGACAAGCTGGATTTTAATAAGTAGCAACAGGAAAGAAAGCTGTGCCGGGGATCAGGGGTGCCGCACAGACCATGGTGGATAGAGCGTGGTATGGTCAGCAGACCGGGAGGGATTTGATGATGTTGGGACACTGAGCACAGGAGAACGCTTTTATGACTTTGTTCTCAGGAATCCATTTCTTCTTTCAGTGGCCTGGCCGTGGTTGAGCGTCAACCCGCCTCTATTTGTCCGCAATTTGGGGTTGATGTACACATGTCGTTGGGCTGGAGATAATGAGGCTCTGTGTTTTCTCCCCATGTCGATATTGCCCGTTGTCCATTTGCTCTGCGTTGCTGCTCATTGTGAACATATAGAAATAATTCGTAAAGCTTCATTTGGCTTCGCCCCACACATTGATCTGTTCCTGGGTACAGGTTTCCTTCTGGAAAGTGTTTGCCTTGCCCACACACTGCCCAGCTTTGCCCGAGACGAAGGGCTTTCTGTTGCCCCCTCATCCTTCTGAATTCCTGGGTGCAGGGTCCCAGCTGGGAGGTCTGCTGAACACAGAGACACGCTCCCGACTCCCATGGCAGGGAGAGCAAACATCCCAGACCATGGCTGATTTCTCTGCTGATGTTGATGTGTGTCCCGGATGATTTAAAATATTAACGCCATTTCTCCCCACCCCACCCCTTCCCTGTTGTCTAGTATTCTTTTTGCAGATGTGAAAGGATTTACCAACCTCTCCACGACCTTGTCTGCTCAGGAGCTGGTCAGGATGCTCAACGAGCTCTTTGCCCGATTCGATCGCCTGGCCCACGTGAGTTGAATTTAATTCCCTGCTCGTCTTTGGCGGAAGTGAGGACTGCATGTGAATTAGGGGAGGACTCAGCCTTCACCGCCAATGTCATTACCGGTCTGCATCCTGCCCCCCGGCATGGCCCCCGGATCCTCACACATTCTAGGGATCAGTGTTCGTTATTGACAGGTCTTGGATGGGGGGCGGTTTGACAGATGAATCCTCCCTGTGGAGAGGTAGCTGGTTGAGTGACAATTAAGCCCAGTCCTTTTGATCCGCTTCCACTCCAGCATCACGTCCCCCGGAGTGGCCAGGGGCCACCCTGCTGTAGCTCTGGTTCGTGCAGAAGTGGCTGCCTGCAGTTTCCCAGCTGGGCCAGCCCCCGGGGCTGAATTCGCCTGTTCTCAAGGAACAGTCATCCACTGGGCCCCACTGTGCTTGACCTTCCTTAAGAGCTTTGCTGTGTCAGCCAGCGAGACACCGCCTTTGTTTTCAGTTAGCTGATCAGAGCTCAAGCAGAAAACAGGTTAAAAGAGGTGACCATTTCCCATCGAAACCCAGATGCCTGGTCCTAAAGCCACTTGAGTTACGGAGGGTGAGTTACTTCATCCTTCTTTGGAAAGGGTGTGCATTGCAGCCCACTTCATAGGCTAGGGGGAGTTCCACGAAACCACATCAAGGGGGAGTGCATTCTCAGGGCGCTGAAAACGTCCTGTTTGGGCTGCCTCGCCCCAACAGAGAGTCATTCATACTGGAATCTGAGCACCTCTAAGGGTTATGCCTGGGGCTCTTGTGCTGGGAGTGTGGGAAGGACTAAAGCACACGCTTTCCCTTCCCAGAGTTAAGTCCAGCGGGGGCTACATAAGGAGGCAAGCGATGCACAACGTGATGGGTGCAGAGGTACCTCTGGGTGACCCTGGATTGCAGAAGCAACACAGAACCTGTGGGTCAGAGATTCCCAGGAGAAAGTGGCACTTAAGCTGAGTCTTAAAAATGAGAGAACATAGGAGAACACTATCCAGC
Source organism: Antrozous pallidus (assembly GCA_027563665.1). Classification (NCBI taxonomy): domain Eukaryota; kingdom Metazoa; phylum Chordata; class Mammalia; order Chiroptera; family Vespertilionidae; genus Antrozous; species Antrozous pallidus. The sequence goes on from CM050510.1 coordinate 4,625,761, forward strand.
AATGAAAAGGAACAAGCCTCTGATACATGCCAGAACATCACTGAGTCTCGAAGGCAATATGACAGGCGAGAGAAGCCAACCCGATACACAGTGACGCACCCCGAAATCTATATAATTTTATTAACGATGTCACCCCAATAAAACCAATAAAAAATAAAATAAATTTTTTAAAAAGAAGCCAGACACACAAGGCTACACATTTCATGATTCCTCAAATAGCCCCTCTAGAAAAGTCAAAATTGCGGGGACAGAGAAGAGCTGAGTGGCTGCTGAGTGGCGGGTATGAACTTAGGGAAGCGTGGGGGTGATTTGGGGTGATGTGGGTTCTCTCTATGTGAGTAGGGCTCTTCACATTTAGCGAAAGGATGAATGTTACTGTATCTTAAATTATATATCTATTAGCGAGGTGAAGAAGAGAGGGACTATCAGCCGGGAGAATGAAATAAAGATGCTAGCTACTCAGAAACCAGAGGAGATTCAGCAATGCCGGGGGGGGGGGGGAAGGGGTGAGGTGGGCTACACAGACAGGAAGGGACTTGCCAAAAACCCGAAGAAGAGCCTGCAGCTCCAGGGCAATGTTAACGAGGGCACTGACTGGGCGCACAGGAGGTGGAGACTGAGCTGGGTTTACCTGAAGGTCTGGGAAATGGGAGGTGGAGGAGAATAGATACCATCTTTGGATTGTTACATCAATGGGGCTGGGGTGTTACACATAAATCATTCTACTTCATACTATGGTCGTGAATATCTCTGCTAAGATGGATAGAAATGACCCTCCCAATAGGACTGACAAATGTGTCCAAGGTTAATTTTTAATGTCGCAATAGACCCCGAAGACTCAGGAAAAGGGTTGCCGAGTAACAGTTAATGCAAGTTGTCCAACCAACATTTATTGACAACGGAACACATACCAGGGAACGTGCAGGATTCTGGGAAGGCAACGCCAGTCCCTGCCCTCAGGGAGCTCCGAGTCTGATAAGGGGGACGGACCAGCCTGTAATGACTGCTGGCCAGTGTGGTGCGAGCAATGACAGGCACGGGGTGATGGACAAAGGGAAGCCCAGCCAGATGCTGGGCAGGCTGGGGGTGATGGTGGTGGTGATCCAGCAGCACCCAGAGCAGAGGGCCGGTGCGCCTGGGGCTTAAGAGGAAGAGCTTTCCTCTTTGATTCGGGAGGAGGCGCCTTCTAGGCTGAGCCATGGGCAAAGACTGGGGAGTGTGAAAATGCAACACTGTGCTGCTGGCCTGGGAGCCAGAAGGAGCTCAAGATTGTTAGAGCGTGAAGGGCAAGGGATGTGGTGAGAGATGAGCCTGAGGGCGCGGTGTGACATCTGAGGGAACTTGGAGTTTGCCTTGGTGCCTGGGGTGCAGGGGAGCAAATGAAGGTAATGGCCCAATGATCCCCAGTGGGCACAAGGTTCTGTAGTCTACCTTTTGGGGTATTACTCTTATTCAAAGGTTTTAAAGAAAATATATATATATTTATCAAATTAAGCACAGATAGATGATAAAGTTTTTATTAATTTTGATAAGATGATTAAATATTCATAAAATGCCCTTTTTAATGCATTGTGATGAATGTTTTCCCTGGCTTACCTAACTTAGTTCTCACCACAAGGTCATGTCTTCATTATTCCCCTTGTACAGAATAAGTGACTGAGCCTCTAAGAAGTAAAATAGTGTGTCCAGAAGCCCCGGTAGGTGGTGCATCTGGGACCCAGACCAAGGCCAGGTGCTTCCATAGTCACAGACTCTTCATTACTAATTGGGATGGGGTGAGACATACAGGAACTACTTTATTTTGCAAAAGGATCAGGCATTTTAGGGAGTGGTGGAATAGGACACCTCAGAGATGAGTTGTTGCCCTGCAAGATGGCTGGAAGGGTTCGAGTGAGGCGGGACTTGAACATTCCTTGTGCAAATCCCCTCTCTGCATCTCATTTCCTACCAAAGGAGTGAGGAAGGACAAATGAAACAACACCGTGAGATGCTCCTTCACACACGGGCTGCTCCAAATGAGGACTCGGTGCCCGTTAGCGCTTGTCAATGCCTAGTCAATCCGCTCCGGGTGCCTCAGGACCTGCTGCCCTAGGACTGTGGTCAGCAAACTGCGGCTCATGAGCCACATGCGGCTCTTTGGCCCCTTGAGTGTGGCTCTTCCACAAAATACCACGGCCTGGGCGAGTCTATTTTGAAGAAGTGGTGTTAGAAGAAGTTTAAGTTTAAAAAATGTGACTCTCCAAAGAAGTTTCAATCGTTGTCCTGTTGACATTTGGCTCTCTTGACTAATGAGTTTGCCGACCACTGGCCTAGGAGACCTCGGTAGAAAAGTTGAACAGTCTCTGCCAGGGAAAACAAGTCTACTCAGCAAGGAGAAGCCCCAGTGCAAATGCATTTGCCCCACGACTTGCCCCATGAGCATCTTTTAGCACCGAAACCCTGTGTCTTTGTAATGGCCTCTCTCTCCTGGCCACGAGTCTTGGCTTTAGATTTCCCCTATGTTGCACATCAGAGAGAGCCCACCTTCCATGCAATTGGCACACTCTGTGCCTGTTACTCCCTGCATTATAAAGATGCAGGGGAAACCTCACAGCCTCCTGTTCGAGATCCTCTTCGTGCGATTGAGTTCCTCAGTTTCCCCGTGGTCAGGGCTGCTCAGAACACAGCACAGTGACCCTTGACTCTTTGGCAAACTCCCATTTTAGGGGGTTTGGACTCTGTCACTTTCGGTCTTCGATCTTTTTGAAAAATAAAGTAGTTCCTACCTGCCCCAGCCTATCCAAATTAGGAATGAAGAATATGTCTATCATTAGGAAGTCTTTAAAATTACAAAGCAAGAAAACATATTTATTTGTTAACATGATTGACCTCAACACAGCCTAAACCTTCCTTAAAAATGCTTGACAAAACTGGAAGAACGTAACTGCTATTATAAAGAACAAATCTAACCGAATGGAAAGCTAGTCAACAGATTAAAATCAAGGAGAGAGCTGTTTCTGTACTGACATTGAAAGAATTTCAAGATATTTGTTGCATAAAAAAAAAGCATGTCTCAGATCTATAGACTTGGGTTGATAAATCTGTGGCTAAGAGCATAAAAACTAGTCATACATGATCATGGAAATGTATCTGTGAAAACACAGCAGAACCTGGAAGGAAACCAGGTTCCCAGGAGTAGTGGGCCTGAGGGCTAGGGCTGCACAAGGGACTTACCGCAATCTCACTGTTACTAGGACAATAGAGTCATCTGTTATTTCTGTAATCACAACAAGATAATATCATGTTCTCCAACACAACTATTTCAAGTGCATTAACTGCACCAGTGTTTTTGTTCTGAAAACCTTCTCTTTTTATTTTTTATTGATTTTTTTCTCTGATTACAAAATCAATGCTGTTCCTTATATAAAATTCAAACACCAAAGACACAGACAACACAGGAAGTACACATCCTTGTCTTCCTACCCCTGCCCAGTCAGAGAACCCTCTTTGATAACTGGGGGCATAGATCTCCTAAGTGTTATCTACACAAATGGTTTCATACATCCTCTGGGTTTTCCAAGATTTTTATCATATCAAAGTGATCAAGATGGGAGGAAAAGGATTATATGAAGACTAGCTCAATAAAATCTGCAAGACGACCCTCAGCCGACTTTATTTTTCCTCTTCAATATCAAAGCAACTTGGCTTCCTTAATCGGAACTTGACAGAGCAATTTCGGCTAAAAGGAAGTTGCTTGGCTATTACTGTCAAGTCACCTGACAGCTCATAGGAATTGATCAGAAAAATGTGTCTGCAAATTGACAGATAAGAAGACAGGCCTTCCACGCATTAACGCATGAAAGAGTGCGTGCGGATGTGGAAGGCTGACGTGAGCCTTTTGGTTTCTCCGGGGGGTCCCGGAACCAATGCCCTGAAGTTACCAAGGAATGGCTGTAGGTAGTTAGGTTTGGGGGAGTCAAAAGTTTATGTGGATTTTTGACTGTGTGGGTGGTCAGTGTCCCTAAGTCCCACATTGTTCAGACACACACACACACACACACACACACACACACACACAGCAACAGAGTTTTTATAATGTCAATTTAATTTAAGCAGAGAATTTTCATTTATTCTAAGAATATCTTTATATATATATAAAATAAAGCTATGGCGTAGTCCATGGTGGTTGAGTTGTTATTTTGGTTTGTTGACAGGTTTTTCATAATTCTTTGGCAAATACAAAATTGAGCCCTCTAGCCATCCGTCTGGCCCTCTGGCTTTTTGGTAACTGTCCCACGGACCCCATCAACCTGGAAACTGCCAGGCCTGGTCGGCAAAGGGCTCCCTCCTGGCCCAGAAGTTGTAGGGGCCTCAGAGGAAGCAGAGGGAGGGCCTCCGCGCCCCTGACTGGCCAGACCTCTTCAGTGGCTCTTTTGCAAAATTGGCAGCATTGAAGCAGCCAACAGCCAGGAACCACAGGCTTCTGAGAGTGACCCTGGGAAGGCTGGGCATGCCCTCAGAGCTCTGAAGGCATCTGTGCCTATGTGGGAGGGTTGGCAAGACCCCGGAGATCGGATCCAGACCCGAAGCACCAGAGCCAGTTCTGAGCATCTTTTCTTTATCTGACCCTTGTCTTTTCACTGGGAGAGGGGTGAAGTACACCCTACACATCCTTTTATCCATGCTTTTAAGGGCATTCATTGTTATCGAAACATAACGGCCTAACTCCTGATGAGTTTAGGAGGCCAGCATAGTGCTTTACAGCCCGGCTATACAAGGGCCTCCATGGCGCTGCTGGCACCTCAGCTCCCATTTCACTGCAACTCCCCTCCCCCTGCCCTTGGGCCCCACCCCAAAAGGAGGGCCTCTTACCCACCATGCACAGACCCATGCTCCTGGGGCTTCAGGTCTAGAAGGCATCTCAGGGTCATTCAGTCTCACCCATGTATCCAAGGAAACCAAAAGGGAGAGTCATCTGCTCTGGGTCACAGGTAAACGAGGGGAAGGACCAGCACAGGGGTCCAAGTCCTCTCACAGACAGGCCACATCCATTCAGTGCCCCCCCTCCCCCCGGCCCCACTGGGCCCTGCACTCAATCTTTCCATGTTAATCCTCACGGTCACAATGCGACAGGTCCTATTCTTGTTCCCACTTTACAGGTGAGGCAACTGAGGCTCAGAGGTTAAGCAACTTAACTAAAGACACGGGAAAGACGTGGGCTGTCTTGGGCTCTGACCCCAAGCCGTGTGACTCCACGGCCTATGCTCTCAGCCCCTGCGCCACAACATTCAGACAGTCCCTGCTCAGCACTGAAGTTTGTACCTTCTCTCTGGGGCTTGTTATGTTCTGAAGCTTTGTAAGAATCATGTGTTCGAGACTGTGAAGCCACCAAACAACTGTGTCCTGCTTCTAAGACACAGTTAGCCCCAGTTCTGAAGGTGCCAGTAACCTACATGGGAAGAGACTTAACGCAGAGTTGAAAGAGTAGGAATCTCTAAATGATTTATGATTTTAAGTGCTGGTGGTTGAGCCAAAGACTGCTAACGCTCGTTAATTCAGAGGCTCAACGAAAGAACTACGGCACTTGGGGTAGGATTCCTAGGGGAACACAGAACATGCAGGCTGAATGCCGGCTCTTCGCCAGGCCTGTCCACATGATGGGTGTTCAGATCAGCAAGCTAGTGCCCGGCAGCGCTGAGATACGGTGCTGAATCTGTCAAGGTCAATCTCCTTTGACCAGGGTCTTTCCATGTCTCCACTCTACCTTTGAGCCCTTCAAACCTCTACTTAGGGTAACGCCTCATTTCCAAGACAGTGGTCAGCAAACTGCAGCTCTTTGGCCCCTTGAGTGTGTCTCTTCCACGAAATACCACGTGTGGGCATGCATGTACAGTGCGATTGAAACTTTATGGCTCATGCACAGAAGTCGGTGTTCGGCTCTCAAAAGACATTTCAGTCATTGTACTGTTGATATTTGGCTCTGTTGACTAGTGAGTTTGCCGACCACTGCCCTAGGAATATAGCAGAGGTTCAATGCAAAGGTGAGTCCCTGACCCAGGGGTGCAGACCACCTGACCTTGCTTTCCTCCTTCCGAGCCGCTCTGGAGCACTGACCCACCTGCTGACTCAGTCCCTTCCTCTCCATCTGTTCCTTCCAGGAGCACCACTGTCTTCGCATCAAGATCCTGGGGGACTGCTACTACTGCGTCTCCGGGCTTCCTGAGCCCCGCCAGGACCACGCCCACTGCTGCGTGGAAATGGGCCTCAGCATGATCAAGACCATCAGGTACTTCGGGATCTCCCTCATAACGCCAGGCCTTCAGGGCACATGACAGGACAAACACTGCATGTATCCTTTGTGGTAGATCGCATGCATGTTGAAAGGTGACATCCTGATTTGTTTCGTGAACACGGCGTTGCTTCTCCCAGATGAACCTAGTAGTAGCTTCAGGATGTTCGATTTGGAGCTCACTTTCAATTGTTTGTGCAACAAATTTGCATTACCAATGTCCCTCGGGGGGATACAGCAAGGAACAAGATGAGCGGAACGCTCATCCTCAGGGAGGTTACGGAGCCATGGGAGGGACGAGCACATAAGCAATTTCAAATGGAACAAAAGCTCTGTGATGAAGCAAATCCAGGGTGCTTGTTGGGGAATAAAGAAGGAACAGCTCATTCAATCCCGGGCGCTGGAGAAGGCTCTGCAGAGCAGAATGTCTGAGCCGTTTCCTGAAAAGTGAGCAGACACTAGCCAGATCGGGAGGGTGCATGAGAGCCTGGAAGACAGAACTGACAGGGGCAGAGATCCGGACCTAGAACCTGGGGAAGAACAGGTGGCGGCGGGCATGCTGCAGGCGGGAGCAGCAAGGGGCTGTAAGGCCTTCTGGGCCATGAGGACTTATCCTATGGCCAATAGGAAATTATTAAAGGGCCACCCCAGGATGGGCCTCATGGGTGTGCAATAGCAGAACTCCCCAGAGTTTGTTTTTAAGTTTTTACATTTTAGTTTTTATTTTTTATTCAGGTATAACTGACAAAATTGCACATATTCAAAGGGCACAATGTGATGATTTAATATATGCATAACATTGTGAAATGACTATTGCAATCAAGCTAATTAATATCCATTACTTCCCATGGCTATCTTTTCCTCTCCCTTTTTTAAAAAAAATATATTTCATTGATTTCTTACAGAAAGGAAGGGAGAGGGATAGAAAGTTGGAAACATTGATGAGAGAGAAACATCAATCAGCTGTCTCCTGCACACTCCCTACTGGGTATGTGCCCGCAACCAAGGTACATGGCCTTGACTGGAATCGAACCTGGGACCCTTTAGTCTGCAGGATGACACTCTATCCACTGAGCCAAACCAGTTAGGGCTCCTCTTCCTTTTTTTAAGAGAATGCTAAGATCTACTCATCTGCTCTCTTAGCAAATTACCAATATACACTGCAGTATAATTAAGTATAATCACCCTGCCCTACATCCAATCCCCAGAACTTATTTTAATCTTGTAACTAAACTAGAAGCCCGATGCACAAAGATTCATGCAAGAATGGGCCTTCCTTTCCCTGGCTGCCAGCACCGTCTTCCCTCTGGCCGGAGCTGCCTTTCTGCCTTCCCATGCTGCCCAGAGGCCTGGAGCACCTGGGTGGTGTGGAACGGCTCCGGCCACTCAGTACCTGCATATGCAAATCAACCCGCCATCTTTATTAGGTTAATTTGCATACTGACTCCTGATTGGCTAGTGGCCACTGCAAAGGTATGGTCAATTAGCATGTCACTCTTTTATTAGGTAGAAGTTTGTACCTTTGACCAACATCTCCTCCCTTCCCCACCATCATGCACAACCACTACCTTCCCACTCTGTTTCTATGAGTGCAACCTTTTTTTCTTTTAAATTCACATATATAGTATCTGTTTTTCTCTATCTAGCTTATTTCACTTAGTACAGTGGTCAGCAAACTCATTAGTCAACAGAGCGGCAAACCGAGCCTCGCAAGCCGCAGTTTACCGACCACTGACTTAGTACAATGCCTTCCAGGTTCATCCATGTTGACACAGTAACAGGATTCCTTTCTTTTTTAAGGCTGAGTAATATTTCATCATGTATTTATTTTATGGACCTTCATTATCTAATCATCCACATCTTCTTTATCTCTTCAGGCACAGACTTTCCATAGAACTTCGTATGTTGAGCTTAGGCAATAGGTATGCTGCAGAGGTGGCATTGTGGGAGAAATGAACAATGACGATCAGAATTCTTTAAGATAAACAGAGCATTGCCATTTATCTTTCTGGAGAGGATCTTGTCCCTCCTGGCCATTTTCTCTGCTCCGCGGTCTCCTCTCTGAAGTTCTGGAGTAGGACAGTGAGAAAAGAGATTTGGATAGGTTGAAATGACTCAGGGCTTTCTCTCATCCATACATAATAAAAAGTGCAGCTTTTACTCCTTTAGAACAAGACAGTTCAGTGGGATACTTTTCAAGCTGCATGAGTCAGAGTCTATTAATACGGGAACATCTCCTTGATTGTATTGTAGGGGACTTGAGGTCCAGCATTAATTCTCCCAGTTACCAACACGGCGCGATGCAGGGGGAAAAGCAAGAGCTCTGGGTTTGGGTGAGCCTTGGTTGCAACTGGCTCAGCCTTCTAGGGTTTCCACTCTCCGAGGGTCAGGCCTTGTACTCTAGGGAATGCCCGGCAGACAATATTTGCACACGAATGTGTGTGGAAGAGAATCCCAGTGATGTCGCTCTATCAAATAATTATTAACCAACTATTATTTACAAGGGACGCAATTATTTTATTCAGCCCAAAAGGTACTTAATTTATGCCGGAAAACTCTGCAGAAGCCAAAGAGTCCAGAACCATGTGTAGCATTATACTGATGGGTTGTAATGTAATGTCATAGTCAATAACCCACTTGTTGACTGGTTTCCCCAGACCAGATGGCCACCTGTGTAACTGTCATCACAGATGGATCCCTGTGGAGGTACTGTCTCCATCCTGTCAGGGTCTGTCCTTGTCCCTCTTTCTGGCCTTTCCTCAGAGTTAGCATCCCAACAGCAGTCCCAGAATGCAGAGCGGCGGTAAGAGGCTGGTGCTTGGAACATGAGACGCATCCACATCTTAGCTCTCTGGGTCCCGACAGCTGCGGCAGTTTTTTTCACTGAAGGTGGCATGAGAATTCTTGCCCCAAAGCCAACCAACTCAAAGGGACCCGGGTCCCATATTCACAGATCAGTGCAAATATGTAAGAGAGAGTCTCTGTCAATCACAACCAAGTGGGGACAGGGTGCCGGCATCAGAAGGGCTAGATTTAGCTGCTGGTGATGCTAATTCAAGCACCACGAGTTTCAGAAGTGAGTGCGAGTCAAGACAAGCAGAAGCACAAACGCGAGGGGGGACCACTCCCCTGTCTGTGTCTTTTACTGAGGCGCTGCTATTGTAGTCCTTTGGGTGGAGAGCCAGTAATTGCTTCTGGTGCCTGAAATCTGACATTTAGACCCAAAGGATCATTTAGACCCAAAGGATCAGCTTAGGAGACCACACACACATCCCTAATAAATTAGCAGAACCAATACTGAAAGTGGAGACAAGTCCGCAAATGTCAGAAGAGCAAGATAATGAGCCTTAGTCAAGCCTCAGGTGGAATTTATTCCATTAAAAAGCATTTGATTTTAGAAATATATTAGCTAGATGAGTGACCAAAAAAAAAGCAATGGCATGTAACTTTATTTCGAATGAAGCATTTAATGCCATCTTATGCATGCCTATTCATAAAATTAATTAAAATAGCCTTACATAATAGCCCCATTAAGCAGGTTGGCTCCTCTTCCCATGCGCTGGTCTATTCTGGGGAGGCTCGACGGCTGAGAAGACACCACATTTATGGCGGGCTCCGTCCGTTACAAGCAATTTCTCTGTGAATGGTCTCCAGAAGTCTTCCTTGGTGAACTTAATGAAAACTGCAGAGCCCGGTCTTGTCAGTGCAGCCAGTAAAGAGTCATAGGGTGACACCAGACTGCCAAGCCGGCACTGGCTGGTCCCAGCTGGGAATCTGGAACAAAGGTCTTAATCCCTGTGGCAGGGCGGCCTCCAAGCAACATCGCAGGACCAGGGATGAAAAACAGGAGTTATGTTGCTTTCCTCACTTGCAAGAATGCCCGGGCTCTCTACATGCCTCTTGGCATCCTTCCTTTTTCTTGCCCTCTTTCTTATTGCCTCACCCTTCCTTTCCACTTTTTCTTCTCTCCATTGGCTCTCTTCCATCCCTTTCCTCCCCCTCCTCCTCCTCCTCCTCCTCTTCCTCCTCCTCCTCCTCCTCCTCCTCCTCTCCTCCCCCTCCTCCTCCTCTTCTCCTCCTCCTCCTCCTCCTCCTCCTCCACCTCCTCCTCTTCTTCTTCCTCCTCTCCCTCTTCTTCTTCCTTCTCTTCCTCCTCCTCCTCCTCCTCTTCTTCTTCTCTCCCTCTCCCCCTAAAGGCCCCTTTCTCACCATTTCTATAATGCTATTAACTGTAGCATCCATAAGACCACATTCCTCTTAAAAACACAGCAGTTACAGGAGTCTTTAGTCTATGGATAATTTAATTTTTTGCAACAGTATTTATAATGGTGAAGATTGAATATACCTAGTAATATTAATGGAATGTTCACCTTGTACCAGGCAGACACTGAATTAAATGATCTTCCTAACTCCTCACCTAATTCACAACAACCCTGTGAGGAAACTACTTGTACTTCCCCCAATTTTCAGAGGAGGAACTGAGGCCCTGACAGGATAAATAACTTCCCATGCACAGCTTCTAAGTAACTCCATAAATGTCCAAAGGCAGGCAAACAGTGAGATTAATTTTGGCATACTACAAGATAGGAAAATGGGTCACCATTAAGCATCACGGTTTACATTAATATTTAACAGCATAAGAAAATGCTTGTGCATTTAAAGAAATATTCATTGTAGAGTATGCACGCGTGCGCACACACACACACACACACACACACACACACACACACACATCATTTAGGGCAACCTCAATTTTTTTAAATATCTATTTTTACAAAAGAGAGAAGGTCCTAAAACCCTGTGATGGGAAATAGTGGCTGGATCTTTCCTCTCGGTTTCCTTCACTAGGCCCACACTATTTGGGGGTAGGAGTCTACATCAGTCTTCCCATGTTGTGTCCACCCCCAAAACAGGGAACTAAGGCTGAAGGGAGTACAGGCAGCGATGTGTCTGAAGAGCACTTGGCCTGGGGCCCTTTCTTGCTGACATTTAGCGGGTGATTTAACCTCTCTCTTTCCAGCTTCCCTAGTTTACCTCCATCACTAACTCCCTCCTGAAGGGTCAAGGGCACTGTTCCTCCCAGGCAGCTGAGGACCAGTCACTCAGTTCTTCCTACATCATAAATTAGTTCAACCCTTTGAAGCAACTTATGTCTAGGACCTGCCCAGTTGGTATGTCAATAGGTTGATAGAAGCTATTTCAACGTAACGAGAGCAAATGCAAGCACAGTTCTAGCAAGAAGGGGAGAGTGGTCAAATTCATCGTTTTTGGTCTGCTTCAACCTGTGTAATGGTTGTGTAATTTATAAGTTGGCATTGCGGACAAAAGTCAGTAGTAGCCACTACGTTTGTGTTCAAATTGTACCAGGTAAAGTGCTCTCTACACATGATTTTGTAAACCATGCTAACAACTCTGCAAAGGACTGCTTGCTCCCATCACCCCTGAGGAAACTGGGACTTGGGCACTGATAATGCAGCTAGCCCAGTGACTACCGCTAGTAGGTAGAGAACCCCACCTGCACATCAGGCTTCTTTGATGCAGATCCTACGCCCCTTGGTGAGAGGGAATGCTTTGCACTGAGAAAGCCTATGTCAGCTGCTCCAGCTCCCACAACCAGCCAGTGGTAGGTCTGGCAGTGGAACTCCTGTCTCCACCCCCAAAGCTCAGGAGCTGGATGTTCTCCACCCCTCAGCCCTGCACGCTACTCTGCTGAAGTCTGCCCATTTGTCCAGGTATTACTCAGTGGAGAGAGTCTAAAAGATTCTCTCCAAGGGCGGCTACTGGAGTATTCCTCCTGTCATTGCTCCAGCACCTTCTGTAGATTGATTAATTAGCCAAAAAGAATCACTTAGAGTCCTTAAATGGAAAACAAAAATTCTAAGGTTCTTCATCTTTTTTTAAACCTCAGTTTTCTATTTATTTTCAGAAAGGAGGGGAGGAGGAAAAGAAGGAGGAGAAGGGGGTGGAAGGAGGAGGAGGAGAGGAAGGAAGGAAGGAAGAGGAAGAAGAGAAGAAAGAGGAGGAAGAGGAGGAGGAGGAGGAGGAGGAGGAGGAGGAGGAGGAGGAGGAGGAGGAGAAGGCAGCGAGAGGGACACTTCAATTGGTTGTCTCCCACATGAGCCCTGACCCAGGCCAAGGATTGGGCCTGCAACCAAGGACCATGCCCTTGTGTGGGAATCAAACCCATGACCCTCAGTTAGGCGGGCTGACACTTTTACCACTGAGCAAAATCAGCCAGGGCACAAGATCCTTCATCTCTGACCAGATACCAAGCATTCCTCTTTAACAGTTCAGTGAAAAGGAATATGATCTTCAATATTTTGCTGGTTGAGTTTTGCATGATTGGTTCCCAGTCTGATATAGAGCTTCAAAAAAATTATTATTATTATTCAGTGGGTTCCTTAGAAGTGCAACACAAAAACCGGAAGGGCAAAGGCACATTATTTGAAGGGGTCAGATATGGAGGGTCACCCCCTCTCCCCAAATGGCAGGTCCAGAAACCTCTCTATGGTTCCCTTAGAAGCATCTTGGGTCAACAGAGGACTGTGAAGTAAGAAAGCCTTTGAGCGGTGCCATCCACTCAGTGGCTACCTAGAGCACTGGCCCCTGTGCTCAGTGCTGTGGTAAGAGCTGGGCATGTGGATGAAAGGTAGTTCCCTGCCCTCCAGAAGCTCCGAGACCCCAGAGAAGAGAGAGGGTGCTGGTGCTTGTAGTGCGAGCGATTTCTAGTCGTTTCCTCTTTGTGGCCGAGGAGGCACAACTGACAGCCCTGGAAGAATGGAACACAATTTGTAACTCGGCAGAAGTCTCCATCTCCAAGGTCATTGACTGATGGTAGACACAGAGGATGCTCCCAGGTCCTCCCCTGGAGAACCTGAAACACGTGCGTGTCGGTGGCTCTGTGTGCCCACCAGGTAGGCCTCCAAGAGAGGATCCGTGCCTGTGAATTATTCATTACTTTTACACAGTTTCATCCCTATCTTTTATGTAAGCCACACCCCAGACATCACAACAACAAAGCAGACAAAGCCATAAAGAGGCTCTGTCTCTCATGATTTTCCTTCTGCAGAAGAAAAAATAAAATCTAAGTGTCTTTTCATTGAGATGTTCCAGTGCATTCCCTGTGTGATGTTAATTACCCTAATGGCACTGGCATGGTGTGCTGGCTACTCGTCCCTCACAATTAGTCAGCAAGGCACTCTAACATCCATTATTGCCTGTGGGACTCACAAGGGCTCTGTATGTGAAGCAATCAACTAGACTAGAGCTTTATTTATAACCGCTGAAGCTCAAGGTCACATTAAGCTATCTGCTAAGGATCACACACCACGTTGCAAATAGTGTGAGGTTCACAAACTCAACAGCCCCACATTAGTCCTAGAATCCTATGTGACCAAAAATAAAATCCTGTACCTTTCTGGACTGCAGTTCCTTCATATATGTAAAGCAACTAAGTAGTACTTAATATGTGCAGACATCATTCACAACTCTCCATATATGTTTATTCGCCTAATATGACAATGCTATTATTATTATTCACATTTTATAGATAGAAGTGAAGTAACTTACTTGAGGTCCCACAGCTAATAAATGGAAGAGCAAGATATAAACTCATGTCAACTGGTCCTAGAGTCCATGTTAACCTCTATACTTCAGGGACTCACATGTAATGAGAAGAACATGAAGTTGTGGAGTGGATGCGAGTGAACGACCACTGGAGCCCAGATCAAATTAAAATTTAGGGAGCCTTAATTAGCTGGCCCTGGGACTGCTCTGCCATCCTCCATGCAGGGATTCTGGAGAGCAGCCCTGACCCTTTGTGCAAGACCACTTTGAAGCACATTAACCACATCCTGTTTTTACACAACAAGCAACCCCAGATAGAACAGTTTTTCCTAAGCTACGTCAGGATCATGCCACTGATGACCATGTTACTCATAGGGCCATCCTGTTCTTCAGAAAGCTGACAGTGTTCTATCTTGCAAAGCCTATGTGCTGGGAAGGGGCCATGAGACCATATCTCAAGAGCTGGCCTGGTGTTAGCACTGACAACTCTATCTGGGGCATAGTTTACAACCTCAATAGTACTCAAAAATTCCCACTCCTTAACAGAGTGAGACTGGTGATTGTAATAGTCAGGATAGTCCTGGTTATGCTGAAGTAACAAACATTTCCCAAATCTCAGTGCTTTAAAAAGGCAAATATTTATTTTTCACTCTCATTTTCTGTCCACTATGGGAGGGTTGGGGGAGTAGCAAGGCACCACAATACATTGCCTCATACAAGAACCCTGGTTACTAAGGCTCCATCTCAAGGTCATTGACTGATGGTAGACACGAAAGAAAGAAAGAGAAAGAAAGAAGAAGAAGAAAGGAAAGAAGAAGGAAGAAGGAAGGAAGGAAGGAAGGAAGGAAGAAGAAAGAAAGAAAGAAAGAAGAAAGAAAGAAAGAAAGAAAGAAAGAAAGAAAGAAAGAAAGAAAGAAAGAAGTGTGGTTAAACCATACTTCTGAAGTTTCTACTCAGAAGTGACTCATATCACTACTGCTCACATTTTATTGGCCAAAATAACATGGAATATACAGGAAAATGCAATCCTACCATGTGCTTGGATATTGCAGCACAAGATGTAGTTGGTGGACAGCACAGGTAACCTCTCCCAGTGACCTGCCTCATAGACATTGAAATGCTCCTCTCCAATGCTGGATGCTACTTCTCCTCTTGCTTTGTTGAATTTTCCCAAATGGCCCTTATTCTTTTCATCATCAGTGGATAAAGGGGACTGTATAGTTTTTAACTTGTAAGTCAAAACCACGGCCCAGAAACTAGAATCTTCACCAGGGACAAGAATCATCTCACCCTTTAGCTACAAGCGTTCTTTCCAATCTCTTTGGCTGCCTTGCTAATATCTAATTTATTTCAGTATTTTTTATGTTCTCAACTGACATCAACTTTTTTGTTTTAATAACTTTGCATGATCTCACACCCTGTTGGGGACAGACAATACAGAGGCACGGGTTTACACATTTTTTCTTTCCCTAAAAGGAGAGTCATGTTTCTAAGCCCAGCTCTAAGACAGGAGAGATACAAGGATTACTCAAAATACTGCCTTCAGGGAGCTTATACGCTTCATCAGAGAACTTAGATATGTGAGAACATTACACCCATCCATTCACCCATCCACCCTTCCATTCAATAAACATTTATTGAGTGTTGGCCAAGTTCCAGACAGTACGTTGGGAAGAGGGGCATATGACGCTGAGCTATGCAAAGTCCGTATCTTCAATTCAATTAAGTTAGAATCCAGTAGAGGAGACAGATGGTTACAATGCAGCACCTGGGTATTGCTCACGCAGGACGCAGTAGGAACACTGGGAAAGGCACGTAATCAAGGCTTCAGGTAAATGAGGAAATGGACATTCCATACTGAAGTAGCATCCCTGGGGCAGAAGAAACACAGGAGTCGGGCAACAGCAAATTGGTGTGAAAGGCTGGAGTCCAATGGGTGCATGAGAGGTGAGAATAATTGAGGCCCAGGGACAGATCGGGAAAGACTTTGTGTTCCTACTGGGAATTTTCCATTGTACCCTAGGGGCCAGGTTTTATCTCCCCTCTTTATCCAAAATGATTATAATAATAACTAGAGGCCTGGTGCACGGAATTTGTGCACTCAGGGGGTCCTTCAGCCCAGCCTGTGCTATCTCGCACTCAGGGAGCCCTCAGAGGATATCTAACAGCCACGGAGGAGGTAGAGGCTCCCACCACTGCTGCTGCACTCACCAGCTGGCTCAGGGCTCCTGGCTGAGTGGTGCTCCTCCTGCGGAAGCACAATGGCCACTAGGGGGCAGCTCCTGCATTAAGCGTCTGCCCCCAGATGGTCAATGTGTATCATAGTGACCATTCATTCAGCTGTTCAGTCAATTTGCATATTAGTCTTTTATTATATAGGCTTATTGTTATTATGTATAAACTACTTATCTATTCTATTACAGGCACACATTTAAAAACATACCATAAAACACGTTTTAAAGGATAATGATGAAATAATAATTTTAAATATTTTAATTCAATTGCTGCGCTAAAATCTTTCTGTTCTCTTGTTTAGTGAGAGCCATGGGTTTGCATATTATTTATTCTATTTTAAGAATCTTAATAGTTTGGGAGACATTAATATAAAGGTCAGCTTCCAAATTTAGTTTTTGTCTATAGCACCTGTCTCCATTGACTGTCAGACCTAAATGTCATAAAGACAGGGAGATCTAGGGGGCGCCCTTGGACCACTGACTGTGCTTTTAAGTCAGTTATGCCCGAGTTCCGTTTAAGGCTTGTCATAAATTTGCTTCTCTGGTAGCTCGGAATTTTTCTTGCAAACTCATTAGAAGGCAGTAGCTTCTTGATATTTTTAACAAATGGTCACAGCCCCTGCCAACACATTTCATTTGGAAGATCTGAAAACATACTAGTGAATGCGCAGCTCTGAGTAGACTGATAGATGACATAACTCACGTTTGACAGCCTCGTTCCCAAGGAAATGGCAACATATCCCAACTTCCTTTTGCAAAATCCTCTCTTCAGAGCACAGATTTTTTTGTGAAAAGCAATTACTTCCACCTTCTAAAACTGCCCTCTTTAAACAAAATAAGCAAGTTGGGTTTTTCCCCAAATGTTTGCTAGAGAGAATATTAATAGCAACCTGTTACCACAAAAAAGCAACAAATAGGGGACCCTTGTAGTTTTTCTTTTTCAACAATAAAAAAAATGGATAAATCTTTAATTTTCACGACTTTGTTAAGCATTTTGAAGTAAAATAAAATTGAATTTCTATGCGGTGCTGAAAAATTTTCTAGTTATTATATTTCAACGCATTGTGTCCTAGCAGTCGAATTTTCCCTACATAAATGGGGTCATTTAAGTCACACACTGAAGCTGTTTGAAATACTCTGAAAGGGAAGGACCACTGTGTGGGCCCAGGGGAAACCCTCTGAGGGCAGAACTCTTTCTCTTCTCTCAAGATGCCTCCTCCATGCTCAGGGTCAGAGAACAGGCCCATTCACTAAGGTCAACCCACTTATCAAATTTCAATGCAGCTTTTCCAGATTAAAAACAAAAAACAAACAAACAAAAAAGCTTGCATGGGAGTTGTGACATTGTCTTCCTGAGCCCCAGCAGGTGGCCCAGCTCAGCCCAGGAAAGTGTGTGCTCTCCTCTGGGGACCCCTGCTCTGGGGAGGGGGTCAGGGAGGAGTTTGTAACAAGGGAGGGATGGTGCGAAAAGGTCCCGCTGTGTTTGGGATAACTGTGTCTAACGTGGACCCGCTCTGGCCTCACATGTGTATCTCTCCATCCACCTATGTCAACAGGTATGTGCGATCCAGGACGAAGCATGACGTTGACATGCGGATCGGAATCCACTCAGGCTCAGTGCTGTGTGGGGTGTTGGGCCTGCGGAAATGGCAGTTTGACGTCTGGTCTTGGGATGTGGATATTGCGAACAAACTTGAATCTGGAGGGATCCCTGGGTAAGCCAGAGCAAAGCCCTCACCCTCCTCACCCTGGTCACTTGCCCACTTTGGGGGAGCGGAGGTTCCCCCGTGCAGAATTCAGGGGTATAGATCTAAGAAGCAATTATTTGGAATAATATAGAACCCTTCATGGTCTGAGATTTTGCGGGTTATATTTTTCTTTTAAACCCAAGTGGCTTTTCAAATGTCTGGTTATTTCCCATCCCTATCAATCAATATATATAGGAATAAACTCAGCTTACTTTTCCTTTCAGTGAGAGAGTTTGCCCCTGATTCTAAACATGTATTAAGAACCTACTATGAACTAGCCAGTGTGCTAAATATCATTACTACATCACATCCTTTGATTTTACAATGCCCCACGTAGTAAATATTATGAAGGGCCTCACCACACTTTACTGCCTCCCACTGTTAATTCACCAGTCCAGTTTGCTCAAGGCTGACTTCTTATTATTAATCTCCAGGCCTTCAATGTGTCCCCGAGAGCCTGGTACGATGCTTGGCACATAGGAAGGAAAAAAAGGAAGGAAGGGAGGCACACAACCCCACTGTGTAATGGTTGACAGCTTGGATGCTGGAGTCATGCAGAATTGAATTAAAATCTTTTCCCTGCCACAGACACCAGCCACACAAATTCTTCAATCTCTCTGAGCCTTGGGCTCCCAGACTAGTGGTTCTAAGCTTCCGCTGGAATCTGAATCACCTGGAGGCTGTGGTACACCTTGGGTGGCTGGGCCCCACCCTCAGACTTTCCGATCAACGTGTCTGGGGCGGGACAAAGACTACGTCTTCCCAACAAGTGCCCAAGGGATGCTGACGCTGCTGGCGTTGGTGACCACACTTTGAGGACCACTGTTCTCGAGCTTTAGTTAAATGAGAAAAGGCATATCAAGTCGTTGGTCCTGTGCCCAGTAAACATTCACTGTGGTTGTGTTTGTGGCAGTGACCGTGGGGGCACAGATGTAGGGTCGTACAAGGACCTTGAAGTCCCTATCTCCCCCCAGCACGGCTTGTGATCTCCCAGTGATGTGACTCTGGGCCAGGTACTTACTCCTGGTCTCTGGGCCAGTTTTATCAGCAGCAAAATGGGGAAGGGGGGTGTGTGCCTATCAGGAAGAGGGAAATTCTATGAGATGATCCACCAAGTCAGGCATGTCATAATAGCTTTGACTACAAGATACCATTTATGCAGAGTAAAGTGTTACCAAATGGTTAGATCTTATTGACTGTCATAACTAAAGTATTATATCCTGGCATTTAAAAATTATCAGAAATGATCAGGTTTACCTGACAGTCAATATATGAGAATATTGCCTGACTCATTTCCATAGATAAACGTAATCACCGGAACCTCGTCCACACGGTCCTTACTCCAAAACCCCAGCTAGTAGCCATGATCAAAGGCACCTCTAAAGCCCGCTTTCTATCAAAACGTGTAAATGTAAATTGATTAGAACTCGAACAGAAGACTCAGTAATGAGTGAGGGTGAGGACGTCTTTATGGAAAACCTAATACTGATCCACTATGTGCAAATATTACCCCCCCCCCCCCCCGCACACTGATGCAGGGTAATAAAACACAGAACCCAGAGAAAATACCGAATGGGAGAGTGGCATTTAACTTAATTATTTTAAGAGAACATCAGACTTTATAAAGATGATGCATGGAGCCAGTCATATCCTAATAGCTTTGAGTACCCTTCTGGGGGTTTCACTGTCCCTGAGAGAAAAGGACAGCCTTCTAGCCCTAGCTCTAAGGTTGACCAGAGAGACAGGTCTGGGACACCCATTTCGTAGGAGGTCAAATGACCTTTCTCTTCCCCGAGGTCAACATTACTGAGTACGTACTGACAAAATCCACTGTGGGAACATTCCGTGCTTATTCAGCATATTTCCGGAGAGAGCTCCAGTATCTTTACATGTTCCAGTTTTTGTGTTCTGACCCTATGCAAGGATGGATGCGACTTTGGAAAAGGTGGAGAATGTGCCTTGCGGGATCAGAAATGCATCGGTGGTAGTTTCTGGGTGTTTTTGCGTGTCCTTTGCAGTGACGTGTTCTCTCTATAAGCAGGAATCGAGCAGAATGGGTAAGAAGGCAGCAGAAACAGTCCCAAAAGTACAATGTGCCTGGCCCATCTGGCTCAGTGGTTGACTGTGGACTCATTCACCAAGAGTGGGCACTATTGTTTTTCTCACTTACATGGATGAGAAAATGGACATAGAAAGATTAAGTAACTTGCCTGAGGTCTATCAGCTAGCAAGTCAGTGGAAGAGCCAGGGTTTTGATCCCACAATCCTGCCCGAGTTCCCATACGTAACCACCATGCCAGGCTCCGGCCCTGTCAGGCGTCGGGGTGAGTTAGACAGGAGCACCCAGAAAAACCCTCCCAGAATGATTCACTGTGTGCAATGTCCACGTTCCCGTGTGAGCCTCAGGGCCCTTGATGTCATCTGTTCTTTCGCTAAAAAAAGAAACGTGAATCATGAGCTGCGGTGGCCGATGACGGTGCAGGAATGAGTCACTCGCCTTGTGAGTGAGGCCGGCCGGTGGCCAGCCGGCACGTGGCCACGGCTCTACTCTCCACTCCTTGCCGTGCACACAGTTCAGGGACGGTCGCTCTGTGGTCTTGGAAGGCCTGCCTTTGTTCTTAGGAAGATTTTAGACGAGTTGAAGAAAAGAGACAAGATGACAAGAGAACTGTCATTCTTGCTTGGTGATTTTGGACAAAAATTGCTGTAGGGTTCAGAAACATTTATGGAACTTGTTTTCCCAATGTAATCAACAGCACTGAAAAAATGAAATCACTGACTGCTGCTTTTTTCTGTGTCCATGAGTTTTTTGTTTTGCTTTTTTTGCTCATTCCCTTTACCCAGCACCTACCCACCCCCCGCAGCTGTCCGCCTGCTCTGTATCTATGAGTCTGTCTCTGTTTTGCTTGTTAGTTAGTTCCTTTTGTTCATTAGATTCCACATATGAGTGAAATCATATGGTCCTTGTCTTTCGCTGCCTGGCTTATTTCAATTAGCATGATACTCTCCAGGCCCATCCACGCCGTCACAAAGGGCAAGATTTCCTTCTTGGTGATGGCCCAGCAGTATTCCACGGTGTAAATGTACCACAATGTTTTCATCCACTCATTACTGATGGGCACTTGAGCTTCCTGATTTTGGGCATTGTAAATAAGCCTGCATCTCTTCTTTCGAATCAGGGTTTCGGATTTCTTTGGCTAAATTCCCGCAAGTGGAACCCCTGGGTCATAAGGCAGTTCCATTTTTAGTTTTTCAAGTAACTCCATGTTCCTTTCCAAGGTGGCTGCACCAGTCTGCATTGTCAGTGACACTGCACAAGGGTTCCCTCTCTCCACATCCTTGCCAACACCTGCTATTTGTTTATCTATCAATGGGAGCCGCTCAGACAGGTGTGAGGTGATATCTCACTGGTTTTCATTTGCAGTTCTCTGATGATTAAGTGACATTGAGCATCTTTTCGTATGTCTGTTGGCCATCCGTCTTCCTTTTTGGCAAAGTGTCTATTCAGGTCCTCTGTCCATTTTTAAAATGGATGGTTTGGTTTTTTGGTAAAAATCACTGATTCTTAACGGTTGCTGAAACCGCAAGAAGAGCTGAAATAAGTGCTTATGTGGGATGGCTCGAAGAGCTGTGTCCCTTGGGGTGAAGTCAGTGATGCCTTGCTCATTGATTTTTGCTTGGACTTCTGTTTTATTCTTTTTGATTTTTTCAGGGGACGACATATAGTCCCTGAGGACATGACCTCACAGTGCCCTGATGCTGGCTTTGCACAGGCCTTGTCTGGGTTGGATAATGACCTACGCTTTGTATCCCCAGGAGGATTCACATTTCCAAAGCCACCCTCGACTGCCTCAACGGCGACTATGACGTGGAAGAGGGCCACGGGAAAGAGAGGAATGAGTTCTTGAGGAAGCATAATATAGAGACCTATTTAATCCAGCAGCCGGCAGACAGCCTGCTGTCGCTGCCCGAAGACATTGTCAAGGAGGCAGTGAGCTCCTCGGACCGGAGGAACAGCGGGGCCACATTCACGGAGGGGTCCTGGAGCCCTGAGCTGCCTTTCGACAACATCGTGGGCAAACAGAACGTAAGTCCTGGCTTCCTTCTAATGGCTGGCCAAAGACATGTGCAGGTGCCTCTGCACCAGAGAGGCTGCAGAGATAACCCACTCATCTGTAACAGAATTGCAAATAACCAAACCTGTCTCCTCCAGACAGAATTAACTTTCGTATGCAAGGTCAGGAAATGCATGAAATACCAGAGTGTACCCAACACCCTCTCCTTTTATTTTTTTACTTTTTGACCTCACTCAAAATAAATGTCATGTGAAGGTGAATTGTAACTAAAAAAAAAAAAAAGACCCACGTTGGAAAAGAGAAACCTGATATTATTATACTAGCAACAGAAGTAGATGATCAGGCCCATGGGGAAGCCATTCCTTAGCCAGCTAGCAGACTGAGTTCTGAACTTCCCCCTGGAATTGAAAGTCAGGGGGTCACCATTGATTTGAGACAGACAGCACCAGGTGATGCCCAAGGGGGTGGGGGTGAGAGTGTGCAGGACTATCATGAAATTGCAAAGCCACCCTTATAATTCTATTCCTATTTATTGTGGATTTGCTCCTTATCTGAGGGATGGAGCCAACAGAGTCAGTACATGAGGAGAAAATCACCAATCATCAAAATATTTCTTAAATCATTTCTTCAACTACCAGGACTCTACTAAATCGAATGAGATGCTCAGATGCCAAGAAGGCGCTAAAGGACCGAGGCTGGTCAAGGCAGAGGACCTAAGACGCCTGAGATGCCCCATTCCCCAGAATGCCTGCTCAGGGCCTGGGCTCTAATACGGGTTTTCCCTTTCATCACCCAGGCCGACCACCTCTAGTTGACCTCATGTGAGTTAAATGGTAGAACCCCACCTCCATCCTTTTCTAAAGAAACAAACCAAATAAGCCACTATGGATGAGACTGAGAGACTGTTTCTGACAGGCCCTTGTGCCAAGCAAAAGCTCAGGGCACCGAGAACAAAACCAACCCAACCGAGAGTGTCAGGAGCTCACTGAGAACCTGACTGGGTTCACTGTCTCAATCCATAAAAACCTGGACTTTTTGCCTTAGCTGTTAGATAAGAGAAATCTGTCTGCTTAAAGCCATTTAAAAAGGAAAAGGTTAAAGTGCTGAAAGTCTTCTGCATCAGACAGGTGGGTGGGGCACTCTGAGGCCAGGTTAACCTCTATCTTCATTCAGTTCTGTGTGATGGGGCAAAGGAGTAATTCATGGGCCAGATCCCACCGGAAGACCCAGGTCAAACTGAGCCCACGTGCCTTGCAAAGGTCAACCCTCAGGTCCTTACCCTTCTGTGTTTCATTTTTCCCCAGAATTATTATGCCCAACCGAGTCACCACTGATTCAGTGTCCACTTCCTCCCATCCCTGAACTGGTTTGCATGGTGCCACTTGTTATTACGTAAAACAATGGACTTATATGTTCTTCCTGGAGTGGGTGCATACCCAGCTGACAGCACCCTCTGCTTCCTCTGCCTATTGTTAGCTTGAGCCTGGAAGCTGGTTATTTAGAGAGGAATGCATGCTTCACCGTAAATACCTCAGTAACTCTGCATCACATTCTCTTAATGCCTTTTTTTTTTTTTTTTTTTTTTGGTTTTGCCATTTGAAAAACTTTTTCTACTTAAGCTGTTTATAGAACCAGGGCTAATTCCTAATTGTTCTAATCTTAGTTGTTCCTAACCTTGCTGCTAATAATTGAGAACCAAGAGAGAGAGGTGGATATATTTGCAAAGTCTTATTCTGTGATTGATGGATCTGGTAAAATTATACAGGAATACCTGAAATATTTCATTATTATAAGGCATATCATTGTTAGTCAATAATCACCCCGTATATTTCATATGATGCCTGAGTTTTGCCTGGATGCACTCCATCTGTGCCATCGTCAGCGTGAATCATCTCAGTTCATTTTGATGTCCTGACACTTCAGAGGCAGGGGATGCGTACTGATATTCACAAATAACTAAATGGCACTCATAAGACTGAGGAAATGAGTCAATTAAAATGGTTACAAGCTCTCAAGAGTTTACAATTACACTTAAACTCTAGAAATCGAGGGCCGTCTGTGCCACTCAGAGACATGTGTGTGCCTGGAAGGGACGGAGACTGGTCTGGCTGGGCCTGTCTCTGCCAGAACACTCCGTCAGCTCCACGGGAAACCCAGGCCATCTGAGTGTTTGCACATCACACGGAAAACACACTAATGCTCCACTGGGGCTTTGCCAGCTCAATTGGGCAAATGTTTTGGCTTCTATTGATTCACAATGTGAGTTTGAAATATTTTTAAAGACATCGGTATGCTGTGGCATAATCTGTGCGATACATAGAGCAGATGTTCAGATAGTTTCCCTCTCATTTATTCATTCATCCAATAAGGATTAATTGAGCATACTTTACATGCCAACTGCTAGTAGCAATAACAAGAAGGACAGAGAGAAGAAACACTGCAGGGGTAGAGTCATCCAGTCGTTTATATGTTTCATGAAGAGAGAAATTATGTTTCACTTACCACTGGTTAGCCCAACATCTGGGAGATAATGAGGCTTGATGAAAGTTTGTTGAATGAATGAATGAATGAATGAATGAAATGACAGGTGTGGGTGGTAACAGAGAGGGGCCAGTTAAGTTCAACTTCTAGGTAGTTTTCTTAGGTGTCAGGATGGACGGTGGAAATGCCCACTGAAATAAACATTATTGGGATGGAAGGAGGTTAGATGGGAAACCCTAGGAGTTCCATTTGGGGCATGTTGAGCTTGAGATGGCTGGTGAGGGCTCCATGGAGGTATATCCAGAGGCTACTGAACACTCAATTTGGAGCTCAGCCATAAAGGAACTGTGCAAGAGATATGAACATGGCAATCATTAGAACCCTAGAGCTAGTCGACGCTGTGGAGTGAAGGGTTTCATGTGAAATAAAACCATAGGAAGTCACAGGATAGACCTCAAGGGGCACCTGGTGGGAAGTGACAGAGAGTAGTGACCCCATGACAGGGACAAATAGGAAGGCAAGTGATGAGAAGAGAATCAGGGGATGTGGTGTCCTGGGAGTCCAGATAGCAGAGAGCCCGGTTTGAGATGGAAGGCGTAATCAACAATGGCCTGTGGGGCCAAGAGGCTAAGACGGAAAACTGCCCACTGGAAATGTATGGAAGAACATCATTGGCAGGAGGCAGGTTTGATTAGGTGGTGAAGTCAGATTCCCACAGGAGATAGATAAGAGAGGGCTCTGCATTTCCCAGTAGAACCCTGACTCCACCTCCTCCCCATCGCCCCTCTAAGGAGTCTGTCAATGGTCTAGAGCAGTAGTTACTGCACTAAGAATTATTTTTGGTCCCAAAGGTGAGTCTTCCAACTCTGCTCTATGCTTGAAGATCCTTCCTTGGTTTTGACATCATGCATCTTCCCTGCCCCTTGTCTGTGTCCATGTGGGTTAAATTGCGGGTTCAACACAGCTGAGGTCTGGTGTCCAGGTTGCCCTTGGAAGCCTGCAGCACTCATGGTTTGCATCCCCGAATCCTGACGTGGCAAGTGTTTGCCAACTGATTTGACATCTTGGCCCCCTGAACCCTGGCTCAGTTACCAGTGGGGTTGCCCATGCTCGGAGCCTCAGAGTGGAATGAAAGTAAGGAAACTAAAAGGCAAGAAGCGTATGATCACAGGTGGACTATTGACGTTCAAGGCGTGAATGGAGAAGTGGGTAGTTGAAGTGAATGGAAAGTGGAAAATTGGACATGTGGGGGAGGGTGTCCAGAAATTTCCAGGCTAGATTGTTGGATGAGCCATCCACACGGTCATTGAATCTCTCAGAATAAAGGAAAATTTGGGGATGAAAATGAAGACTTAAGAAATGGCTCCTTGTAATAAAGCTCGTGCCTCCCTCTGAGTGCATGCTATAACTAAAATCCATTGTGGGCTTGAGATCTCCATTCAGTTGTTTAACAGGAACTCAGCAGTCTAACTGCTGGGGATCAGTTATGAGAAGACAGACTTGGTCCCTGTCTTCCAGGAGCTTACAGTTTAAGGGAGCGGGGAATGTATACAACTAACCAAAACACGGAAGTGCTTTGAAGGAAGTAGATATAGGAACAGGGGGAAGATGGAATGGTCGCCGATAGGAGCATGGGAGGTCTCTGAAGATTTGATTTGAGTGCTAAAAGGAAACCAGGAGAAGGACATCTAGGGGGAACAGCCAGTGCAAAGACGCTGCGGTGGGAAAAAGTTCCATATGTTAGAAGAGCAGAATGGCCTAGACTTTCAACCTGTGTGTTGCAAGAGTTTTTAAAACATGAAATATTTATTTAGTCAGGGGCACTGGCCTCTTTTCCCTTAGATTATCAATTTTTAAAAATGACAGCCAACACAATAGCTGTCTGGTGTGAATGAATAAAAAGTATACCTATTTTTGGTATGCCTTAGAATTTTAGTAATGAGTTTATGTGCCATGAGATGAGAAAGGTTGAAAATCTCTGGGCCAGAGCGTACATAGCAAGCAAGAAAAAAAGGGTTCAGAGGTGAAGTCAAAGGATGTGGAGCATGCTCCTGCCAGCTCAACATGGGAGGTCCTTTGAAGGGAAGTGATACGAAGGTTTCCCGCAGGGCACAGCCATGACCTGACTTAGATTTTTTTTAAGGAATCACTTTGGCTGTCTTGTGGAGAATGGACAAATGGCATCTTAGATTGATGGTTCCCAAGAGGATTCAAGGGTAAGCTTTCTGCTACTATGAGATGCATTGTGTGAGGATATTAATCCTTCTTACATGACTTTTGTAACAAGTGATATGCCAAGAACATGGCACCACCCTTCAGAAGTGAAAGTCCTATCGGAGCCTAGGGTCTGTCCCTCATATCCTATGAGGTCCCCGCCATCATCTCATCCATCCCTTGCACACTTATCACAATCAGACATTTATCTATTACCCCTCAAGGCCTTTTAAAAGAATCACCTAGAAAAAAGCGCACATTTGCCAAAACCGGTTTGGCTCAGTGGATAGAGCGTCACCCTGTGGACTGAAGGGTCCCAGGTTCGATTCAGGTCAAGGGCATGTACCTTGGTTGCGGGCACATCCCCAGTAGGGGGCGTGCAAGAGGCAGCTGATTGTTTCTCTATCATCAATGTTTCTGACTTTCTATCCCTCTCCCTTCCTCTCTATAAAAAAAAAGCACACATTTGATACTTATGTTGTATATATTAGATGTTAGAATGCCTTACTTGTTACCATTATCATGAAGTTAATATGCATACCATCAATATTTTTATTTTATGTTTTTTTTAATATTTTTATTGATTTCAAAGAAAAGGGGAGAGGGAGAGAGAGACAGAAACATCAATGATGAGAGAGAATCGTCAATCAGCTGCCTCCTGCACTGCATGCCCCACACTAGGGATCGAGCCCGCAATCCAGGCTGGTGCCCTGACTGGGAATTGAACTGTGACCTCCTCACTGATAGGTCGACACTAAACCACTGAGCCACACTGGCTGGGCTGCACCATCAACATTGAAAACATAGTTGGGATTTCTATACTCCACACAACAAACCAGAAAGCACATGTGCTTCCTTGCCATGAGGATAGACAGGTGTCCATAGTGTCACCAACATTAATAGAAGTAGAGAGCTTGGAGCCAGGTACCATGGCGGGTGCATGGCTCACATCCTTTCCATTTCATTTCCATATCAACCTGACAATGTGATGTGCCTGCTTTCCAAGTGAGGGAGTCATGATCACGTTCTTTTACTGAGTCATATTGATCCCTGGGGTTCGGTTTCTTTCCTTCTGTATCTGCCCCCTAAAGGGTGGGAAGCAAACTGAGGGCTATCCCCTTTCCTGTGCATAGAGATGCCCATGAGAAAAAGAACTCCTAAATTGCAACTTGTTTGACATCCAACGTTCAAGTCTCTCCCGAATGATGTTCATTCGTTCCCTAACGCACTCACTCATTCACTTATCAACCACTCCCGAGTGACTGCAATTTGTGGACGCTATGCCCCGTGTCAGGGATAGAGAGGTGAAGGAAGGGCAAGCTGCTGAGGAGCTCACAGTGCGGAGGTGTTGCTAATAGGTCCACAGGGCAGTGTGAACTTGCTGTCACGATAGCAAGGAGGTGGAAAACTGGTCCAAGGTGATCAGGGAAGACCTTCCCAAGGAAGCGACTATTAAGCTGAGATCTACAGACAAGCAGGGAGTTTGGGCCAAAAGACGAGGGCACAAGATCCCAGGTGGAATGGGGAAAGCAAGAGGATATACCTGGTGTCTACTGCTCAAGACCAAAACACAGGCTTCTCTTTCCCCACCGAGAACTCCTACTGCTAAACCGCCCTAAATGGTGGACATTGGTCTTAAAGAACAAGTTGTGTTGTCAGAGGTTAGTGCTTCTGTGATGAGCCTCCCACTATCTAATTGTCCTCGTTCAGTCTTGGTACACAGGCGGTCACAGTCAGGTTTTTCTCTGTAGGCAGTTTATTTGGAGCCATTCAGACATCAGAATCAGCTTTGATGTTCACTGGATGGGACCTTTTGTGGGCTTTGGGGTAGAGAGCACTTCCCTCTTCCAGGAACATGGCTTTTCCTGACAACAAAGCCCCCAGGCTGTCCAGCCCCGGCTCAGGAGATAATGGCTGAGCTCCGCCCTGAAGAGTGATTAGACAGGCCTGGTTTTCCGCTCTCTTCTGAAAGGCGAGTGGATCTGAAGCCTTCCTGGGCGAGTTGAGTGGATTACGCAGGCAATTTGATCTGTTACCTTTGAATGATCATCCTTCCTTTCTCTGACATTACAGGGGTAGAGGAAGGTGCAGGAAACGAAGGCAGAGATGAGTTTGTGGCTCTTGTAGAATTGCTCTGTGGGGGTGGGCAATAAGCTGGCAAGTGTATGACATGCAGCCTGCGGTCACCTGATGGCCAATAACTGCCACAAACTCCTCTAAACCAACCAGGATTGACCGGTTGTTTGGGGAGTCAGAAAACAGTGGCCTGAGGAAGCAGAACCCATGAGTGCAAATTATTTTGAACATGTGAAGGTGAACGTATGACATTTTGCACATGTGAAGGTGAACTTAGGGTATTTTAAACATGTGAAGACAGCTAGGAAGAGAAAGGGCAAAAAACCTGTATTTTTTTTTTCTGACCGCTTTATTTCCCAGATTTAAAGAAAAAAAGAACTGGATTTGTTTTATTGATCTTGGTGCCAGTTTTGCCAATGACGGGGGTTAAAGATTCTAAACTTATTGAGCTGCATCGGGATTTTCTCATTTTTTCTCCACCAAGAAGGCCTTTTGTTGTTTTGACCTGGTGTAGCACACACGTGTAAAGGTTTTTCTTTACAAACACTAGTGCATGTCGTATGGCTGAATCTGTATCCCCATTTATTAAAAGTGATTTGGCACATGAGTCATGGCTGACCATGGTCCCGGCTCTGCACTATGAGTGGCACCACCCCATGGGGACTGAACTCCAGCCCAGAGCAAAGGCACTTGGCATTTTTGCTGGCTGGCCAGCCTCTGCTTTGGCTATATTGGCATGTAGTTCTTTCTGCCTCACCTAGTGTCAAACAGGGAGCACAGTGGTAATTCCTTGGGCTTGGATGGAACTTTCTGAAAGGTCCCTAGCTCTGGGATCTCCAAACGACTTCTATGAATTATAGGTTTATGAGCCTCTAGATTTAATTGCATCTGTCCCACTCTATGAGTCTCAGGTCATTTTAATGGCCTAAAGAACATCTTTGCACCGTGAGATGATAAGGGCTTTGTGTACATCATGGCACCATGGGGGGTAGCGCCCATCAGTAATGCATATCTTGGGAGTAGACAAACACATGGATGCTCTTATGGTAAACTCAGATGCAAACACTGGGGATCATCAAAACCTGGCAAAGCTAAATTAACAAGGCGATGCCAACAGACAAGTGTGGGCAGAAAATCAGGATAAGAGAAAGTAGAAGCCCCAAAGACATAAGAGTTTGGCCCTAATCTGAGTAATTTCTTCGCTTCCCCCTGTTTTATCCCGTCATAACTAGAGACAAGTGAGAGAGGCTGGATTCTTAAAGGTCGGTAATGTGTATGTAGCTCATTGGAACAAAATTAAGGGAAGCATCAATAACTAAACTTAGTTATCCACTCGCAAATTTGTATAATAGGAGTTGGGAAAAACTCAGACCTACAGCCTTAAAACAAGAAACCCGAGCAATTTATCAGCAACTTACAATATACCATGGCAGCTCTCCAGATCATGTCATTTTGCTGTCACATTGATGAGATGCTATAGGAACTTAACTCTTCTTCTTATCAATTAGCCTTTGGTTTTTGTTTTATGTCATTTTGCCGCAGTTCCAAGAACCTATTGGCGGCATTAAGTGAGGGCATATTATGCTTATCTCATAATCCTAAATGTAAAGAACTATGTCAGAATCTTTGAAGAGATGAAAGCTTAGGTAATTATTACATTTCCATTTTATCCAAATTTCTGTTGTGAAAACACACACAAGCACAGACACACACAAACTCACGGTTTCATTTTCCCCATGGCATTGACATTTCTGAAAAATCTAAGTCTTTGATGTTCACAAGAGCACTGAGTAGCTTAAGGTCCTGGTATATGAGCTGAATTATTCACACTGTCACAGAGGTTGTTGGGTCTGTGGGATAGTAGTCTCTACTCCAGCCAATGAGATTGCGGCCCAGCCATTGCAGTGCTATGAGTATCTTGATTCCCACCTCTCGGGTGGCCCCGTAAACAAACCATTCATGTGTCAGCCCCTCTGTGACCAGCTCCTGAGCCATGTCTGGGCAGGAATCCCTGCCTCCATCCTTAGGATCGCCCCATCCCTCTTTCATGACACCCTAACTCTGAGATGAGGTTGGTGCTGGAGTTAGCATATCTGTAGCACACAAGACTAGAGATGTGATATTTTGAAAGCTAAAAATTCAATTGGCAGCTTGCCTCAAGTCACATCTCAATGGATGTACACGTCTATTTTGTCCAATTCTGCATAGGTTTAACAGCTCCTTTTGATTAAAAATGGCCCAGGTGTATAATGAGTCAGGCACAATCACATTCTAAACTGAGATTAGCGTCTTTCTGGGGAGCTCGAAAGACATTTTCAGAGTAAGGAATCCCGAAATCGCTAACAGGAAATATCAGACGAGCTTTCCCAGGAATATGTGACCTATGATTGCTAAAGAGTTTTTGACTCACAAGACTGTGTTTCTAGAAAGGGCACCTTCAGCCTAAAATCTTACTGGAAGAAGTGATTTCCTTACACAAGCTGGTTAAGGAATAACAAAGGTTTGGCCATCCATAAAGTGATTGGACCTGTAGGAAAAGTAGGTTTTCATTATATACTTAGGGAGAAGACAATTCCCAAAGAAAAGTCTTCTAGTCATAAACCAAATGATGAGCTTTAAGATGGTTCATGACTCCCCTATCCCATTCCAATGAAGTGTATACAAGGATATCCTACCTAGTACCTCTGATAATTTTCATGAGAACCCCAGCCTCTCAGGCAAGACCCTATCTATGTTCAGAACTTGGGTTTGGAAGGGACTCTGGTCCTGTCTTGAGCACCTGTGAGGGAAGAAAAATTTCCTGAAATGCCTGAGGAGGGCATGGGTCTCCATGAGGACCAGTCTCAGGCTGCAATGCCTTTCTCTGAAGAGACTCATAGGAGAGGCCGGCTCAGTTACAAACTGTGATGTATCCCCATGTTGGCCAATCGGACCGCCCAACTATCTGAAAGCACCAGCTAAAGTAAAGAAGTAAATGTACATGCATATTATTGTATGTAAATGTAATATACACTTCAATTACACACTGAAACATGCATTTCCCATTTCCTTCCATTTCATCCATTTGTTTTTCCGATCATCTGACCAACTGCTTTAAGTTGCTTATGTGAACGAACACTCTCAACCTTTTTGAGGTCCATTTATGATTGGAATCATATTTGAAAGCTTATGCCGGTTTTTAACTTGATCCCAACTTGCTCACACTGGCACCGTAAATCTTAAAAAGAGAAAGCCATAATCTATCAAGAACAGCTCATTGTAGTATATAAGTCCAGATAGACAAATAAGACATGCTACACATTTTCTCAGTACTGCTTACAAATGAGTCACCGTGAAGATATCAGCCTGTGATATCCCACTTAAGGTGAACACATGGTCAAATATTAGCGGCCATTACTAATGGAGGGGAGGGAGATCACAGGCAATCTCAAACCAAGGTCACCTCCAAAGCCACTCATGCTTTTCAGCAGTGCCTTGGAGGGTAAATGAAAGCTTAAGGTTACCCTTCCTGATTCTAATTTGCTTGACCTCTCGCATTGAGATTGGTCTGCCCTTGAGCACACACATATGTTCTGAAGGTATGAGATACGAGAGACTACTGGTCAACAGCGGGCATAACTGTCCCATGTAACTGAGAAAGCAAATGACCAGAAAAGGGACCACTGAGCACTTGGTGCACATAATACTAGGGACATAACTGCGAGGAATAAAAATAATGGGTGCACATAATACTAGGGACATAACTGCGAGGAATAAAAATAATGGCTTGCATGAGAATTATCCACCTCAGTGTCACTGACATGCTGATGCAAGGGCCCGTCCTGGCTCTAAACTATCACCTGGCGGCAATGATGAAAGAAAAAGGTTTTTCACTCCTTTGAAAGAGCCACACAGACAGACAGTAGAATTCAGTGAGGGTAGGAGGACTCTGAAAGGAGGAGAATTTATTGGTCTCTGCCTTCAAAAAAGAGATCAATGGCACAGGCACCTAGGAAGCAACTTTTACTCCTAGTTTCCCAAAGGCCCTCTAGAGACCAATGTCCCTCCCTGACGACATCTCACCAGTGCCCGTCAAGAGGAGAAAAATGAGGACAAAGCTCATTAAAGGAGTTATGCATTCAATTAAATGCATTCAAGGCCAAGGACACACCTTTTGTTCTGAGATTACAGTATTCTTGGGGGGAGGGGGGGGGGACGGACCTTTCTTTGATGAAATGGGAGTCATTCAGGAGTACTATAGCTGTGACCATTTATATAAATAAGTCCCAAAAATGATTTCCGAAACTCCCCTTCCCTGGGAAACTCCAGGGCCCGAGAGCAGCTGAAGGTGTGAGGGACTGCTAGAGTGGATAATTAGCTCCATTTCGTTCAAAGAAGTGCAACTGTGGGGGAATAAAAATCACACAGAGAGATGGAAATGCCTACGAATGTGCCCAGATCTTTAGCTGATTTATGTCTGGCTGTTAGGCCCACGGACCAACCACTTGCTGGGAGGGCATCTTGGCATCTCGTAGCCACAATGTGTGCCCAAAGGCAGCATCTTTCCCACCTCCTCTCCACACGGAGAACTAAGAGCTGTCATTTTCTGCGCCTTTTAGAAAGGATTTCCACCCAAGACGCCAATGGGAGATGCACCGCGTGGTGGAAAGTCCATCTCCTTTGCCTTCTGAGAGGCTGTTCCAATGCAGCGAATCCCAGGGGCCGAGCCCTCTGGCCCTGCATGGATCCTGCTGTTCAATTTTCTGGGCCACTGGTCCCTGTTTCCTTCTCTCTATTTAACTATCTCTTCCCCTGTGGTAGCCTCCCTGTACTCAGAGCTGAAACTCGCTGCTCCAGTGCCTCAGGGGCGTCTACTTCCCTTTCTCATGTTGGCACGTGCCACTCGATCTGGGGCTGGAGAAGAGGGTTCCAGTGAATTCTGCCAGTGATGAAGCCCTGCTGCGGAGTGCCTCAGAGACATTAGGTGACACAGACTGTCTCCAGGAATGTTAAAACAAAGAGTCTGACAGTCCACAGGAAGGGTCCTATGGACAGGCTAGAAAGTTCCTGAAGAGATCACATGCCCCGACTCCGGCTCAAGTCAGAGGATGCGACACTTGTCTCTCAGATATAGGAAGGGTCTGGGTCTCCACTGTGCGGTCAGCTCTCACAGGCTGCCAGTCGGTGAGCCCATCACCCTATCTCAGGCTAGCCTGCGGTTTTGTGCACGGCCACACCGAGGCTGGCCGAGAAAAGCAGGAGTGGTGAGTATAGCCCGAGGTGGGGAGTTTTCACTGCCCCCCATGCAGAGGCACCACATCCTCTGCCAGAGATGAGCAACCCTGTTCCGCTAGCCCTTCAGCTGCAGTTTCCCGCTTTTTGACAAAGAAGCTGTCATACGTTGGAGCTGTAAGCGAGCATTGCATTTGGCTACATCCAGCCAGTTGGTCTTGTCACCTGCACTGAATTGCCTACCAACAGGGGCCTCCCTGCCAGACCTGGTGTCTTCATAAGCTAATGCTATTTCCGCATCCACGTAGCCATACCCAGGGGCCAATGGGGTGGTTGTGCCTTTCACGCCTCCTGCTGTTCAACCCTGTGAACTGGAGAGGCTGCAAATGCTTGCATTTTTTTTTTCCGCCTAGAGAAAATTAAACACATATATCTATAGACAAATATAGATATATAACATTCTATGGGGGGAAACATTTGTGCAGCATAAAAACTAACAATCATTGTCAAGTTCGAGGTGCAGATCTTGACACATCGGGCTGGCTGTCCATGAGGAATGCTTAAAAAAAAAAAAATGCAAGCCGTGGGTCCCCACGTCTCTCCACCCCCATTAAGGGAAAGACCACAGGAAAATGTGGAATCTACTCGGTTGCAGATGATCATTTCTGTGGGCTTTTCAGACTTATTTTACTTTCTGGTACTGGTCCTGGTTCTCTTTCCCTCATACCAGAGATGTGCCTGGTTAGAGAAATGGTCTTGATTCACGTTTCCAAGCCGACAGCTCTCCCAAGTACCTGAACCGAAGGAATTCAGTGCACCTACTCAGAGGAGAGGGGCGCATCCCTCTTGATGTACTAACCGGCCAGGTTGTGTTTCTCTAAACCGAATGCTAACTTACCAACTTCTGTAGGTTTCCCTGAATACGGCTGCATGGAATGCTATTACTGTTTGCAATGCAACCTGATTTTAAAAACATTGCATTTCTCTTTAATCCGAAGGGGACTAGCAGGTTTATTGTGTTTGCATGTGCTTTCCCCCTAGACTCTGGCTGCCCTAACAAGAAATTCAATAAATCTACTTCCAAACCATCTTGCACAAGCTTTGCATGTCCAGTCGGGGCCTGAGGAAATTAACAAGCGAATAGAACATACCATCGACTTGCGGAGTGGCGATAAATTGAGAAGAGAGCATATCAAGCCATTCTCACTGATGTTTAAAGACTCCAGCCTGGAGCACAAGGTAGAGCTGGGTCTGCACAGAGGCTCTTTTCTTCTGAAGTCAACTGTCGTAAATGTCGTAAATGTTCATGGGGCCAGAGCGGAGGGCCGGGGGCCGCGGCCTCGAGTGGTGTGTCTGTGGTTTGTCTGTCTGGTGTGGTTTGGTGCTGTCTTTCCTTTTTCTGTTTGGAAATCAGGAGTAGACTGAAGGCCATGAGCGGAGATGCCATTTAGATAAGGAAGGAAGAGATAAGGGGAGGAACAAGGAGCCCTTGCCCCCGGGAGCCTCACAGGCCTGCCTTTCACTTGGACGTCCTTAGCCCAAGTGACATTGGCACTCGCTTGCCTCTGCTTTTAGGTTAATTCTCATGGGCAGCAACCACTGGAACATAACACGTTGAAGGCACCGAATAACTCCATGCAAGCATTACTGTCCTCCTTAGATGACAGGGGACACGCATTCTCCCAGTTGTCTGCTGGTCCCCGATGTAGACGTAATAGAAAGAGGGTGAGCTGTGGATTCAGAGTTGGGTTTGGGATGCCACCTCTGCTACCTCTTTGCTGGGTGGCCTGTGAAAAGTGGGGCGGCCTCTCTGAGCATGAGCTGCACAGTGAGACAAGGAACGTGCCTCCCTCGCAGGTTGGTATGGAAGGTTCAAAGCAATGCCTTGAGGGGGTTAAGTGTCCAAAAATGGCAGCCATCGCCACATGGAGGGTGACTGCCTCGGATGCCCTGTTCTCTCCCCAGCTCTAACCTGCAAAGAGCTGTGCGGAGATGGGTGCTTAACTGGGCTGATCCTTGCACTGGTGGTCGCTGGCAGGCCTTCCTCGACTGAGCACAGGAGGTCTGGTGTCTGCATGAGCCGCTGGCGACAGCAGCAGGGAATGTGCCAGCAAATTTCAGGATTTGGGTCTGACTCTCTGCAAAGTTCCAGGGAGCGATCTTTGGTGAGTTTGCCCAGCGCTCTGGGTGAGGCGTGCGCACTCCCGTGCCCATGCACCATTCCCAGTGAGTGTCTGACAGCCAACTCTGGCTGCAAACTCCAAAACTAATACCTTCACCCGCAGTTCGCAATTTGAAACACACTGTGTCTGTGTACCAACAAAACAGAAGGAGAGGAAACACTTTGTTTTACCCTGCCTCCCCTCTGCCAAACGCCAGGCGGACTTTTCTGATTTGTAATATAATTGGGGAGGCTGATGATTCAAATTAAATGCATTTTCTTCCCTGGTTGCTACACCGAAGGAGCTAGGAAGAGCAGGGTGGTCTTGCAGAGAATCTCCTCAATTAGCCCGCGTAAACGCCGGTGTCCAGAGCTGCACGAACCCCTGTATTCATTCTTGTTGAAGATGTACCTGATTCACTAATGACCTCATCTCTGCAAACAGAATTTCTTTTTCTTTCTTTTTTGTTAAATAGCATCCGCATATCATCTGCAGGGACCTAGTGCTGGAGCAGGAATGGACCTGGGAGGCATGGGGGTCTGAGGGTGACCTCTGTGGCAGGGGAGGTTCTTCAGGAGCAACAAAGGGCAGGAATGCCCCTCCACAGTCCCGCCTTGTGCCACGTAGCATGTGGTCTGCATTGCATGAGGTCCCTGGGAGGAGGGTAATGGGGGACATCAGAAAATGTTCATCCCCCCCCCCCCACCTCAGAGACACCCCTCACTGATGCTTGCTTGGAGACCCTCTCTAGGGCTGCATTACGGCTGAGAGGGGATATATATTAAGTAACCTTCGTTGGGTGTTTCCCAAATGCCATATACTCGTCTAAGCTTTTCACAAATAGACCAACAATGGAGAGTATGGAGTAGATGTTACTATGAGCCTCATTTTCTACCTGATGAAATAGACAGGGAAATGACCAAGAAATGCCCAAACTCGAATTGTCAGAACCTAAGGCCACAGTGATCCCCAAAACCAGTGTCTTGTCTCTCCCTGGAGCCTCTGAGACTTGCCCTCCCAGGCCTTTGTATAAGAAGACAGTCCTGTGTTATCTTCATCCTCTCCTCTTCAAACCTCAGACAAGGTGTGAGGCCTGGAGCAGGGGCTGGAGGGCGAGATTAAATAGGAAACGGTCCTAGGGCCTTAACAAAACAGAGCAGGCCTTTCAAATCCACAGGATTCTGCGCCTTCTGTTTATGTATGTCAGTTTACTGCATCCTCAGAAAAACATTACTACCCCACTTACAAAAGGGAAAAATGAGCCTCTTAGAGGTCAAGTAGAGGTCACAGACCTCAGAACCTCACTGCCATACTTAATGGACTCTGAGCTACCAGCACCTCGGAGCTGTCCCACCTACTACACAGCACTAAGAAAGATAAGTCGCCTGGGGAGTTGAGTGATTTATCCCCCCAACCCTACCCGCACCCACAGTAAACTGGGCTTATACCTCCGGGGTAAGGATGGGCAAGGAAAAACCTGCCCAGCAGACAAGGAAAAAGGGGAATCCCATATCCCTATACCCTAGAATTGGTTAGATGGGGGGAAAAGAGCTTCCAAGAAGTTCAAGTTCAAAAGGCAATCGGCACAGGTTTGCTGCCTGCGTTCACACTCTGAATGTGGTCTTAAAAAGCACTTCAGGCAGAGAATGCATATTTAAAGCAGCCCCTGGTTGACACTGCCCCCTGCTGACCAGCAGGAGCAATCGCAGACCTCCCTGGAAGAACGCAGAGATTATAAGGCTCCACGGATGACAGGGAGACGCAATCTGATTTCAAACACGCTGAAATGTGAGGGCGGGGTAAGTGCTTTCGAGTTGGTGGAATGCATTCAGTATTTGTGACACCAAAACCTTTAACCACTGCCCTGTCCTGCTTTTGGGGAGCAAGTTTGCACCATAAAATAGCCTGTTTTCTGGAAGGAAAAGTGGAAATGACAACGACCTCACCCTGGGGAGGCTTGTGGGGAACAAAAGGCTTTACTGTTTCAACAATAAAAGGGTATGTAACTAAAGGTTATATAACTTTATTATTTCAACAGTAAAAGGATATGTAAGTAATAAAACTCTCCAGCTTTATTAGTGAGATGTCACTCAGACCTTCCCTGACCACATGGGCTTACAGCAACTGGCACACCTCCCAGCAGCCTGTGCGGCGGTCAGGCCTTCCGTGTACCACCTCCCCACCCTCCCCCACCGTGCTGCTCAAACACGGGCTGGATGAATGGAGACTCACGTCAGGGAGACTATCTGGGGAGACTGCTCGCCCTGTAGCCAGTCTCGGGATATTATTTTAGAGAACTCTAAGCCACACGCAGCACACGGGTCAGTTTTGATCTGATTCTAAGAAGTGGTGCCTCTGGAGAGAGGAGTATAAAGTTCCATATATTCGCAGCAGTATCATTTCAAAGCCACACTCTCACACGTACATGCATGCACGCTACACATATGCATGCATACATATACATGCATGCATATGTGCACATGTACACACATACATAAGCCTATATGAATACACATTCCTGCACCTATACACACATACGCATATACACATATTCATATATATATACATGCACACATACACTTATGCACACACACATAGATGTATGCACACTCATACACATGCATGCATACATATATACATCTACACATGCACATAGACACATGTACATACACACACACATACACCCAGAGGCATCTTTTGAGTTAAGCTTCAGAAAAGTGCTTTAGGCCAACTCGGGCAGCTTAGCCATGTCTGGGCAGCCACCTCTGTTCCCAGGGTACCGCATCTGTGCGCTGGGAGGGTTGAGCTCCCCATCCCTCAGCAGTCAGTGCTGTGAGCCTGGGAATTCCCTGTGACCACAGTGACCACGTGTTGTGGCTTACCTGAGAGGGACCTGGTTTTCACCTATTTTCTCAATATAACTTATAGCAGCACCGTCTTTCAGGCTCACAACTCAGGTGACCC
The DNA here is from genome assembly GCA_027563665.1 of Antrozous pallidus. Lineage (NCBI taxonomy): Eukaryota > Metazoa > Chordata > Mammalia > Chiroptera > Vespertilionidae > Antrozous > Antrozous pallidus. The sequence goes on from CM050510.1 coordinate 4,664,761, forward strand.
AGGTATCGGCCTCAGCCAGATCAGAATGAGTGGTTCTCACCATCTTCACATCCCAGCAACCACACGAGGACTTTCTGGGTGGCTGGCGGAGGGGACCTAATCCAGTCCTCCCAGACTTTCCAGAAGGATTGGCTGCCCTCCTCAGCATCGGTCTGAATATTTCCTAAGGGACCTTACAGATCTCAGGGGCAAACAAAAATTAGAACTATGGTATAAAGAGATGTAGGAGACAAGGCATGTTTTTCAAGTACTGTCATCATATTAGACTTTTTCTTTTATTATATACTAGAGGCCCAGTGCACAAAATTCGTGCACAGGGAGGGGAGGGATGTGTGTTCCTCAGCCCAGCCTGCACCCTCTACAATCTGGGATCCCTCTCACAATTCAGGATTGCTGGCTCCCAACCACTTGCTTGCCTGCCTGCCTGATTGCCCTTAACCACTTCTGCCTGCCAGCCTGATCACCTCCTAACCACTCCCTGGCCAGCCTTATCAACACCTAACTGCTCCTCTGCTGTCCCAATTGCCCCCAACTGCCCACCCCTGCAGGCCTGGTCCCCCCAAACTGCCCTCCTCTGCAGGCTTGATTCCCCCTAACTGCTCTCCTTTGCAGGCCTGATTGCCCCCAACTGCCCTCCCCTGCTGGCCTGATTGCCCACAACTGCCCTTCCCTGCTGACCATCTTTGACCACATGGGGGCGGCCATCTTGTGATTTAGAGTGATGGTCAATTTGCATATTACCTCTTTATTATATAGGATGACTTGTTTCTTAGTAAAAAATGCATTTTTATTACTGAAAGCTTATACCAATTATATAAGGCAAAATGATGAAAATGACATCTTGTGATCCGACAGCCCAGGATAACTACCCACTGTTTAGCATTCTGGCACTTGGCATGCTGGTCCCTCATGATGTGGTTTTGTGTACATACCTTTGCTATTGGTTTTACTAAGTGGGACCATTTTATACATATGCTTTGTACCATAGCGTTAAATATTCTTTGCTTGAGCTTTTCCTGACATTATTAGGTTACAAGGAAATTACTTTGTAACTGTACACTATTCCATTCCATGTTTTAAACACTTTGAGCTTTTGTCCCCTCCGTTTTTCACTATTATAATTTATAAACTACATGGTGATGGCTATTGTCATATTGAAATGATACATCCATGCATAACCATTTTCTTAGGATAAACTCCTGAAAAAGAGAGCAAGAGAATGCACATTTTTAAATACTCTATGTGCATTCTGAAACTGCCCCCCCAAAATGTGCCTGTTCTTTTTAAAAATCACCAACTTGATAAGAGACAAGTAGCATCTTCCTGTCATGTTTTAAAATTATTATTAAGGTTGATGTCTTTCTGTATGTTTTTTCAAATATGTTTTTATTGATTTCAGAGAAAGGAAGGGAGATAGAAGCATCAATGATGAGAAAGAATCAATTGACTGCCTCTGTACACCCCCTACTGGGGATCGAGCCTGCATCCCAGGCCTGTGCCCTCACCGGGAATCGAACCATGATGTCCTAGTTCATGGATCGACTGACACTCAATCACTAAGACACATATTTTTTTTGTTTTGATCTTTATATTTCTTCTTCTGTGATTTGCACATCTGTCTTAACTGCCATCTTCCACTGTGCTCACCTTTGTCTTACTGGTTTGCAAGTATTCTTTATACAGTGAAGAACTAACCCCAGAACACTTAGGAGAAGGTGATGTTTCCAGTCTCTGGTCCTTATTTCTCTTCTAGGACAAGGCTCTCAATGAAGCTTAGGAAGCGTTAACATCCACATGTTGCTGTTTTTATTATTATTATTATTATTATTATTATTATCACTATTGATTTTTACAGGGAGGAAGGCAGAGGTATAGAAAGTCAAAAACATCAATGAGAGAGAAACATCGATCAGCTGCCTGCTGCACACTCCCTACTGGGGATGTGCCCACAACCAAAGTACATGCCCTTGACCGGAATTGAACCTGGGACCTTTCAGTCTGCAGGCCGACGCTCTATCCACTGAGCCAAACCGGTTTCGGGCTAAGGTTTTGTTTTGTTTTGTTTTGTTTTTATCCCTGGGGTGAGATCCTTCCAGCCTCACACTTCTGGGGCTCTCCATCTTACACATGTTAGCACGTTTCTCTGTGAGTCTACCAAACACGAGGAAATCCACATTTGTGCACCGCAAGGTTCCTCAGAGAGAAGCGTGCGATGAGAGGTCTCCTCAGACCCACCTGTCACTCATAGAACCGCTCTGGTAATGACTCTGGCTAGACACTAGATGCTAAGCTAGGGAAGACAGTCTATTTCAAAATGCGAAATGAGTCCCTCGCACTTTATTGCAATTGTGCCTTTTACCCAAATGGACTAATTTAAGGAGGTTCCAGTCATTGCCGCACTATGGTGATGCGTGAATTCACAATAGAACGAGGTTAACTTTCATCATGCACTCATGAAAAATGAGCCGATTGTCCCTGTTGAGATTCTTCTTTAATTTAACAAACATATTAACTTATGCTAATGAAAGATATGCTAGGAAATTATCTCTCGCAAACTAGATTTAGCCAAAGATGAAATGGGTTCTCAAGTGAGTGGTTGATTTCCCCTATCATTGGAAATACGCAGGCGGGAGCTAATGGCTCATTTCTGAGAGATTTTACCAGGTGAAATAGGCATTGAGAGGGGTTAGACCAAGGCAACAAATACAATCCACTCCCATAAAATTCTGTAAGCGCACATGCACACTTGGATAAAAATTGGCTGCAGCTGGCACTGTTAAGGAGAGAACTGCTTTGGCTGGAAGCATCCTACATCTTGTAGAGTTGTGAGTCCTCTTTATCTCCTGGTCGAAGGGGAGAACCCAGGCGTCGAGGCTGATTTTCCTCTCTCACACCTAGGAAGACTTCCTGGGTTGTCTTAGACACAGAAGCACAGAAGACTAGAAACTCTGTCCATCACCTCTGCCGGTTGGCTTCCCTGGCCATCCCTCTGTGGGTAAAGAATCCAGATGGGCTTCTCCTGGTGCGATCACATCCGTGTTCCTGGCCTCCCTGTGACAGATCCATGCACCCATAGATGCTCAAGGCTCTGATGTCATCTCTGACGATGCCTTCCAAGAGCATCCACAGCCAACATCCCCAACATCCCCTGTCTTACTTCCTTGGAAGGAAAACCTGTTGTCAGTCTGATCAAATCAAGTCAGAAACTTGCAGAAGCCACACCGCTGAAACATATCAAGATGCACTACTGTGCGCCCAGTGAAGAAAACGGCCTGTCCTTGAAAACAGCGAGGTAGTAGCAGGTGGAGCAGCCAATGAGACCTCAGGCTGGGGATCAAACTCTCAGGATTCCCTACTTATAATCTGTAAAGTCCTGATTGAGTTACTGAATTATCCTAACCCTCAATTGCATTATCTGCAAAATGGAGATATGATAAATAGCATCTCCCTCAAAGTGCTGTCATAATTAAATGAGATCATCCATGTAAAGCATGTAGCACAATGTGTGAATAAACAATAGAACAGAGCCCTAACCAGTTTGGCTCAGTGGATAAAGCATCAGCCTTTGGACTCAAGGGTCCCAGGTTCGATTCCGGTCAAGGGCATGTACCTTGGTTGCAGGCACATCCCCAGTAGGGGGTGTGCAAGAGGCAGCTGATCAATGTTTCTCTCTCATTGATGTTTCTAATGCTCTACCTCTCTCCCTCCCTCCCTCCCTTCCTCCCTTCCTGCAATTTGTTGTAAGAGGAATTCAGACACGTGTCTTCCTTTAAAATATATATTTTAAAAAATAGAACAGAGATTAAATTCCCTAATTATCTATCATTATCACTCAAACTTTTTATATTACATTTTGGCCGGTTCCTGAAAACCCTACAGATTTAAAAATAATAATCAAATTCTAATCTATGCTCTCAAAAGAAGCCCTTGTAATTGGTGCCGAGTGCTGTGCCCTTTTAACTGGTCTGAACCCCATTTGCAGCTGGCTCAGGGACTGCCCCCAGGGGGTGGCTCACAGGGAGATGCAGACAGGGGAAGATCAGGAGGCAAAGTAAGTCTTCCCACGCTGTCTCCCCAGCTCGCCATGGGAGAAAATGAAAAAGATCTTCTGCAACTGTAGATTGGCCGCATGCTGATCACGTAACATCGTGACAATCATCAGGAAGGAAAATGTAAAGGAGTCAGAGACTCAGGCGTGATATCTATAGGAAAGGACCTCTCACGGGCCAATAATGGCAAGAACGCTTTGCAAAGGAGTGAGTTCTCAGGCTCTGGGAGCGTTCAAGTTGAGGGTGTTCCAAGCCCTAGGATGGTGGTCGGCAAACTGCGGCTCGTGAGCCACATGCGGCTTTTTGGCCCCTTGAGTGTGGCTCTTCCACACAATACCACAGCCTGGGCCAGTCTATTTTGAAGAAGTGGCGGTAGAAGTTGAAAAAATTTGGCTCTCAAAAGAAATTTCAATCGTTGTCCTGTTGATATTTGGCTCTGTTGACTCATGAGTTTGCCCACCACTGCCCTAGGACATCCTGCCCCAGCTCAGAGAAGAGAAACCCACTTCCTCCACCGAAGCAGAGCAGGTCCATATCAGGGGTGTCGTGGGAAAGATTGCTGCAGGCAGAGGCCCATTACAACTCCAAGGCGCTGTGACAACGATAGTAATGATGAGTTAATGCCATGCCAGTGGTGGTGATGATAATGGTGAAGATGAAGAAAAGGAGGACGAGGGAGATTAAGTACACTAAAAAGTATTGTTTTAAAACTTTCAGGATCAAATCTATGTAGCCAAACCAGTCTGAAATCAATCAGTCAGCCGACAAAGAATAATTCCATCTTGTGCAATTCGTTGTAAGAGGAATTCAGACACGTGTCTTCCTTTGAATTAACTGCTCTGTGGCTAACTCGTTTATTTTCCAGCTGGTGTGTGTGGATCTCTATCACTGTGCCCCTTTCGTTGAAAGCACCTTTGTGATTATTAGTAGTATGGATTTTCTATGGCGTTGGCAGGAGTCACGGTGGCTTAACAGTCATTCTTCGGAGCATGTTCTGGTTCCCTCTGGATACCAAGCAGGCTGTCTGAATGTGGACAGAGGCCTGAGGTTTGGGGAGTGAGAAAGCATTGCCCGGCCCCCTCTGAGCAGCACTGTGCTTCTCCACGGAGCTCACCAGCTGCAGGCCATTGCCCTCCCTGAATCGTAGCCGTGGCATGAGCAGCAAGTTCCATCTGAAACCCAGACCACACCAAGAAGCAGGCAAGAGAACAAAAGTCCTGTAACTGTTGTCTACGACTACCGTACCAACAAGAGGTACGGTTTCAAGGGCCTGACCACCAAGAGAAGGTGATGGTGGCCTCTTTACTGGGGACAGAGACTGAGTTCACAACAGTGAGAGCTCGATGTCCTGCTTCCTTCATAAAGCAACTCTGAACTTCCAATCAGGGTTACGAGGTTCTAAAGCCAGGCTTAGCTTCTTGCCCCTTCCCTATTGCTGCCCTTTGCTAAACGTGATGTGTATGCTGTGTGATCCATGGCGAGTTACCAGACCTCTCTGGCATGAAGGTAAAAGGGGAAGCTTGGTTTGGGCTAATTCCAAGGTCTTTTTCTGTTTTAAAAACTCCTTCCCTCTCTCTGAGTGGACTGGCTTATTCTTCCATTTAATGACTCCAAGGTGAATCTGGAAACCAGGCAGGACGAGGGCAAGTACACATTGAGCACTGACCTTCCGGAAGCTTTTAAGGCTGGGTAATGAGATTACCGAGTTCTCTGGGTAATCAAAATCAAGTCAGTGCCATTCCCCGGGGCTGCCTGGAGCAGACTCAGAGGGCACCCAGCTTACGGGTCCATCAGTCTGAGTTTTTCTCGCGTGAAATGAAAGGGCTGCCCTTTTTCCATTGAAATGTAAGGTAATTCTTTTGCCGAAACCGGTTTGGCTCAGTGGCTAGAGCGTCGGCCTGTGGACTGAAGGGTCCTGGGTTCGATTCCGGTCAGGGGCATGTACCATGGCTGCTGGCACATCCCCAGTGCAGGGGGGAGGGGGGCGGTACAGGAGGCAGCTGATTGATGTTTCTCTCTCATCTGTGTTTCTGGCTTTCTGTCTCTCTCTCTTCCTCTCTGTAAAAAATCAATAAAATATATTTTTAAAAAATAAAAAAATAAATGTAAGATAATTAAAAAAAAAAAAACAGGTCCTCAATGCGATATATTTTTTTTTAACAAGAGGAAAAAAAATGACAAGAATGTTATAAGCCAATATGTTAATAAGTGCTATTTCTGGGATACTGAAAGTATAACTATTTCTGGACATATGTTTTTCTGTATTTTCTAACACTGATTAATTACATAATTATTTTGCAATCAAGAAGAAAATATTATTTTTAGAAACAAACCAGTAAACTATCAAAGCTACTATTGAAAAAAAAATTTTTTTAATAAAGACGTTGCAAAGGATTGAAAAAAAATAAAGGGCTGTCTTTGCTGGGGTCTCCGAAGCTACTTTGTTCTAAGAGCCTACGGATTTACTTTCTAATAGTTTTATGGAACAGGAGGCAGAAAGATTCTCTCTGGTACAACATTCCCCCTGTGTCTCCAAACCAAACAAAAAGTCGAGCAAGACCCTTAAGGGAGTTAAGTTTACTCATGAGAAAAGTCGGTGTGAATTTGATTTGCCAAATTTATGGGTGTGTGCTCTTCTGTTCTGTTAAGATGATGCTCGCTCAGTGGGAGAAGAAAGGGATAAGCTCATGCCAATCCCTCCCCCGGGCCCTGGGCCTGGGAAGGGAATTGATTTCCTCCTGGGTTCTCAGTGAGAGGCTGGGGGGAGGGATGGAGACAATCCTCAGTGAAGGGTTTCTGCAGATGGGGATTCCTCTTAATTTAAAAAGAAATATTTATTTGCCGTGTTTCTTCTTGCTGTCTTCCCCACCCCAGCTCCCAACACTGGTGAAACTGAACTCTTGCAATCACCCAACTGTGCTGGGAAGTAATTTCTTCTTCTTTTTTAATCACAGTATTCTCAAATGAGGGACGAAGTGTTCAAGTCAAACTTGGTGTGTGCGTTCATCGTTCTTCTGTTTATCACGGCCATACAGAGCTTGCTTCCTTCTTCAAGGTAAATGCCGAAGGACACCGCCAGCCAGCCGATCCTTCTGAGGGCTCAGAATTCAAAATAACGGGACCCAGGACGAGTGTGTGGTGATACCAGTGTCTATTCTGTGGTCTTACTTGGCTTATAAGCTCATCCTTCTGCCAAGGCCAGAGGCCTTCCCCCAGTCTTAACAAACACAAGGACCCAAATCAAAGCAGGCCTCCCTCTCATGTGACATGGTCCACGGAGGCGGCAGGCGAGTGTAACAGCTCGATTGGCTTTCTCATCTATAAAACGGGAATAACAGTGCCAACGTCCCAGCGTTGATGTCTGAACTTAATGAGCCGTTTGATCAATTCTGGCCCCATTCCCCTTTCTCGGCCACAGTTTTCACCCGCTGAAATGGCTAGGAATGCCCTCCTCGCAGGGTTGCTAATAGGATCAGGGGCACCCTTGGCCTCCTAGACTCTTGGCAGGCTCTAAAGGGTGTCCGAATGTCACGGGTCAGTACCATCTGGGTCTCTGTTTCCCATTGCACCACGACAGCTAGAGATGTTCACTCGTCCCCACTGATGCCTGCCTCCCCAGCAAACATCCGATCGTGATACTAACCCAAGTCTGTTTGCAGACAGACTCCAGAGAGCAATTAGAACAAGGTGTCGAGGAATGATTTGGACAGAGCTGCTTGTCATTCCTTTTCAGACTCCATTTCAGAAATGAAAGGTTTCCTCGCCTCTTCCCTACACCAGCCATTCAAAAGCAGAGTCGGGACCCCTGGGTGCCTGAGGAGCTCTATAATTAGATAAAAATGACGCCCCGGCATTACCCTGTTTTTGTGCAGGAATGAACGGATGCTGAGGAGCTGTGGCGGGGACCTCCAGAGGCATTTAGCATGCAATGCCGATGCCTCGCTTAGGAAGCCTGTCTTGTCACTAATCCTCTTCCCATAGATCCTGAAACCGCCTCTGGTTTCCTAAATTTCACCGTGAACAGAGAGAGAAAATAACCTTTCTTTGAGTACTTATGTGCAAAGCATTTCACTGCGTGATTACTTTAGCACCTGAACCTCCTTTAAGAGGTGAGCTTAAAAAAACACCAGTTTGGCGCATTGAAAACTTATACTCGGAAGAGGGAGTTACCTTGCCCAAGGTTTAGCTCTTGCCCCAGGACCATATGCCCACCTCTCACCTCCTGTCTTAGTTGGTTCAGGCTGTTATTTTTTAAAAATGCCACAGACTGGGCAGCTTACAGACACTAGAAATTTATTTCTCAAAATTCTGGAGGCTGGAAGTCCAAGGTCAAGTGCTGTGCTGGCTGATCCAGTGTCTGGTGAGGTCTCTCTTCCTGGTTCATACAGGGCTATCTGCATCTTCCATATGCACATGGCAGAAGAGATGAAGGAGCTCCCCTTTTAAGGGCACTAACCCCATTGCTGAGGGCTCCACCCTCATGACCTAATCACCTCTCAAAGGCCTCAACTTAAATACCATCACATTGGGTTATAGGATTCAACATACCAACATTGGGGGGACACACATTCAGTCCATAGCACCTCCCTTTCCTTTCTTCAGCAAGCCCAGCCGGAAGTGCTGATCCCTTAAAACTCTGTTAGGGACTTGCTCAGGTGGTTCTGTAGGCAAATACACCCTGCAGCCCTCCAGTACACCCTGACACCCCACCAAAAGTATACACAAAGCACGATAGCTATGTGGGCAACAAAGCATCCGCTTCATAAAGCTCCAAGACAATTCGGGCTTTGCTTAAGCAGAGCGATGGTAAAAGCTGGAGCACAGAATGCGGTTACAATGAGGAGAGGAGAGCACCTGGTGTTTGCTCCGAGTCTCTCAGCTTGATCTCTGCCTCTCCATTCTCTCCTCCAACTCCAGCGTGGGGTCTCCCTGCTGTGATGGTGGGAAAGGTCAATGCCAGGCACCACCACCCACCCACCCCAATGCCAACGAATGAAGGGGGCGGGACTTCCTAGGGCCACCTAGGTCCCTACCTGGGGAGAGATGACAAAGAGAGAGGTGACCAGACTTCTTCCCACAGGGGAGGTCAAGGCTGTGGCTTCCTCCCAGTGGGTCTGGGCGGAGGAGGGAACAGGTGTCTGAATGCACATGCACACTGGCATTTAACCATGACCTTGTCTTTCAGGAGGAGTGAGGAGGCAGCAGGGGGATGGACAGAGGGACCGGGAGGTGGGTGGGAACTCTTCCCCTGAAGGCTGGCGAGGAGAGGAACAGCCTCGCTCCCCATTGGAAGCTACATCAGTGGGTGGTGACTAAGCACTGTCCATGCTCTCAGCCCTAGGCCAGGGCTTAGGGAAGAATCCAGAGAAAAGCTTGGAGGCTGCGCAGGAGAGGGAGCCCCAGTGCGCTGGGGGAACGCAGGCCAGCTGTGCTCAGCACGGAGGACTGGGCTTGACTGTTGCCCATGGATGGGAAGGGGAGGGGCAGAGAGATGAGAGAGACAGAGAGGAGAGGCAGCCCACAGAGCCGAGGGCAGCCATTCTAGGTCCTGCACGCTGTGCAGACTTCATAGGATGGCAGCTAGGGGCCACAGGCCTGGGCAGCTCTCTAACCACCTTTGCCCGGTTGGCTGAACACAAGATGTTCAGATTCTCCGTGGCTGGCCTCATGTGATGAAGCACAACATCCTTGGAACTGGCCCCTCTCTCCTGGGACAGCCTGACACAGACCCCGCCAGCTTTCTCCTTCATCCGCCTCTCCCTGGGGCCCAGGACTAATGGTGTGTTACCAGCAGGCTTGGGGGTGGGGGGGATTTCACATCTGCCTGGAGCCCTCTGGGAACCTAATGCTGCACGGACCTTGCATTCTTATCTAAAACTGCAGATTCCCTGCCGAGGTAGTCCAGATGGCAAAACTGTGCCGCATGAAAAAGGGATGAAACGAACAAAACCGCCCACAGGGAGAGCTGGGCTGGAGCAATCATTCCCAGCCTCTCTGGTGCTCACTGCGCAGAGGAGGCTGAGGTCTGGCTACTCCCTCCTTTAAAGTCCTTTCCCCTGGTTGTCATGACGCCCTGTACTCCCACTCCCCTGCCTTCTTGACCACATTCCCCAAGTTGCCTTTGCTACGAAGAGGAAGCAAAGACACCTGCAGAGATGGGGTTCTAGATAAACTGAGTCGCTAGAAGCAGCCCAACACCCAGCAGAGGTACCCACTACACAGGAGCTACCATGGCAAGAGCTTTGGTGAGAGCTTGGAGCTCAGGATGTAGAGTTGGGAGTAAGGTTGGAGCCTTGGACAAGGATGTATTCTCCTTACATCATAACTGTCTTGTCACCCGTGTCCTAAATGGCACATGGCACATGCCATGCAAACTTTGGTGATCGCTCACCAAGCTGAGCAATTTGGACCAGGTGCCAGATTTGGTTCTTGGCACCAGAGCAGATGGAGAGGGTACACGTTTTATAAAGCCCGCCTTGAAGGAGAAAGGGCATGTAGGTCCCTCCCACAGCCAGTTTTGAGATATGATCCCAGTGTCACGTTGCCTTGGCAGCAGTTGGCCTACTGAGAAAAATGAAGAACAAAGGAAGTGCAAGAATTGAGCAGCAGCGACATCAAGCCAAATAGTTGGTGTTCATTGCAAAGTTCCTCCATCAAAAGAATATGCTGAGAACAGATGCATGACTGGCATGACTTAGTGGCTGAGCGCTGACCTATGAACCAGGAGGTCACAGTTGGGTTTCTGGTCAGGGCACATGCCCAGGTTTCGGGCTCAATCCCCAGTGTCGTGTGTGCAGGAGGCAGCTGATCAATGATTCTCTCATCGTTGATCTTTCTATCTCTCCCTATCCCTCTGAAATTTCTATCTATCTATCTATCTATCTATCTATCTAGATCTACTATAGATAGATAGATAGATAGATAGATAGATAGATAGATAGATATTTTTTTTTTTTAAGAATGGATACAGCTGAAACCGGTTTGGCTCAGTGGACAGAGCATTGGCCTGTGAACTGAAAGGTCCCCGGTTCAATTCTGGTCAAGGGCATGTACCTTGGTTGCGGCACATCCTCAGTAGGGGGTGTGCAAGAGGCAGCAGATCCACGTTTCTGACTTTCTATCCCTCTCCCTTCCTCTCTGTAAAAAATCAATAAAATGTATATTAAAAAAAAAAAGAATGGATACAATATAATGTGTCCTGCCCTAGCTTGTTTCTAAAAACAAGTAGAGATTTAGAGGAATTATTGGAACCAAGGGGCGGGGAAGGGTGGTCATGGACGTGATCAACAGGGTCACCCAGCCAATGGGAAATAAGGTGGAAGCCACGTGACCCAGCTGCGTTTCCCTGCAGGGCGATGCCCATGGCCATCCAGTTCTCCATCCTCATCCTGCTGCACGCGGCCCTGGTCCTCATCACCACGGCCGAGGACTACAAGTGTTTGCCGCTCATCCTGCGGAAGACTTGCTGCTGGATCAATGAGACCTATTTGGCCCGGAACGTCATCATCTTCGCCTCCATCCTGATCAATTTCCTGGGCGCCATCCTCAACATCGTAAGCATCCCCGGCCCGCCCACCACCCCGCCAGTGTCCGTGATGCTCTGGGGAGGGGCGGGGAGGGCAGGCTTGGTGGAGCTGCAGCATCTTGCACTGCTTCCCTCTGTACCAGTTCCCTTCTCGCGCCTGGCCCAGCCCCGAGCTTAGAGACAGAGCACCAAGCAAGGTGCGGCTAAAAACTGCCTGGAGCGGGCATTTCACGGGGCAGTTCCGGGGTGGGGGGGGCCTTTTGCTCTGCAAAGGCGCTCGGGCCTCCCTGCAGCTCCTTGCCCTGTCCCTGGCTCCTGGGTGGCAGCGGTCAGTCGGTACCCGTGCATGAAGGGCCACCTGCTATGTGCCACGCACTGAAGGAGGAGCCGTGCACAGTTTTCGTATTTAATCCTCACGAAACCCCGTGAGGTAAGTCTCCCAATTCCCCACTTTACAGCTGAGGAAACTGAGGCTCAGAGACATGAAATAACTTGTGGTCACGGTCTGTCTGACTCCATGGCTCATACCCATGCTCATCTGCCGAAGGGTATCCGTGGGGATGGGAGCGGGGCCGTGGGCATAAGTAGCTGTCGTGTGGTGATTGAGCATCCGCTGTGGGCTGCAGGTAGGTATGGCCGGTCCCACCTAACGGATGAGGAAACCGCACCTCAGGGAGGCTAAGCATCTCTCCTGTGGTTCCCTAAAAGCTCCTATGGGATGGGACACTCGGATGAATCTCCAACTGCCACATTCATCATTGTGTTTAGTTTGGTGAGCCATGTGTCAACGACTTCATTTTCTCTCCGGAACGGTGCCATGGTAGCTGCAAGCATTGTCTGCGTAAGTTCAAGCAGTCTGCGTTGTCTGTGACTTAGGGACCGAGCGGAGGATAGGAGTGGTTTGATCCCAGGGCTTGAACTTGGCATGTTGAGAGAGGCTAGTGGAGGCGCCGTCTGGTGGCTGAAATCATCACCATGCCCCTTGGTTTCAGAGACGGGCATCTATCTGCCGGAGGACACACCTGCTTTAGGATTTTAAGATGAGCCGGTGGAAATGGATAGGGGAGGTGGAGACAGTAAAGATACGGAGGAGAGAATTATATGACCTGGAATGTTTTGTGCAAGTTGGTCTAGTGTTTACTTGGAGTCTACGCTGCCCAAGCTCTACAGCCGGCCTTGAAGTAAAGGAGTCGATGGGATAAAAAGGGGGATCGTAGGCTAATTAAGTTTAGCGTCACATGAGGATTTGATGTGAGGCTGTGGCACTTGATCGTGAACATGCATAGGACCATTGATCACAGCATTCTGAGTTGTACCTGGGACCTAAATCTTGACAAATCAGATACCTCTGGGGTGCAATAAACCCAGGGACTCAAGGTCAGGGTGACCCTTCGGGCCAGCCATGCCACAGTGGTGTGGGTGGAGGTTCTAAGGTGTTGGAGTCAGATAGACCTGCATTAAATCTAAAGCTCCACCGCTTATCAACCGGGTGACCCTGGACAAGTTACTTTACTTCTCAGAGTTTCCTATTCTTCAGTTGTAAACGGGGATTAAAAGAGCAACAACATCCCACGGGGACTATGAGGGAGTTTTTGTACCAAGTGCCTGGCACAGAGGAGGTATTCAGCCAATGGTAGCTGTTCTTTTCTGAGTGCCATGAACATCACCTGAAAAAAATGTCTGGGCTCAGAATTTCCCACCACCCCAGTGCTAAGAGTCTGTATGGAACATGTGCCCCTCAGGTCCCTTAGCATCTCCCAGCTGCTGAGGTGGAGACAGGCTGTGAGCACACTCAGGCCTCTCCTGCCATCCATCTGCTCTCTTCTGAGTCCACGGGCACACGCCAGTGACCCTCCGTGATGGGGCCACTGTCCTCACTGGGGTGCCAATGCCCTTCTGGGCCAGTGCTTCCTTTAAAGTGAAGGAGGAGACCCCCGCTGGCACTGCCAAGCACAGGGAAGCTCTCGGCACCTGGTCCAGCCCAAGCTTTGGCTGAAGCCCAGCACTGATAGCACAGGACGACTTTTCCAGCACTCACACTGACTTTGTTGTTCCTGTGTTTTTTTGTTTTTTTTGTTGTTGTTCTTTTTTTTTTTTTTTTTAATCCGCAGCTGTGGTGTGATTTTGACAAGTCGATACCCTTGAAGAACCTGACTTTCAATTCCTCAGCTGTGTTTACAGATATCTGCTCCTACCCAGAGGTATTTATTCCAAGCCCCCTGGGCAAGACTTGGGCCTAGACATCTCACCAGCTGCAGCCCAGCAGGAGTGGGGAAGGGCCTCCAAGAGCACCCAGAGGCCTGTTTCCTTCTTCTGCCCCCTCCTCCTTTGTCCTTCTTTCTCTTCTCTGCCTTTCCTTCTCTCCTTGTCTCCTCTGCTTTCCCCTTTCTCTTCCTGCTCCTTCCTCCTCTCTTTCCCATTGCTTCCCTTTCCCCGTGTCTCTCTTCCTTCTTCCTTCTCCTCCATGTTTTTCCTCTTCACCTTTCCCTCTACTCATTTCCCTCTTTCCCTCTGTCTCCTCCTCCCCTATTCATTTCCACCGACTCATCTTAAGATCCTAAGGCAGAGGTGCCTCGTCAACAACAGAAGACAGAGAACGGAGTTATTGCTCAAAGGATGTTTGCTGTATTGGAAAGGGAAAGCTGGAAAGATGGATGGATGGATGAAAGGAAGGAAGGAAGGATGGGAGATAGAAGAAAAGGAGCAGAGAAGATAGGAGGAAAAGGAAGGAAGGAAGGAAGGAAGGAAGGAAGGAAGGAAGGAAGGGAGGGAGGGAGGGAGGAAGGAAGGAAGGAAGGAAGGAAGGAAGGAAGGAAGGAGGGGAGGGAAGGGAAGGGAGGGAAGGGAAGGGAGGGAAGGGGAGGGGAGGAAGGGAGGGGAAGGGGGGAGGGAGGGAGGAAGGCAGGAAGGAAGGAAGGAAGGAAGGAAGGAAGGAAGGAAGGAAGGAAGGAAGGAAGGAAGGAAGGAAGAAGGAAGGAGGGGAGGAAGGAAGGAAGGAAGAAAGGAATGGGAAATAGATGGAAGGAAGGGGAGATGGTGGAAGGAAGGGAGGGAGGAAGAAGAAAGAAAGGAAGAAAGGGAAGGGGAAGGAAGACAGGAAGGAAAAGAGGGAATAAGAAGGAGCTAGTGACTCACAAAATCAGAACACAAGTAACCTTAAATAAAAGTGGTGCGGGCAGTGCGTGGAGCACTACAGGGTCAGGAGGTGTCCCGACATCACACCCACCATCGCAATATAAGTCTGACCCTCTCTTGGTAACAGAGCCACTGGTTTGGTCCTGGGCATCAGGGTCAACCTACGGGGCCGGGCAAAGGACAAGCTTAGGCTCCACTAATCATAGCTCAGACCTTTACACATTAGGACAGAAGTCCTGGGCCAAGAGGGAGGAGAGCTAGGATGTCCCAGCAGACCCCAGCCAACGCCATACTCTGAGGACGCTGAGTGGGCTCTTGTTCTCTTAAGACTCTCTCCACCATGTGGTGGAGGAAAGGTTCTCTGTGTCTCACTTAGGCCCCAGAGTGGGTCTTAGAAATGTCTGAAAAGGAGAGAAAGCCTCGCCCCCCTCCCCAGGTGCAGAGCATCTATCTATTTGATGCAGAACATCGTTGAGTCCTCAAGATGTCTAGGGTAGAGGCTGTGACCATCTCCACTTTATAGAGAACTAGTGGCCCAGTGCACAAAATTTGTGCATGGGGGTGGGGAGGGAGGCCAGCATAGCCTGTGCCCTGTCACAGTGCAGGAGCCCCACGATCCATCACCCCAAAGAGATAGGCACCACCCGCCCATCTGGGGCTCCTCAATAGATTTCCCCAAAAAGGTAGGCTGGAGCCAGGGTAGGCTTGCAGACCCCCGGGCTGGTGCAGGGAGCAGGGAAGTGATCCTCAAGTCCCTAGATCCGCGCAGGGGGCAGAGACATGAGCCTCTGGGGGCAAGGATACAGCCTGCTGATTGGTTGTTATGTGACAGTGTCCTGGCCAATTTGTATATTATCCTATTATTAGACAGAGGAAACGACAGCTTAGAAAGCACCTTTCTCAGTGCCAATCCTGCCTGACTCCCATTCTTCCTGACTCCTTTCCGTCCCTCCTTCTTTCCATCCCTCTCTTCCTATCTCAGTTATCAAGACTCACTATGCAATGCAAACCATGTCTAGCTTTTCCTGAGCCCATACGTCTGAACCAGGCTCAGTCCCTAGGGAAGAATGAGGCTCATGTTATGGAAGCTCAGGGATGCACAGGACAGACCACGTGCTCTGGGACTCCCTCCATCAAGTAATAAGTGAGCTCTGAGGTCATGGACTCCTTGGGACACCAACTCTCCAAGAACTTGGTTTGGAGGACTTGAGGAGGGATCCAAGAAGCAGTGAGTTGGCCAAGAGTCGAATGTTTAGAGCTAGGCAGAAGCTGGATTTCACTCCCAACAGAGTCTCTTGCTAGCAGCAGAATCTTGAATCAATTCTTACTCTCTCTGAACCTCAGCTTCCTTGTCTGTACAGTGAGAAAAATAATAGCTTTTTCACGTGGCTATTCTGGAGTTAAGAAACAGCACATTCTCATGGTGACTACCTAGAGGAGTTAGCAAATGTTGCATTTCTAACATGACGTCTGACATGAGTAGATAGTCATGAACTATTTAATCTGGGCTTCCGAGTCAATCTAGACTGGGGGTGGGGCAGGTGGGAAGGGGACTTTTTTTTCTGTCAAGGGCCATTTGGATATTATAACATCATTTGCAAGCCATACAAAATTATGAACTTAAAAATTAGCTTGCTGTATTTGGTCAAACATTTAATTAATTCAATCCTTGACAGGCCCAGACAAAATGATTTTGTGGGCCTTGTATGGTCCTTGGGCCGGACATTCCTCACCCCTGTTCTAAACCAACACTATATACTCTGGGCCCCAAACCTGAACTCCCAAACTCAGGACCACAGCACTCATGGTGGGTAGGCTTTTAAATCACATGGCTTTATCTCTATGCCTCAGTTTCCTTATCTGTAAAGGGAGGGTGAAAGGAGTACCTTCCTCATAGGTGGCTATGAGGATTAAGTAAATTCATGCATGTAACATGTTTAGAGCAACACCTGACCCCAAAGGATCTGCTCATTAAAGGTCAGCTGTGATGGATTTATCATGTCTAGCACAAGCTTCTGAGCCTGAACGGCCCACACATGTTTACTACCAGTGACACACCTGTATCAGTGCCGACATATCACGTGCACTGTGAAACATACTCAAAAACAAGAATGTTAAAAAGTGAAATAAAATAAACAAGTCAGAGTTTCATACTGTCCTCCCACAACCAAAGAATCACCTTGTTCAGGGTCAGCAAACTATGCCCACAGGCCAGACTCTGCCAGCCACCTGTTTTATAAATAAAACTTTACTGCGCACAGCCGCACCCATTTCTTACAATTTCCTATAGGATGATGGCACAGAGTTGAGTAGGCACAACAGAGATGGTATGGTCCACTAGACCAACACTATTTACGACCTGGCTCTTCAGAGACCATAGACTGATGCCAGCTGCTGTGTTCTCCCGGGGGCAGGAATCTCACTGGTCAAAAAGGTGGGCAGCTGGGCTGTGGCCATCCCCTGCTACTATGACGATCCAATTTGCCCCACCATTTGCCATCCTGATGTTTGTGGCTGTGGTTCCCTACCTAAGGATTCGTCTTGCAAACTGGAAGGAATCGGACATTCAAACCTTCTAAAAGGTTTCATCTACACACCCCTTCCACCCTTCACAAGTGTATCCACAAGCACATCGCTTCATCTCTCTGAGCACTGTTTCCTCAGCTTTGTCTCTGACCCCGTGAGAAATGATACTCGGTCCGAAGGCGTGTTATTAAACTGGATGATGTGATATAAACAAAAGAGGCTGTTGCAACTATAGTGCAAAGTAGAATTTCGTTCTGAACTGGAGCTTGCCAATTCCTAAAGAAGGAGTGAAGACGCAGGAAATGACAGCAAAGAAAGCCATGTGCCAACTCTGAGGGGAGAAGTAGCCGAGGGGGGAGCAGAGAGACAGGTCTGCAAAGTGAATGCAAATCACACCCACAAACCCACCGTGTCATTATCTCAGGCACCTGAAGGCAGATCTCTGGAGGTTTGACAGGAAGACCATCTTAGAATGCAGGCCCTTGATTACAGGCTCCGGCAGATCTGGATAAACAGCTAAGGCTATTGCAGGAGCATTTGGAGCTGTCGGTCATTTTAAAGGGCTCCCGGGCCGTTTCGGAGGAGTGTAATTACCTGTTTCTTCACATCCTGGTGCTTTTCTCCCATTTCCTTCCCATGCTTTCGGGTCCCACCCAGCCTTCAAGCCCCCCTTTGCCAAAAGGCATTCTCTGGAGGACTCAGTCCCTTCAGACCTCTTCCTGCCACTTCACAGACCCTCCGGCATCATCTTCGAACTCACATGCCATCCTTTCTGCAATGTATTTATCTGCCTAGAACATTCTTCCCAGCCCATCACATTTATAAACTGCTTTGAGGACAACTAACAATACTTATAGTTATTCAATATTACTCAAGGGACAGAGCCCACAGTGTGTGCTTAGTGATTTTTCTTAAACACACACACACACACACACACACACACACACACACACACACACAAAGAATATACAAAATAAGCCAGTCAGAGAAAGACAAGTATCACATGGTCTCACTCATATGTGGAATCTAATGAACAAAATAAACTGATGGACAAAATAGATTCAGAGACATAGAAGCGTGGAACAGACTGTCAAATCTCAGGGAGAAGAAGGGGATGGGGGAAGAGATCAACCAAAGAACTTGTATGCATATATGCATAACCTATGGACACAGACATTAGTGGGGAGGGGCCTAGAAGGGGACAATGTGGGAGGAAAGGGTACATCTGTATTACTTTCAACAATAAAGATGAATTTTAAAAAATAGAATGCACAAAGCAGAAGGGGAGAAGGTGTACTTCCAATGAAGGTGCAGAGAGATTTTTTACTTTCGCGCCTGAAACTACTAAAAGCAAACAAACTGGGCATCAGTGACCCCAGAAGGGCCGGAAGCCCATGGGTGAGCCCTGTGGTTCCTGGGCTGTGTGGGTGCTGTAGGGCAGCTTTCAGGCTGTGGCTCAGGCTGGGAAACTCAGGTGGAGCCTGATTTGGGAATACAGAGCTGAGAGTCTGGGGAGGCCAAGGGGATACAGTCTGCAGGACAGAAGGAAGAGAGCTGACAGAGGAACCCAGAGATCTACAAAGGATTCGCCCTCATTGGGGATTCAGCACGCTGTCCACATTCTTTGATATCCGTATTTCTGACAAGTAGACACGAATGAGTCAGTCTGCTTTAAGAAGTCAATAAACGTGTTCAATAGTTTCTCAGGGAATTTCTGGAAATTCTTACCTATCTCTTTGGCTCATACAGAAATGGCCTCTCCCTGTGGTAGGAGGGAAAAGACAAGTTGTTATAAAGAGCCGAGTACAGCACGACAGGAATGGACTTTAGAAATGGCCGAGCCCCGTGTACTTGGCAGAGTCACCCTCACAAGGACAGGTTGTAGCCAGGTGTTCTTGGTGTCGCCTTCTAGCTGAGAGAAGTTAAACAATTCACTTAAGCTCTGTGAGCCTCGGTTTCTTCACCTGCAAAGTGGAAATTATGATTCTCATCTTGACTGCTGTTATTTTGAAAACAATGAGAGAAAGTGGGTACAAAGAGCAAAATACTGCCACCACGCGGGTCTTCGATAACACAGGTCTGATCCCCACTGAATAGTCAGAATCTAACCATCCAGAATGCGATATTGGGGTACTTCTGTCAGAGAATCAGACTGAGGAGCTTCCTACAGAAGGCCGAAATCCGGCTGGGCCGACTAATAGAGGGGAGCCCCTGGAATAACTCAGCCTTTGAGTGGCTCTAAACTGGCCATTAGAGCAGCCATTCCTAATACAGGTGACTGAGGTTATGCTGGGCCAGAAAGGACGCTGGGCAGGAATGAGGCCGTATCCAGAAGCACCTGGAGATGCAGGAACGCTTCTCAGAGAAGACGCTGAGTTTGTCAGAGGAGTTAGGCTCAGTCGCCCGGATGAGACTTGAGTGACAGCGCATGGGGGGTGCAAAGCAGAGGCCCGGGAGAGCAGGCGAACGGCTGGTCAGCAGTGAGGCTGGGACAGACATCAGGGTTTGGAAAGTGCAAGGCATCTGCTATATGATGGCCTGGAGAGCTTTGCTGTTCAGAAAGGAGAAGAAACTTTAAAGGAATGGGAAGCAATAAAAGGGCTTCAAGTGAAGAAGTGACATGATCCGGGCTGTGCTTTAGAAACACAGGATAGAATGATGGTCTGCATTTGGGGGTCCAGAACACTGTTCAGAAACTGTAGGTGAGAACTAAACAGAAGCAGGTGGAAGGAGAAAGCTGGCTGGATGTGAGCTCCAGGGAGGAAGTAGACTCTAACTTAGGATGACCTGGCTGTGGAATGCGGGGAAAAGGAAGGCACAAAGATGAGATCAAGGTTTCTGGCTTAAGGAATGGTGTGAAGGCCCCCCCCCCCCAAAAAAAATGGCTCAGACCTCCAAATGGAGATGCTCAGCAAACATGTGTACAAGAGACCTACTGGCATCCGTGAGCGGGAGAGTGAAAACCCCCCCACCCCCACCCCCGCTTCCCAGTGAACCTGACCACCTACACTCTCTGTTTCCAGTACTTCGTCTTCACGGGCGTGTTGGCCATGGTGACTTGTGCGGTCTTCCTCCGACTCAACTCGGTCCTGAAGCTGGCCGTGCTGCTCATTATGATCGCCATCTACGCCCTGCTGACCGAGACCATCTACTCAAGTCTCTTCCTGCGCTACGACAACCTGAACCACAGTGGAGAGTAAGTGCCTGCCGTCCGTGTTCAGAACATGCCCAGCTTCCCGTGGGAAGTAGAATCACTGGGAAGACGATGGAGGTGGAGTTAGGGAAACCTGGGGACCGTTTGAAGATTAATGTATTTCTCAGTTGAGGCACTCTCTAACTTGCAAGTCTAGGGGAAATCTCTAGTTTTTAGTTTTGTCATTTGTATTAATTACAGATTAATTACCGAGTTAAAGTTTGGAGTGAATCACAGCTCAGGTCTCCTCTTAACCTAATAATTTATGACTCCTTCACTTTTAACGGATCCCAGACTTATAAGATCTGACTGTAATTTGATTGTAGCAATGTTAATAATAGTGGACATTGTTCACGCAAAGGACAATATTAACTATTGTGTTCTCTGGATGGTAGGCTTAACGACAATTTTATTATTTTATTTGTGAATTTTTATCAGCTTCCAAATTCACAATTGGCATAAATATTTCTATAATAAGTAACACTCAAATTAAATACTAATTTTTATGCGACATCTGATAAGATGACTCTAAAGATTGTTATTGCCCTGAAAATGACAGTATCTCACGTGTTTTCACTTAATTATGTTCTTTTCTATTAACATAGGGAGGTGGTAGTATTAATTCAATTATTCTATTAATACAAATAAATTAGTTCAAAATGTCCTTAGTTTTACTCTTTACCTTCTAATATCAAGCAAAGTATTATAATTTTGTATTATTTCAACCTATAATCATAGAAGCTACAGACATTTTTTTCTTCTGAACTCAAATCACAATTCTTTCTGGATGTTCCTTGACCTGGCTGACTTACTATGCATCTTCTGCAGTCTCTACTCAGGCCATATTTTTTCCATCTGAAGTACATCAGAAAGATTCAAAGACCATTCCTAATTTCCTTTTACTTTCCTTCTGAATTTGACCTAGTCATCACTGCTTTCAGAATGATTCAAGAGGTATTTATGTTTCCTCTGGAAAGTATGTTTTAAGTGATAAATTCCCAGGCTTCAAAAAAGCATCTGCATCACAAAGAACAGGATATTAGAAGTGCCAGCAGAGCAGGCGTTGGGGGTTGGGGCTGCGTTCAGGGGGAGCTGAACAAATGACATTTCCCATTCAAACTAAGCCGGGTGAATCAGTCATTTTTTAAAGCACCACTACCGGGAGCAAGATCATGAGCTGGGAGTTTTATGGGGTGGAGAGAGGGAGGGAGTCATGGGCCATGTACCATGTCCAGCACATCACCAAGATTTGCTCATCCACTCCTCCAATTATGGAGGTAAATGCTAACAGAGTCTTTCATAATGGCCCGTGAAGTGAAGCTCAGAGGTACGGAGAGGCTTGTCCAAGGTCAAACAACTGGTCATTAACAGAGCTGAGACTGGAACCTGGATCTGCATGAGTACAAAGCACATGTCCTTACTTATTTTTTCAGGAGTCCTCAAACTTCAGGGGCCAAAGAATTCAGTGACGTGGAGAAAAGAGTGGTACTAAAACATCCCTATCGCTCCCCCGAAAATAAGCACTGTGGGTGAAGAAATGAATGAATGAATCCTAGTCCTAAAATGCTGGATGGCAATATGGGGCTCACAGACCAACCCTCTTCACTTCAGCACTGGTGGTAGTGAACAGCTCCAGTAGGTCTGAGCACTTTCTCCTGCTCACTGCCTATGGCCTCAAACTTGACATGTGACATTTACTTACTACCATCCTTATTCTAGAGGCTTATCAACCGCTAGCTAAGCAAGATATATGTCCCATATCTATAAAGCCCATCTCACCCTGACCTCCCAAGACTTGCCATCCTTTAAGACTGAGCTTTTGAGTCCTCCTAAGCTACGTTCTATTCATTCCCATGGCAACAAGGATATATTCCTACTATGGAGTCTATCATGTTAGACAATTATTTATCTGTTTGATTCTCTCTCTCTCTCT
Organism: Antrozous pallidus; assembly: GCA_027563665.1. Taxonomy (NCBI): domain Eukaryota; kingdom Metazoa; phylum Chordata; class Mammalia; order Chiroptera; family Vespertilionidae; genus Antrozous; species Antrozous pallidus. Next base: position 4,687,122 of record CM050510.1, read on the forward strand.
CTTTTTTTTTTTTAGTGGACTCTTTTGAGCACAAAGACAATGTGCCTTCTTCATTTCTGTATCCCAGCATGTCCCTGGCATGCAAATGCTCAATAATTATGTGATTTGCTGGGGCTATAGAAAAGAAACACAATAATGAGTATCATCTATTATTAGCATCTGATCTCTTAAAAAGGCAGATGGAACTAGAAATTCATAAATCTGAATATCCCCATGAGAAAGCATATTTCCAGCCCTATACACCCGTTCCACCTAGAGCGCTGAGCTGTGCCTGGCTCTGTAGAAGCCAGGGGGTCTTTTAGCATAAAGCCTGGCTAGAAGCTGCCCCCCATTTCCCTGAGCCCGGTCTTCAGCTGGTCTCCAGCAAGAACAGGAAACGGAAAGGTGGCATTGCCTGGGTGCAGCCACATTAACACTCACTACTCTTCCCTCTAAACACTGCATCTCGTCTACCATTGCCCCATTGTGTCCCTAAGCTGCCACACCAGAGTTATTTTGAGTGTGTTCTGAGTGTGTGTGTGCTCGTGATTGGGAGGCGATAAAACAAGGGAGTGCCGTGATCTGGCTTTAGTGATAAGAAATATTCTGGCAGCCATGTATGAAAATAGACTGTAGACAGTAACATCAGGGGGCTACTGGAAATCATGGCAGCTGGACCTAAGTGCTGGAGGAAGAGGGGGAGAGAAGTGGGGGGACTGAGGATATATTTTGGTGGAAGAGTGGACAGAATTGGGGTAACGGAGTAGTGTGCCTGACTCCCAGTTTTGTTTTGGGTTTTGGCTCAAGCACCTGGGTGAATGGATGAGGGGGCAATTGCCTGAGATGGAGAAATCTGGGGGATAAAACAGGAGGTGATGGGAAGCAAGTCACAATGTCCACTGATGTAAAGTGCAGCATAGGCAATCTATTTATAAATATAAAAGGCTAAGCAACCGTTATGTCGGAACAACTGGTCACTAAGAAGCACACTGACCACCTGGAGACAGATGCTCAATGCAGGAGCTGCCCCCTGGTGGTCAGTGCGCTCTCACAGGAGGAGTACTGCTCAGCCAGAAGCCGGGATGAGCTGAGTAGTGAGTGCAGTGCTCAGCCCAAATTCGGGCTCCGCTCTAGCTGCTTGCCACCTGGCACACTGCTATATCCCCCAAGAGGTTCCGGACTGTGAGGGGGATGTCCGTCTGCTGGCTTAGGCCCAATCCCGATGCCATTCTCTATAGAAGGCAGTCAGTCTGAACAACTCAGTGACTCAGGGAAGCACAGGGATCTCAGAGTGAGCCTGCCTCCATCCACTCTTGACTCACCCACTCGATGGTCTTCACAAAACAGACCGTGGTGGCCAGGCCCGTGCATGTGCAGCAGCTGCTAAAGCTCAAGCAGCAGGTCGTGAAGCAGCAGCAGGTCATCCAGCCACAAGTCGGCAGGCGTACATCTCCCAAAGGGTCCCAAACTGCGAGAGGGCATAGGCCAGGCTGAGGGATCTCCCCAGCTCCAGTGCACGAATTTTGTGCACCAGGCCTCTAATACTGTCAATGATACTTTAATAACTATGACGGTGCATAATGGGTACTGGAAATATCGTTTGGGGGGGGTCACTGTAGGATATATGATTGTCTAACCACTATGCTGTACACCTAAAACTAATACAAAATAATATTGAAGAAAATCTTCTATCAAGATGACTTGCCGTGAGCATTTTTATTTGCAGTTTTCTTCTTCAACCAGTGGAAGCCTGTTGAGGGGACTGTTCATTTCCAGGACACACCTGTGTCCATATGCAAAGCTCCACCAAACTCTCTGTCTCCTGGCTGAGGTTGTCCTGAGAAAGGCTTCATGTGGCCCCAAAATGAAAGAGAGGAACATTTGGAATCAAACAAGAGATTCCCTGGCCTTCTTCTGAATTTCTTGGATGCCTGAAGGTCAGGACAGCGTTTAAGTGTACACTGGCTGCTGGCCGTCTTCAGCTGCCCTCCAGCTTGCTCTTCTTGAGAGCCCCGAGAGGTGGGTCAGTGGCCGGCAGCTTGTGCTCAGAAAGGACTGGACGGAGTGTGGGAGCTGACATAATGACACATGGAACAAAGCCTTTACTGTGAGACATGGGACTTAAAATGGGGGTAACAACAGGGCCCGACTCAGAGAACAGATGTAAAGCATTTTGAAATTGATAGAATCAAACAGTGTCCCCTTGACACACTGACGGAGAATCTAAGTGTGACTCCTACAGCACCTAGAACAGGGAGCGGCAAGGAGCAATGACCCCACCCTGCTTCCGAAACAGGGTGCCTTCTAAGAAACGTCTTCACGTGCATTTTGGGGACAAGGAAGCCTAAGGGTTCTTGGAAATGTAGAAAAAGTATCCTACAAATACAAGATATTTTTATCAATATTTCTGGGATTAGTTTCAGGTGTACAGCACAGTGGTTAGACAATCAGATACTTGACAAAGGGCAAGGAGCAATGACCCCACCCCCCGATAGTTCCAGTCCCCACCTGGCACCACACAAGGTTACTAAAGTATTATTGACTCTATTCCCTAGGCTGTACTTTACATCCCCATGACTATGCTCTACCTACCCATGTGTACTTCTCCATCTCTTCAGCTTTTACACTCAGTCCCCAGCCCCTCTCCCCTCTGGCAATCACCAGTCTGTCTCTGCATCTGTGAGAGATGACGTCGTTATACATGTGAGCCTAAGACCATCGGAAAACACAGATATTTACATTACGATTCATGACAATAGCAAAATGACAGTTATGAAGTAGCAACAAAAATAATTTTATGGTGGGGGGTCACCACAACAGGAGGAACTGTTTTAAAGGGTTGTGGCATTAGGAAGGTTGAGAACCACTGGTCTAAATGCTAGACTCCACAGGCTTCCCCGAGGTGTGACCTAAATGACCTTATGCCCTTGTAGGGGGCGGGGGGGGCTACAGATTTCTGAATTAACCTAAGTGGAACCCCCCTGAGCTGCCTCTATGAACTAGAAGGTGCTCTTTCTTTTTACCCCACTCCTTTCTGAGCCTCAATTTCCTATCGCATGTCTCTAAAGTCCCTTCATGGCTGCCATTTGCATTTCTTTCTTCCAACAGAGATTTCCTGGGGACCAAGGAGGCATCGCTGCTGCTGATGGCCATGTTCCTCCTCGCTGTGTTCTACCACGGACAGCAGGTAATCGGACCTTCTGCTCGGCCTGCCTTTGGTTGCCTGGCATCTCCTGCTGCCGTAAAGCTGGCTCTTCTTTGCAGCACATGACTAGTAGCTGCTTGCAGCAAACTGTGATTCCCAACTAATCGATTTCTAATATAGGCCACTTCATAAAACACGAAGCTGGAGAAGATGGTAAACAATACGGCTTAAGGGCAGCTCTTTCAAAGAGACCATTGTCCTTAAACACACACACACACACACACACACAGAGCTGTTGATTTCTGCTTGAGGAAAATGTATCTCTCCCAGTTCCGTGGCCTGGATGAAATTGTGACTATCAGAGTTATGCATGCAAACCCTTGGGTGCCAGACCAGCTGAGCTGGGATTCTAGTCCCGCTTCTGCCTCTTGGCAGCTGGTGGCCTTGGGCATGATGCTTATCTCCCTGAGACTCAGTTTCCTCATTTCTAATGATAGGAACACCTAAGCAGGGTATATGGAAAAACCATCGCTTTATTATTGCGGGCTGTGTTTTGCATATGGCCTTCCGTAACCATAGGAAGTGCTTCGTCACTGCTGTGTCCATAACAGATAACGCGCCTACCATAATAATGCCACTTCCCTCGGAGCCTCTCCTCGGCCAGAGTCTGGGAGCACTGTGCACAGCACTGTCTAGAACCCCATCCCTGGCCCCAAGGGTTCAGTCTCTCGGGGGAGAGCAGGCCCCAATAATTCCACAGGGCATGTGCTAGAGTGGCAAACAGGCTACCCAAGGACCTCAAGAGTCAAGAGGTTCCGCATGGGAGCATCTTGCCAGGCCTCACCTAGGTGTCACCTGCCGTCCCCAGTAGAACTTCTCCATGCAAACTGAGACCTTGAACACTATAATGTCATCCCTGGGGGTTTCCTACCCGGCCCACTGCTCCCCCTGGACTCCTGTCCATCCTTCTTTGGTCTGTGCAAACTTCCAAAAAAGTAAGCAGAAAGGGGGGGAGGGGGGACAAAATAGGAAGACATCAGCTAAAGCAGAAATAGAAACAGATCACTGAGAAATCACCATGGAAACGGGGAGGCAATGAACCCTGAGAATCCAGGGATGAAACAGCCCAAACCTCAAGAACCTATAGCAGTTTGTAATAAAGGGGGTGGTGGAATGCAGTCAAGGGGGAGGAACGAGTGATATAAAGCTTGGCAAGCAAGACAGAGGGGGAAGGGTTCACAGGTACCGAGCTCCTACTAAGTGCCTAGCACTTCACCTCCACTTCTCATTCCCTCAAGCATCAGCACCCCAAAATGGCAGTGACTGTCAATCCCCATTCACAGATGAAGGAAGCAAGGCTACTCAGCTCAGAAGCAAGAGAAACAGAGTTCCAGCCCAGCCCCAGCTCCCGACCCCACCCTTCCCACTTCTCAGCTGGAGGAGAACAGAGAGGACATGTGTGCATAGCAACACAATGGCCGGGGGCGGGGGAGTCAAAGGAGGGCTGCAGCCCTGCCAATAATACTCTGACTTGTTATTCAATTTTATCTGGTTTGATGGTGAAACCATAAGCCAAATGTCAAAGCTAGCCACTTTCAGAAGCCCTATATTTAGCTCTCTCTGACTGGGATGTCTGTGAGAGCTGGGTGGTGTCTGCCACATCCCAATGGATTGTGGTTGCAGGGGACCACTCCCGGGGCTGACATGCAAATGGCAACCCACTGGAGGGCTATGGAGACACAATCAGGCAAGGCCATTCTACGGAGCACCACACACACACTCCATCAGGCAGGATTTAAGCCCACAGTGAGAAATCCTCAGCGAGAGCAAGCTCCAAGCAAGTGGCCTCACTCAGCAATAAGAAAGACTTTCCTATCTCCTCTGCCACCTTAAGGCATGACTGGGTGCCCTGTGGTACCCCTTCCTCAGTCCCTTTCTAACATCCCAACATTCCGATTTAATTTATTCCACTCTCCATGTGTCCTGGGCACGCAGGTAACCTAATCCCATTCAGAGTGTATATAAAGTAAGAGTATAGCAGAGCAGCAAGGGTCTGAGTAAGTGACTTCCAACAGTTTACCTTTTTATTTTTAATACTAGAGGCCCAGTGCACGAAATTCATGCATGGGTGGGGGGGAATCCCTCAGCCCAGTCTGCACCCTCTCCAATCTGGGACCCCTCAAGGGATGTTCAACTGCCCGTTTAGACCTGATCCCTGTCACAATCCAGGACTGCTGCCTCCCAACTGCTCACCTGCCTGCCTTTCTGATTGCCCCTAACCACTTCTGCCTGCCAGCCTGATCACCCCCTAATCACTCCCCTGCCTGCCTGATTGATGCCTAACTGCTCCCCTGCCAGCCTGTTTAACCCCCAACTTCCCTCCTCTGCTAGCCTGGTCACCCCTAACTGCCCTCCCTTGCAGGCCTGGTCCCTCCCAATGGCCATCCCTTGCTGGCCATCTTGTGATGGCCATCTTGTGTCCACATGGGGGCAGCCATCTTATGTGTGGAGTAATGGTTAATCTGCATAGTACTCTTTTATTAGATAGGATAGAGGTCTGGTGCATGGGTGGGGGCCAGCTGGTATGCCCTGAAGGGTGTCCTGGATCAGGGTGGGGGTTCCCTTGGGATGTGGGGTGGCTTGAGCGAGGGGCCTGTGGTAGTTTGCAGGCTGGCCACGCCCCCCATCCCCTGTGACCCAAGTGGAGGCCCTGGTATCTGGGATTTATTTATCTTTTATAATTGAAACTTTGTAGCCCCTAGCAGAACCAAGCCTTCTGTTCCCTCTGTGGCAGCAGCCATTTCTGTAGGGGTTTATTTATCTTTTATCCTTGAAACTTTGAAGCCTTAAGCAGAGGCCTGGGCCAACCAGGGTGTTCAGAAAACTTGGCTTCCTCCATTCTAGGGAAACCCAAGCCTCCCTCCTGCTCTCTCCATTGCCACAGCCATCTTGGTTGGTATTAATTTGCATACTCACTCCTGATTGGCTAGTGGGCATGGCTTGTGGGTGTTGCAGAGTGACTGTTAATTTGCATATTACTCTTTTATTATATAGGATAGATAGGATTCTGAAGACCTTGAAATGACATAATCACAGCCCAACTGCAGTAGTTACAGGCACAGGCTTCCCCAGGGCCAGAGGAGAGTCCAACCGCAGCTGTGTGGCTTTCAGTCATTGACTCCACTGTGAGTCTGTCTCTTGCCTATAAAATGGGTGTGATAATAACATATATGGGGTTGTCACAGCACTTAATGGGACTGTAACATATTTATCCCTGTACTTTACACACAGAGTACATGCTCAGAAAGCATGAGCTATTCGTGATTTACTGCAAGAAACCACACTAATAGAAAGGTGTGGACAAGGAACACGAAAGGCTGGTCAACCTTGAAGCTCTGAAAGGTCAGAGCCAACCACTCCCCATCTAATTGAGACAAGGGTGACAAGGGCAACTTCCCCACCAGATAATTGTGTCAATCCTTACTGATAAGATAATCTGCATATTGCCTGCCTAAGGGCAATGGGTGTGTGTATCCCAAACCTAAATAAAAAGAATGGCAAGGCCAAAGCAAGGGGTAGTCCTCCCACTAGAGTTGGGCTGCCACCTGGCCCCCATCTCTCACATTAATGCCTTTCTAGTCTCTTTTCATTTGTGTGTGGCCTTCTCCAGAACCTGAACCCTGACCCTGGAACCATGAACCACTTGGGACATCCATTGGCTGCCTCTTGCACATCCCCTACTAGGGATCGAGCCCACAACTCAGACACGCGCACTGACTGGGAGCCAAACCCAGGACTTGTCGGTGCCTGGATGAACGACACCCCGCTGAGCCTCACTGGCCAGGGCTTGGGGTTGTCTTAAGCCCTCTTCGTTCTCAGAGTGTTTCCCTCTCGGAACGCGTCACCAAACCCTCGTGTTAGGGGGAACTCGGAATCACTCCTCTTGCTTAGTTGTGTTTGTTTTCACAGAGTTTTAAAAATCCATTCAGTTTTATACTTAAGTGTTTCCCTGATGCAAAAGTCAAGTTTATAAAACAACATATAATTTTAAACATTTGAATTCTATCCCTTTTCCTCCCCTTTTTTCCTCTCTTCTTCATCTCATTGGTAATGATATTTTTTTTACTTCAATTTTTCAACAAATAAAATCTGCCCCCCCCAAAAAATAATATATACAAAGGGAGGGAGAGGGAGAGAAAATGAGAGGGGGGATAGATATTTAGATATCTCCCTTCCTGAGATCAATGGTGGCATACTAAACACACATTGCTCCACCTTGGAGACAGTCCGTCAAAGTGCAGAGAAATAGTCTTCATTTCTTTTTATAGCTGCATACAATAGTTCATTCAACCCACAAAAGGAACACTTGGGTTGTCTCCAGCTTTTGCTATTACAAATTCTGCTGAATAGATAACCTGCTGCCTCTGTCATTTCGCATTGTTGCCATCCACTGAGACCTCCACCTAAGACAAAGAAATGAGCTCGACTTTTTTAAGCCTTTGATTTCGAGGCACTCAGCCATGCATTTAATAGTGCGGTATACTATTCAACAGCCAACGACTTTGAAATGATGACATCCGCCAGGCTGTGGGAAATATGTGAGGTGCTTTAGAAAGGAAGTTGTCCACTAGCCAGCACCAAGGGAAGCTCGGACAAGAGGACCTACCAGGAGCCACGTGCTTTATCTGTGACTTCCTGTGTCATGTCTCTTCCAATCTTGCGAGGTCATGGGTGGCCCTCCCACTTTCAGAGATGAGGCACCTGGGATGTCATCACCAGCCCAGGTCACGGTATTTGAAGTGGGACCAAGACGCTAAACCATACTTGTCTCATAGCTAAACCCACAACCCTTTCATTGTTAGCTCACTGATTTCTTCCTTATTGCCTAGTGAATGGACTTAACACCACTTAAAGGTACACTTAAAAATGGCTAAGATGGTATTTTAGGTTTATGTGCTTTATCACAATTTTTAAACAATTTAGATGTTATAATAAAAATAACATGTGTATACATAGATACGTGTGTATGTATATATGCAGGGGTGTGTGTGTGTGTGTGTGTGTGTGTGTCTTCTTAGCATACTGCCTACCATATAGTCAGCACTCACAAATGCTCTTTGTACATCAGATGATTTTTCTTATCAAGTTATGCCTGAAGGATCACTGAATGAAGTCCATCTGCTACCAGCATTATTCAGACTCCAGGGTTGGGCTCTGGAGTGAGTCCAATCCTAGAGTCTGAATCCTGGCTTCCCACTAAATAATTTTGCAGAAGCACAACAAAGTTAAGCTAATAATTGTCTGATTTTGAGCCTTCAAATTTTAAGGTACTGACATGGGATTTGCATATGTGTTTTTAAAACTAGTGTGAAGTTGGTTTAAGGATAGCATCCGGAAATAGACACACACACACAGAGACACTTGATTTTTTTTTTTAAATATTTTAAAATTTGGCCAAGTGACTTCACCCTGGTTGCTTTCATTTTCTCATAGGATTGATCATAATGATTCCTATGAGGGCTTTTGTGTGAATGAAAGCAGTGAAGGCACGTATATTGCTTAGGACCATGCCTGGAAGGACAATAAGCACCATCTAAGTGGCAGCTGGCTTGATTACTGTAACTTCTCCATTGAGTCAGAAAGTGCTGACTGGATACCTGTCCTGGCCCAGGCATGCGGCTACACGGTAAGGGTGTAACACTGAGCAGGGGAAAGGACCCTGACTTCATAGCACCTGCAAGCCAGGAGAAGACATGGCCATAGTCAGAAAATCACACAAACAATCAGAGTTATAGGTGCCATGATGCCAGGAAGGGAAGGTACACAGCCTTGTGCAATTTGATCCTCCTCTGATCCCCTATGTCAGGCAAAATGCCTCCCCGAATGCCCAGATCTGGCTCTGTTTTGCTCATGAAGATTCCTGAGATACGTCCCCCACCTGCCACACGTGGGCCTGATGCCTACCCGTCTCCCTCTTCCTCTCCCCTGAACTGTAGCTGGAGTACACGGCCCGCCTCGACTTCCTGTGGCGGGTTCAGGCCAAAGAGGAGATCAACGAGATGAAGGAGCTGAGGGAGCACAACGAGAACATGCTCCGGAACATCCTGCCCAGCCACGTGGCCCGCCACTTCCTGGAGAAGGACCGCGACAACGAGGTGAGCCAGCCTCGTCTGGCCGGTGAGAAGGGGTGGTGGTGGGTGGGGTGAGTTGGACACATGGACCCCAAGCTCTGGGAAAATCCCCCTGCCCTGTGAGCACGTGGCAGTGGAGATCATACCTGCCACTCGGGGTGCCAGGCCCCCGAGACTGCCCAGGACTGTGACCTATGCACACTACCTCCCTCCCAGCCTTGGGTCCCACATCGGTAAGATGGATGGAATACGATGTCCGGTGAAAGACTGAATTGGAATTGTAAAGATTTACATGTGTGTGAGCACAGGTCACCTGCTTGTCAGTGGCCTGCAACGGCAGATGTGATCAGGAGAAAGGCTCAGGGGCTGGCTGGCTGGCTGGTTCGTGGGTTGGCTTCTATGTTTTAATCTGTGATTGGATGCCTAGAGGCATGGAGTAGGCTCTCCAATGTATCCATCTATATCCTGCCCCTTCTGTTGCATAAAGACATTTGGGTCTGTGACCCTTGCCTTAGGATGAAGCTGGGTAAGGCCTAAGGGTCTCTATCTCATCCAAGCTGCCACGGAATGGCCATGGAAAGGAGCTGAGCGAATGAGAAACCCCGTTGCTCAAACAGCCAGCTCTTGGTGGACAGTCTCCTGGGTGTAGGCTGAGGCACCACCCACCCTCTTCAATGGATGACACTCTCTGGAATTAGGTTCAGGCCTGGTTTCCTCAAGGCTCCTTAAGGTCAGGAGCTCTGTGGCAAGAGCTTCGTGACGAAGCCGAGAAAGCAGAGGGCATATTGATGTGGGTCAGCCATGACCTCCAGAAGAAGCAGATGAACACTGAGCCCTCCGAGGCAAACCCAAGGAGAAGGGAAAGGAGAACCGCTTTTCCATCAACACAGCAGAGCCACCGGGATCGGGGGCCAGTGGGGAGGAGCCTGAGCACGCTGCCCTCGTCCGGGAAGGATGGGAACCAGCCGGGGATGCGGAGACCCCAGGCCATCAGCTGTTTCTCAGCCAACCCCCACTGAGCAAAACCAATGGGAGGACCAGCCTTCGTCACGTATGAGACATTTTCCAGAAACTGTCTCATCATGCTTATTTGAAGCTTTGTAAATATTTAAAGAGTTGATGCTCGACCTCTCTGAGTCCAGTTCCCTCCTCATCCCATCACTCAGGAAACAGCACCCTTGCTGAGTGGGTGTGAGAATTAAGACAGGTGGGAACACACAAGGCGCCCGGTGCAGCGAGGTGTGTGGCAGGTTTGGGATAGAAAGGCCATATGATGGACCCGGAAGCCTGGCGCCCTGGGTTCAAAACCGACTCCCCCTCTTGCTCCCTCTGAGACTATGGGCAAGCGATGAACTCTCTGGACCAGATTTTTCTCACCTACAAAGTAACACAACTTCCGTACTTTATACGATTGTTATGACATTTGCATCTGCGCATAAAGTGCTTATACGGTGCTTGGCGCATTCCAAAGAGCACACAGATTGTTCGCTGTAATTATTTTTTCATCCATGTGAGCCACCACTACTTCTGCTCCCTGCCAATCACAGCCCCAGCCCCAGTCCATACCATCCATTCGCTCATTTGCTCGGCAAATCTCCTGAGGGCTGACTGTGTGTCAGGCGTTGTTCTAGATCCTGGCATTCAGACATTGAGCAAAGAAGAGAGTCCTTGCTGACAAGAAGCATGTGTTTTTATGGGAAAGCAGACCTTAAAATGAACAGCTAGACAACCTCGTGCCCAGAGTAATCGTTCTATGAGAACAGAAACCAAACGAGGGCTACAGTAGTGAAAAGGGGTGGCACTGACATTGGGGGGACTTTGGGCGCTGTCTTTAAGGAGGTGACATTTGAGCAGAGACCTGAATGTCATGAAAGGATCCAATAGGACCCACAGGCCTCAGACCTAGTTCCTTCCTGCAGAGAGAGGGCTTGGCTTCATAGAAGAAACACGGGACTTCGAATCAGATGGCCTGGGCCAGGAAGGACCAGAGCTAGCTCCCTGAGCAGAGAGGAACCAAAGTCTTTCTCTGGGCTTGGGAGAGGGGACGGTGTGGATGCTCGAAACCCTCTCCAGAGCCCAAACATGTACCTCCAGCCAGAGGAGGGTGGCAGTAAGGCAATAATAGCTTTTCTATATCCATTGCTCCCTCCTCAGCCCGCAATATTTTTATCTTCTTTGAGCCCCAAATAGCAAGAAACAGATGGTGCACTCAAAGCGGCTGATCGGAGCCAGTTGAATGATGGGCTGTCTCTGACGGTGGAGGCAGGTGGCTGGAGCACTTCTGGGTCCCCTGAAAACCCCCACCCTTCTCTCTGCTTACTTGGGTGGTGGGGGCTGACCTGCCTGGGCTGCATCAATGACCCTGCACACCCTCTGGCACCCAGCTGAGGGTCATTAAGAGGGGTGCTGTGTAGACCAGAGGGAGGGGAAGGAGAGTGAGGTCAGGATATATATTCCTTTGGTCCCTTTCTTGGAGCTGAAGCTGTCACTGGAAACTGACAGCACCTCTCCAACCTCAGCACAGCCCATTCCTCCTGGGTTCCTCTCATGCCTTTGAGGTGGGATAGCAGGGCCGAGAAGACCACCTAAGCCAACAGGAGAGGCCTCAGAAGGAGCCAACGTGGCCGACACCTTGACCTTAGACTTCTAGTCGCCAGAATTATGGGCTGCTGGCAATAAATATGAATGTGGACAAGTGTATGGGCATTGGCATGGCAAGAGCCTCAGATTTCTCTGTGAAGTAAGACATCATCGACTGAGAGGAATCAAGTGAGGGTGACGTTAAGGAATGGGGTGAGGGTTTGGCCATTGAGGACAACAGAACAGGAGGCGGGGGAGTCAGAATTCTGAGCCCAGCTAAGTTGGAGGCCATGTATTTAAATGGTCCCGGTCCACAGGGTGGCGACACCGTGATTACCGTGTGGACATGGCAGTGTCCTCTCGGGGGGTACTGTGCTCGGGGGCAGGTGCACGCTTGCGCCTCCTCGCAGAGCCTCGCCTCTGATGGCCGTCTCTGCCTCCCCCGTGTGTCCCTGTGTCCAGGAGCTGTATTCTCAGTCCTATGACGCCGTCGGGGTGATGTTCGCCTCCATCCCCGGGTTTGCGGATTTTTACTCTCAGACCGAAATGAACAACCAAGGAGTGGAGTGCCTGCGCCTGCTGAATGAGATCATTGCGGACTTCGATGAGGTAAACCGAGGCCTGGGAAGCTGACAGTCACAGTGGCCAACGCTGTGGTCGCAGCATCATGTTAGTCCCTGAGCCGTGCCCATTACAGAACTCCGGTCTGCATCGTAGACACAAACATGTGTCCCCTGGCCTAGTCATCACAATTATCGCGAGATAAATGCTCCTGTTTCTCACTGTGGGAGGGGGAGGGGGATCAAGAGCACAGCCTCAGAGGCCAGGTAACGTGACCCCGTGTTGCACAGATGGCAAATGGCAAGACCAAGGCTGCCCAGGCACTGGCGGCACAGAGACTGGGCACCGAGGGGGACGTTTCTCCATCTGCTCAAAGTGCCAAAGGCCAAGCCATCAACTGGTGTCTGGTCAGAGACCTGAACATGGATGAGCACACTCTAGACAGGACTGCCTTTGTCCGGCCTCCATGAGTGTGAAGAACACCTAACGTGGGGGAGCAAAGTAGGGGCTCGTGCTGCACCTGATTCAGTCACAGACTTGGGCACGATTGGCCCTTCTCCTTCCCATGCCCGGGGAGCTCAGGAGGGTAAGTGGTACCACAGAGTCGTTTCCCACTGAGGCAAGGGGGCCAGGTTTTGTACCTTGGCCCTGGTCAGCTACTTACTGTGGGCTGCCCCATGGGGGTGCATGATAACCTGCCAGCGTTCCCAGCCAGGGGGCTTCGCCAGCCTGGGCAAGTCTCCAAAAAAGCAGACAGCAGACAGCCCTTAGGGCTTTCTGCAGGGTGGCCCCCCTAAAGTAGGTCTGAATGGGGCACCAGCAGCACCTCCTATATGACCTGGACAGGGTCCTCCTGTTACCACATTCCATCTGGCTCCTGAGTCCCCTGGATCCCTTCTCCTAGTCCTGCTCTGAGCCATCTCCTAACCACTGTTCCTCCTGCATCCCACCATCGGCCATGACCCAAGGCAGGAGAATTCTGTCAATATCTCTTTGAAACCCAGAACCTTTCAGCGGCTCCCCTTTGTCAGCTCCTCCGGTCACCTGGGGCATTGCACTTACTGTCCCTGTGCCCTCTACAGCTTATCTGCCACCACATGCCACCCGTCCAACACCATCTGGCTACCTACCAGCCATCGAGCCCACCTCGCTGTTCTACACACAGCTCTTTCTGCCCAGAGATTATTCCCTCCTCATCACACCCTCCTTCCTCCCTAGGAGAATCTGATAGTCACTTAACAGGCAATTCAACCCCCAGCCTACTTGTGACGCCTCTTCTAATCCCCCCTAGCCAGGTAAATATTGTCTCTCCTTTTCCAATGAAAAACTTTTGCTCAAAAAACCTTCCACTGTGGAGCCTGAAGCCCTCAGTGTACGTATCTTCCTCCCCGACTAGCCACTTAGTTCTGGGCAGATACCCATTCCATTAAATCTCTTTTGTGGGCTGAGACAGAACACAGCGCCCCTAGAGGCAGAGACGGGTGTTTGTTTGCAGAGGGAAGCTGGTGAGACTGAGGGGATTGGTCCAGGAGGCTGTCATCTTTAGAACAGGGACTTTGGAGCAGGGAGGTGGGAGGGGAGAAAGTAGAGAAAGGGGGCAGAGAAGGAGGAAGAGGGAAGAGAATGTTTAGGCATTTATCACACGTTGCCATTTTCAATATTCCACACCAAACCCACAGGATAGGAATTGCTAGCCTACATTTTAACTTATTTTTATTGATTTAACAGAGGAACGGAGAGGGAGAGAGATGGAAACATCAATGATAAGAGAGAATCATCAAGCCAAACCAGTTTGGCTCAGTGGATAGAGCGTCGGCCTGTGGACTGAAAGGTCCCAGGTTCAATTCCAGTCAAGGGCATGAACCTTGGCTGCAGGCACATCCCCAGTTGGAGGTGTGCAGGAGGCAGCTGATCAATGTTTATCTCCCATCGATGTTTCTGACTTTCTATCCCTCTCCCTTCCTCTCTGTGAAAAATCAATAAAATATATTTTAAAGAGAGAGAGAGAGAGAGAGAGAGAGAGAGAGAGAGAGAGAGAGAATCATCAATAGGCTGCCTCCTGCATCCCCCCTACTGGGAATCGAGCCTGCAACCCAGGCAGGTGCCCTGTCTGGGAATAGAACAGTGGCCTCCTGGTTCATGGGCTGATGCTCAACCACTGAGCCGCACCAGCAAGGCTAGCCTTCATTTTAAACATGTAAGAAAAACTGAGCCTCGGAAGCACCCAGAGTGTCCAGGGCCCACACCGTTAACATGGTCCTGCCAGGACTGGCGCCCAGGTCCTCCTTACTGTTTTCGTTTTTAATCGTTGTGTTGCACTGTTTCCCACTTCAGGGGCATTTCACGGTTCTGGTTTTGTGGCCATAAACTCAAGATGGCCATTTCGGATGTCCTAGGAATGGGGGTGGGGGATCAAGACAAGTGACACAATTACTTCCTGCCTTCCGGGGTTTCCCAGTCCACGGAGAGACAGGGTGGCCAAGAGCTGTCCTTGCACGAGGAGTCAGTAGTAAATGCACGGTACAGGGACCTCGAGATGCGGGGAGGTGGAGGGTGACTCCATGGTAACAGCAGCCTTATTCCCATCCTTCATGGCAGGCAGATGGGAAGCACACTCTCATGGGTCCCAGGGCATCCCCAGGGCTACCACAGTGCCTAGAACATAAGACGTGTTCATAACGGATGCTCTATTAACTAATTACATTGCTCTATTAACTAATTACATAATGGGAAATAGAAACCAGCAATGGGCAGACAGGTACACATGTAATACATTAATAAAAAAATGGAAGAGGAAAAAAAGGAAACCAACTGGCTAGTAGGAAGGTGATGAAGGACTAGTGCTGCCCCAAACACTCTCAAGTAAAAAAATAAAAACAGCTCCATTAACAATCATCTGACTGAAGGCTGAGGCTTTAGGCGCTGTTTTATTTTCAGCTCCACAACAATCCATCTCCTGAAAGGGCTCACTAGCATGCTTTTTAAATTGCAAAAGATAAATTTGAACTAAATGCTCATCTCTGTTCCCCCGAATTGTAAACACGCTGTAGTCCTCCCGAGAACTGAGGCAGACGACAGCGCCCCTAATGGTAGAGATGGGTGTTTGTTTGCAGAGGGAAGCAGGTGAGACGGAGGGAAGGGATTGGTCCAGGAGGCTGCCACCTTTAGAACTGGGACTTTGGGGAGGAGGGAGGGGAGAGAGTAGAGAAAAGGGGCAGAGAAGGAGGCAAGAGGGAAAGGAAGGTTGTCCATGAGGAAGAAGACATTTCCTGGCTTGCCAGCCCCAAGCGCTGTGCACTCTCCCTGGGTGACCCAGACGTGCCTTGTTTCTTTGGGTCAAGAGCTGCCCTCCAGGTCCTGCCCTGGCTGAGCCCGACCCCCATCTCGCCCTGCCCAGGGGCTCACTGCTCCTCTTGCTGAGCTGTGGCCCCAGGAACCTGAGAGCAGGCCAGTGCCTTGGGGCTCAGGGGAAAGCAGGCCTTGCATGGAGCACAGGCTCCGAGGCTGGGTCTGCAGCAGTTGCCTGTCCCCGCCCACAGCCCCTGGCAGCCAAGGCTGAGGAGTCCCCTTGCATCTCCCGGCGCCACGCAGATGGGTGAATTAATAAAGAGGCAATTAGGAACCCATTATGCCATACAGTAGATAAGTGTGCTATGTGGCTATTGCATGAAATAATGAAGACCCTTGCTGCCTCCTAACTGACTTCAGAGGGGGAGGCAGCTTTGCCTGGGCCTGAATTTGGCCCCCAGCCAAGCAGTTCTGAAGAGAAGAGAGGAGGGGGGAGTTCCCCTCACCCCCAACCCCTGCAGGAGGCAGGGGAGGGAGGTGGGCAGCCAGCCCAGGGCATGAGACCTCTGGGGTACAGTATCAACAGCCGAAGGAAGGGCTGCTCAGAGACCAAAGCTGCTTGGCGGTGTCTGGGGGCACCTGTCAGTCATGGCCTCGGGGTGAGGACAGGAAGGCTGCCCGGGCGCACTTGGCAGACGCTCAGCCGGGGCAAAGCTCAGAGCAGAGGCTTCTCTTTAGCTCAAGACACGAAAGTCATGACCAACAGCTGCCTCAGCTGTGAAGCGAGGTGCACGCGCGCCCGCACAACCACACACACTAAAGCAAATCACAAAAAGCACCTGCTGTGTTTCCCGTGTTCCCCAGAACAGTTTCTCTGGAGCTGGAATTGTCCAAGGTTCTCAGCTCCGGCTTAATTTCAAGAGGATGCCTGCAGCCACATGGTCTGTAGACACCCCGTCGCATCCCCTCCACCTGCCTGCCCACCCCCAGCCCCAGGCTGGCAGGAACCCCTGGGGATATTACAATCTTAAAGGGAGGCAAAGAGTTGGAGAACCAGGAGTCACCTCAAAGAGTGCCAGCAAGAGGAAGCAAGAGGCCAGAGTTTACCCTGGGAGATAGGAGGTGTGTTTGAACTTGGCTCCTAAACTAGTTGTCTAGGCAGTGGGACAAGGTAGAGTTGGGGATCTCTGAAGGCGAAGCCGCGGCACTTCTGACAGATTAGGTGTGGGTTGTGAGATCTTATCCAGAACATCTGGGGAAATGGCAGGTAGGTACAGAAGACCGAGGGCGTGGCTTTGGGAATGGCCAATGAGAGATGCCTGTGAGACCTGTAACTGGGGAGTCGCTTAGCAAATGGGTATAAGAGTCTGAAGGTCAAGGGGGACACATACATCTGGAGTCTTCAGGAGAGAGACCGTGTTGAAGCTGTGAGACAGGAGATGGTGCAGGGAGAGCCCCTCGGCAGGATTGGACCTGGGAGACTGCACCTCCCTTTTGGGACACCTTTTTCCTCTCTTGTCTTCTGCCGACTCAAGTCTTTATTTCACTGCACTGTCCACTCTCCACCAGTCTCCTTCACCAGTTCCTTCGCATCTTCCTTGTCTTATAATGCCGGTGCCCCCCAGGATGGGATGTTGTGTTCAGTTTGGATGGGGTGATCAGCAAGACCCAGTGGGATGACATTTGAGGAAGGACTTGAAGAAGGTGAGGGCAGAGCAGTCTTCCTTGGGAGGAGGGGGACAGCAAAGCAAAGGTCCTGAGGCAGAAGCAGGCCTGGCTCATTGGGATCAAGAAGTGAGCGAGGAGACCAGGCTGGGAGGACCGAAGGTCTCAGGGAAGACTCACTTTGACGCTCAGTGGAAGGGGAAGCCACAGGAGGGGTCTGCACATTCGAATGGGATGTCTCTGGCCTCCATGCTGGGCACATGGGGTAAGGGCAGAAGTTATGGTGATACAGAAACAAGGTGTACACTATGAGGGGCTTAGACCAGGGAGCTGGCGGAGAAGGGTTCCAAACATGTCAAAGGGATGTGTTGATGGATTGCGGGTTTTTGTGATTTCTTCTTCAAGTTAATAAGGTAGCTTTGTCTATTTTGAAGATTCATAGCAACAGATTTATCCTTGAGGAGTATCTGGTCACGCCCATCCTGGCGTCTGGCACTTAGCAGGTGCTCAGTAAAAATACGTTGGCTCTCTGAGTGAGCCCGTCGGAGGGCATCCTAAGTGTGAGCCAGGGGGCTGTTCTCGGAACCCCCAGGCTGCTGGGGGAAGGCACACCAGGACTAATGCCATTGCCTGCTCTGTTCCAGCTGCTTGGCGAAGACCGGTTTCAAGACATTGAAAAGATCAAGACCATTGGCAGCACCTACATGGCTGTCTCAGGCCTGTCACCTGAAAAGCAGGTAAGGGAACTCTTGGGGCTCAGCCACAACCTCTGGCAGGGACCTCCCTGTTGTCACCCCGCCGCAGGCAGTGAGGCTGCCGTCACAGGAGGCTGGGGGGGGAAGGGGGTGGGTAGGGAGAACAACCATGGACCGGCTCCTGCGGTTGTGTGGCGCATCTTGCTCTGGAGCTAAGCAGAGTCCACTCCACGAAGCGATGCTTCTTCATGACTGACAGCCCCCTTGGCTTCCTTATGAACCCCTCTGTCCAGGTGACGAACAAAATCGGGGCCGGAAGTTCCCAGATTATGACTTAGTTGCGGGGGCTGCTGACCCCCTGATCCTAGCCTGTTGTGTTTTTGTTGTTGATGATGTTCTTGCTTCGGTTTTCTCCTCCAAATTCAGGACCCAAAGTAGCATGTAATAATAACAACAAGGAAAACAATAGCTCCTGCTCTTTTGAGTGCGGCCTGTGTGCCAGGCTCACGTGTGAAGCGGGAACACAGACAGCCGCCTGCCGGGGTTAGTGGACGCATCACCCGAGATAATGTCCCGCTCCCACGCAAGGCCTTGCCCCTCAATCAGTGTCACCTAGACATGAGTCTAAGTGACTCCACAGAAGGAACCCTTGTCCCTTCTCTCATCCTGCCTTTACTTTCTTTCCCACTAAACACCTAGAACTGTCTGGCAGGAGAACCAAGCTAGGAACTGGTCCCTGTGCCCGGCACTCCGGAGCAGGGTCTCTGGGACAGCTTGCAGCCAGACCTGGCCGGCCCCCTGTGCTTGCAGATCAGATGTCACTGGACACAGCCACACTCACTGCTTGTACTTTGTCCACGGCTACTTTCAAACTACAACGGCAGAGCCGAGTAGTTGCACCACAACTGTGGCCCACGAAGCCTGAAATCTGTGCTGCTCGGCCCTCTGCCCAACCCGTTTGCCAGCCTCGGCTGCATCAGAGCACAGAGTTCAATCCCTCCCATCCGCTCCCTGTGAGGCAGGCAGGGCCAGGGTGCTCAGGGCATTTGACAGATGACAGAACTAAGGCTCAGAGGCTGTGGAGTTTGGTGAGTGAAGCACCTCAAAGGAAACAGACACGGGTGGAAACATTACACATATGTACATAGGAGCATGTGTATACACATACATGTACATACACAACACTATACATAATGTACATATACACACACCCCCAACACTATACATAATGTACATATACACACACCCCCAACACTACACATAATGTACCTATACACACATGCACACACACACCCCCCAACACTACACATAATGTACCTATACACACATGCACACACACACACCCCAACACTACACATAATGTACCTATACACACATGCACACACACACACCCCAACACTACACATAATGTACCTATACACACATGCACACCCCCCGCCAACACTACACATAATGTACCTATACACACATGCACACACACCCCAACACTACACATAATGTACCTATACACACATGCACACCCCCCGCCAACACTACACATAATGTACCTATACACACATGCACACACACCCCTACCCCCAACACTACACATAATGTACCTATACACACATGCACACACACACACCCCAACACTACACATAATGTACCTATACACACATGCACACACACACACCCCAACACTACACATAATGTACCTATACACACATGCACACCCCCCAACACTACACATAATGTACCTATACACACATGCACACCCCCCAACACTACACATAATGTACACACACACCAGTGAGCGCGGACAGGAACGCAGCCCACCAGCCTCGAATAGACAGGGGTAGGTAGGTCTGGGGAAGAATTACGAGGACCCACACCTATTGTCCTCTCTCATGCAAACCCCCTGTGGTCCCATGTTTGCAGACATGGAGGGCCACGTCTGAGGGACGTGGGGTGGGGTTGGGACGCGGGGCAGGCCCCTCGCCCGATGCTCACGCTTGCCGGAGCATGAGTGCCTCTCTCGCTCCCCAGCAATGTGAAGACAAGTGGGGGCACCTGTGCGCCCTGGCCGACTTCTCGCTCGCCCTGACCGAGAGCATCCAGGAGATCAACAAGCACTCGTTCAACAACTTCGAGCTCCGGATCGGTGAGTGGCTGCGATGCGTAGCAGCTGGGGACCCTGGGCTGCCTTGGCCTTGGGGCGTCTCAGGCCCTCCCAGGCCTGGGCGTCGACCCAGGGACGCTCTTCCCTGCAAAATGCAGCAGGCTCGGTGTGACCCTGCCGAGGACGGGGACAGGGCCGGCTCAGGCTCCTGCGGCAACCTCTCTCCCACCTCCTGCGGGGCGTCCTTCCCACGTGGGCCTTGCCCAGAGAGGCAGCTGACTCACCAGCCATTTCGTCCTGACCTCTGTCCCCCCGGCAAGCGGGCAGGCCCTGTACTGGTCCTTCCAGATACTGCCCTTCAGGCAAAAGCAGGAGCCGTCAGGCGGGACAGGCGGAGAGCAGAGCCTAGGGCACTTCCCGTGGCTGTGATTTAGCGACAACGACAGTCACGCAATGTGAACAGTCACCCTTTATCGCGTGTGTCACGTGCTGATTTCCTCAGCGTCTCTGCTGAGCCCGGGGGGCCTCCCGAAGCCCCAGGAAGCCCCTGAGATCCCGTTTCGCAGACGCGTAAACTCAGCTCGAAAAGGGGGGGACTAACGATTGCACGGCCCGGATGTCGCCCCAGCAGCGCCTCCCGGGGGGTCGGAGACCAGCGACATTCTGGCTGCCGGGCTGCGATCGAAAGCCCTCGTGGCTGCAGCCCTGGCGTTAGACCCCGTGGCTGCCGCGCCATTTCGCCAAACACCAGTTCCCTTAGCAGCTTCCAAAACAGGTCAAGCGATGCCGACGTCCGACTCGCCTGGCCTAAGGGGCCGAGAGGAATCGCGTTCCGTTTTTGATCTGTGCCCGGGGTGTTCGGGGCTCGTTCCGACGTCTCCCCTGGACTTGGCGTGTCCTTTCTGAGGTCGCGGAGCGGGAAAGCAGAGCGGAACTCCAGGCCTGAGCGAAAGGGGTCTTCCGCATCATTTCGGGACGCACCTCTGCGGGGAGGGCCACCCCGTGTGATGTGGGGTGCGGCTGGCGGAGTTCGGGGTCAGAAAGTCATCTCCCCAACGGGACTGAGCTGTGGGTCCTCGGTGACTCGCTCAGCAGGTTCCGGGGAGTCATTGCAACGCCGAGTGTCAGTAGCCTGGCGTCCCACAGACTGAGCTCAGTCAGTGTCCACGGGAGAACAGGGACCCTTCCTCTCGAGCACCCACCGGCCGCGGGGTCCTGTGGCAATGGCTTTGCTGATATCATCTCGTTTCATCTTCCTTTTCTTGTTTCCACTTGACAGATAATAAAAAGGGAGGCCCAGCCTGGTGGGCGCGGCTCAGGGGTTGAGCATCGACCTCTGAAAGAGGATGTCAGGGTCCATTCCCGGTCGGGGCACAGGCCTGGGTTGTGGGCTCAGTCCCCGGTGTGGGGCGTGCGGGAGGCAGCCGATCAGTGATTCTCTCTCATCATCGATGCTTCTCTCTCTCCCTCTCCCTTCCTCTCTGAAGTCAATAAAAATATATTTTTTTAAAGTATATTTTATTGATTTTTAGAAAGTTAGAAACATCAATGAGAGAGAAACATCGATCAGCTGCCTCCTGCACACCCCCTACTGGGGATATGCCCGCAGCCAAGGTCCATGCCCTTGACCGGAATCGAACCTGAGACCTTTCAGTCCGCAGGCCGACGCTCTATCCACCGAGCCACACCGGTTTCGGCAAAATATATATATATATTTTAAAATAGATCCAAATCGGATAGGCGAGGGACGAAGGTCACACGCCCGATGAGGGACAGACTCGGGACCCTGCAATCCACCCGCAGAAATCGCCCCCTCCGAGGTCGCTGCCCCAGGCGGGTGTGGCCACCTCGTACGTCCCACTTCCCTCACCTCCTCTCCTCCGCCCCCCCCGCCACAGGCATCAGCCACGGCTCGGTGGTGGCCGGCGTCATCGGCGCCAAGAAGCCGCAGTACGACATCTGGGGGAAAACGGTGAACCTGGCCAGCCGCATGGACAGCACAGGCGTCAGCGGCCGGATCCAGGTCCCCGAGGAGACCTTCCTCATCCTGAAGGACCAGGGCTTCGCCTTCGACTACCGGGGGGAGATCTACGTGAAGGGCATCAGCGAGCAGGAGGGCAAGATCAAGACGTACTTCCTCCTGGGCCGGGTGCAGCCCAACCCGTTCATCCTGCCCCCGAGGCGGCTGCCGGGCCAGTACTCGCTGGCCGCCGTGGTCCTGGGCCTGGTGCAGTCCCTCAACCGGCAGCGGCAGAAGCAGCTCCTCAACGAGAACAACAGCTCGGGCATCAAGGGCCACTACGCGCGGCGGACGCTGCTGACGCCGGGCGGCCCGGAGCCCGGCGCCCCGGCCGAGAGCCCCGACAAGCCCGACCTGCCGTAGCGGCGGCGCCTCTGTGTCCCCTTTCTTTTGTATTTCTTTTATATATAAAATAAATGTACTAATAAAAAGGTTTAATTTTTTTTAGAACGAGCATGGTCTCGGTCTTTGAAGGCACTGCTGGGTCGAAGGCGCCGTGGGAGTTGCTCTCGGGCCACCAACAGGGTCGTGTCACCGGCAGGTTCACAGGGAAGCCCAAACAAGGCCCCGTGTCTGTCCATGAGCGAGCGGGGGGGGCGGGGGGGCTTTGGGAGGGCGGGGAGGGGCGGCTCACAGCTGGTGGGAGACAGGGCAGGTCAACAGACTTGATCGGATGCGATAACAGAGAACAGCCAGCAGGGGGCGCCCGCTAGACTTGGTGCTGTTCCCAGGGCCGCAGGAGCTTCGACAGACCCGGGTCTCAGGCTGCCTCCTGGGTGCAGGGAGAAGGGGCTCTGGGCAGTCCTTTCCTTCTTCCCTAAAGCCAGAAAGAGGTGAAAGATCACACGTGATCCTAGGTCTTGATTCTGTTTAGAGAACGAAGGCCCAGACCGGCCAAGACTCGCCAACCCAATAGAACCAGAGCCGGCACCGAGGACCGGGCGCCTCCCCCGGGCCCTTCGGGGACTCTGTGCGGGGCTCTGGCCTCCTTCCTCTGCTCACCGCACAAGGTCACCCCGTACCCAGGGCTCACGGAGTCCTCCCCGTCCCTTAATGAGCGTGGCCGGAAGCCCCGTGACATCTGCCAGCCCCCGGTCCCTCGTCAGACCCCTGCTGTGGACCAACACAAACTCAGCCTCTTCGCAACTCACACACACGAACACACACCCCTCCCACACCCACACCCACACCCACACACACCCCTCCCACACCCACACACACCCCTCCCACACCAACACCCACATACACCCCTCCCACACCAACACCCACACACACCCCTCCCACACCCACACACACCCCTCCCACACCAACACACACACACACCCCTCCCACACCCACACACACCCCTCCCACACCAACACCCACACACACCCCTCCCACACCAACACACACACACCCCTCCCACACCCACACACACCTCTCCCACACCCACACACACCCCTCCCACACCCACACACACACCCCTCCCACACCCACACACACCCCTCCCACACCCACACACACCCCTCCCACACCCACACACACACACCCCTCCCACACCCACACACACCCCTCCCACACACACACACACACACACCCCTCCCACACCCACACACACCCCTCCCACACCCACACACACCCCTCCCACACCCACACACACCCCTCGCACACACACACACACACACACACACACCCCTCCCACACCCACACCCACACACACCCCTCCCACACCCACACCCACACCCACACCCACCCCTCCCACACCCACACCCACACCCCTCCCACACCCACACACACACACACCCCTCCCACACCCACACACACCCCTCACACACACACACACACACACACACACACACCCCTCCCACACCCACACCCACACACACCCCTCCCACACCCACACACACCCCTCCCACACCCACACCCACACCCACACCCACCCCTCCCACACCCACACCCACACACACACCCACAATGTGGGCGGAGCATCCAGGCATGCGCAGGCTTTACCACCATTCTAGAAAGAGGAGGTGGAGCAGCAGATACCCTGGAAATAACACATTATCTTCAGATTGAATGTTAGGTGTCTCCCCCTTAAAGGGCCATCCCTCCACCCTCCAAGCCAGTGGTCACAAACTCATGCGTCCACACAGCCAAATACCAACAGGACGACAACTGAAATTTCTTTGAGAGCCAACATTTTTTTTCAACGTAAACTACTTCTAACGCCACTTCTTCGAAACAGACTCGCGCAGGCCGTGGCGTTTTGTGGAAGAGCCAGCCACACTCAAGGGGCCGAAGAGCCGCACGTGGCTCGCGAGCCGCCGTTTGCCGACCACAGCTCCAAGTGCACGCCCATCATCCCCAACCTCACACCGTCCCTCACCGGTTCCACCCGGTCCCTCTGCTGCCCCGCCCTCTCCCTTTCAGGAGCCAAACCTGACGCCTCCATGGTCTCATGCCAAGGAGCAGAAACTCTTCTTCCTTCGCCCCGCGAGCCGTCACCGGCACCTCGTCCACTCCATGGCCACCGCCCGCGGGGCCATGTGCCAGGTGCTGAGACCAGTGAGAAACCCTCAGACGCGCGGACACTGAAGCCCAACCCGCAGGCAGGCGGGGAGGGAGGGAGTCCGCGGACAGGAGAGCAGCAGGAGCGGAGGCCCTGGGGTCGGCCCTGTGGGGTCCGCCCTGTGGGGCCAGGCCCTGGGGTAGAATGAGGAGAGTGAGGGTGGTGTGGGATGAGCTTAGAGGCGGCCAAGAGCCAGCCTGAGCAACCGTTCTGTGCTTCCGTTTGTTCGGATGAGCTCCGGCCACGACCTTCAACACCAACGTCTCAGCGAGGCATTTTCCCCAACAAAGAGAGACTCCGATCGGGTCACGGGGAGAAGGCTGACCCCAGCCAGAAGCAGGGCAAGCAGTCAGCTCCCTGCCCTCTACCCAGAGGCCCTGGGCCCCAGAGGACCGACTGACCGCACACGAGCCGTCGCCTTAGGGACGCGGCTCCCCTTTCTGCATTTGGGGGGTGGGGGGGGGGGCTTCTTAAAAGAACCTGGGAAAGCAAACTGGCCCCGGACAAAGACACTGTTGAGGCCGCCCGTTAGGGACCCCGCGTGCGCCCCTCTGGGGACACTGGGTGGGTGGCAGGACGGCCTCTGATGAGTGTGGACACACGTCACCACACCCCCCACGCACACACTGCCCAAGAAGACACCGCAAGCTGGGACTTGTCTCCCCCAACACCAATCCATTTGTTGCTGAAATAAATCTCTGCTCCGTGGCCTGTGTTTGGGCTGAGCCGAGCGGGTCGCCGCCCGGTGACTGTCCTGAACGCTGACCAGGGGCCTGGAGAGGGACAGGGAGGGGCCGTGCACCCACACCCACTCCAGTCTCCGCATGGAGCAGGTGACACGTGGATTCAAAAAGGCTTGGGGGGGGGGGCGTGTCCTGGGCAAGAGGGAGGGCGGGCAGGGAAGGGTACAGGAAGCCACACCCCCACCCAGTCCTGGGAGCCCTCTCTCAGGTCCTCTTCCGGGACCCAGAGCCACACCCCCAGAGGAGCACATCTCCCCTGGGCTCCTGGCCGCCAGCTGCCCAGGCCCTGGACTCGCTCTCCCTGCTTTGCTGGGTGCTCATTTCTGTGTTGCTTGCGGAGCTCACAGCCCCTTTGACACAAGCCTCGGTCTCGGGTTCCAGTTCTTCTCCTGCTCTGCTGGCCTCCTTGTAACTCATTTCCTCCTCTGCTGTGGAGGCTTCAGAGAGCGGCAGGGACGGCCCCCTGCAGGAGCCTGGGGCAGAGGAAATGCCATTAGCTTCCCATACCAGGAGCTGGGAAGGGGGTGGGCTTCTCACCTGTGGCCAAGCCTCTGTGGAGGAGAGGGTGGGGGCGGGAACAGGAAGGCCTGGGCAGAGCCAGCCCTGAGCCCCGAGCCCTGAGCCCTGAGGAGGCTGGGAGCTGGCGCTGGCGATGCGCTTGTGTGGGACACAGGATTCGGGGAGAGTGCGGGCAGCCAAGACGGCTATTTCTTTCTCTTTTTTTTAATATGTTTTTTATTGATTTTTTACAGAGAGGAAGGGAGAGGGATAGAGAGTTAGAAACATCGATGAGAGAGAAACATCCATCAGCTGCCTCCTGCACCCCCCGCCCCACTGTCTCTAAAAATCAATGGGGAAAAGAATCATCAGGTGAAGATTAACCCCCCAAAAAGGGGGGGGGGCTGGTTAAATGAGGGGATCACTGGTAAGGAGGTGATATTTGGGGTGAAATCTGAAGGAGTCAGCATTCAAAATAACACCTGGCTCACAACGCGGTGATAAGTGTCAAGATTGCTAACGGACTGCCGTATAAAGAGGCGGCACCCAGCCCACAGCCCAGCCTGACGGCTCTCCCCACCCCCGGTGCCCCAGGGGGGACCCAGCAAGACACAAGGTGCCGGCCCTTCCTTGTGCACCTTCACAGCCTCCAGACCGAGGTCAAAGCCCTCGCATCTGAGCAGCCATGGCCACTTCGGAGAGGAGCATCGCTCGCCTCGAGAGGGGCTCACAGGCCAGGAAGGAGGGCAGAGGGAGCTCTGTTTCCTGGCGCAGCGAGATCAGATCCAGGGAGGAGGGCAGCTGCCCTGAGAACCCATCTTGACATTGGGACTCGCTTTCCTTTGCTGCCATCTGGTGGTCGAACCTGGGAACAACAGCCTGCACTGTTCCCACAGTCAACTGCCGTGGTTGGCTCCCTGGGAACCAGGCGCTGCTCTGGACGCTGCTGCTGGACAGGGAGCTGTGGACAAAGCCGACAAAACCCCCTGCCCTCATGGGGCGTGCACTCCAACTGAATGTGTCATACACAGCCGCATAAAGGCTGGGGAGATGACAAGGGTTCGAGGGAAAGGAACTGCCTTGACCGCACAGCTTGCAGGTGGAAAAGCTGACCTGAGAGCTCCCTGCACAGCCCGCCCCCCCCCCCCCCCTCGGCCTTCCCAGGAGCCAGGCAGAAGGATGGGAGGTTGGCTCTCAGACTCTGTGAAAATCGCTTCATCGGAGCACGGCCGAGCCCACCTGGAGACAGGGTGCCTCTGGGCATCATGAAGTCAGGAAAACCTCCCCCGATTCTGGAAGGCGGGCTGGTTTCCCTCCTCAGTTACCCTAGGAAGCCCAGGAAGCCTCGGGTAGAACGGGCTGGGAAGGCTGTGGAGAGGAACTCTGGGGCCCAAGTCTCACCAGCTAACGGTGATGAGTATTAAACCGTGGCCCCGTGCGTGTGTACATCAAGTAAGCGCTTTTCAAAGAAACTGAATGAAAACGTAAAAGGCAGCGTGCACAGGAGGGCCGGGCGCCGTTTGGTGAAACTTCCTCTTGAGTCACTTACACACGATGTGAGGGTCCCTGGGTCGCAGCGTAACGCCTACTCCTACCTGTGAGGAGCAGTTTAAAGTTTTGAAAACCACTCATTTAAGTGGCCGGACTCCAGGTTTAGAGTCTTCGTTTTCCTCCACGATGTTTCTGAGTACTCCACAATAGAATGTTGTCACTTTTGTAAAAAGTGGAGGTCTTTTTCAATATGAGGGGGAAAAAAAACATTCACTCTTAAAGAAAAATTGAAAGGCGGATGTTTCTAACTTCCTGTCCCTCTCCCTTGCTCTCTGTAAAATAATCAATAAAATACATTTAAAAAAAAGACCCACAGTCTAACGTGAGTGCCGATTCTGGCAACCACCACCACCAAGCCTGGAGAGGGGGCGCTGCAGGTGTAGAAATAAGCTAAAGGGAGACCTCGTGGCTGGAGCTGTGTCTGAACACACACTCAGACTATGCTCTAAAGGCCGAAGGAGAGAACGGGATGTGACCCAAATAGAAACCGACTCTAACAGAGAGGGTCCACGTCTGACTGTAAAAGGACCATTGGGGCTACCACCTGGAGAAGGGATTGGAGGCGAGTCAAGTGGAAGAGCAGGCCATCAGAAGGCTACTGCGCTCGTCCCCGGAACCGAGAGGTGCACCCCGGCCACTTACCTCCTCCCTCTCTCTCGTTAGAGCACACCGAGGCCCTGTGAGACCTGGGGGAGCCCGACTGCTTCTACATACAGGGGAGGGTCTGCAAAGGAAGCTCACGGCCCTTCAAGGTTAGCTATGTCCTTTACCATCCAAACGTCTGCTCTTCTCCACTGACTAATAAAAGGAACCCTCCCCATCCAAACACTCTAAATTAGGAACTGAACCTTTCGCTTACAGCATCCGTTACCTGGAATGGTGAACACCAGATGCAGGAGAATGGCAGGGATTAGGAACTTCCGCCAAGAGAGCCATTTTTAGGAAGGATCCAGATTGTCTTTCACTCCACCACCTCCGGTCCGCCTCCCGCTCCCACCCCTCAGCTGCTTCTTGAGCTGGGACTCGCTCACCTGCCTGACAGCAGTTCTCTTGGGCTGGGGCATCGTGGAGAGGAGAGGGGTGGAATCCCAAAACACCCAACAGGCAGAACTGTGGCTAAACTAAAAACAGGAAGAATCCCATAGCCGCTATGCTTGTTAAGAGCTTACGATGGGTCGGGCACTGTGTTAAGAACTGAATGCACCTGCTAAAGCCACTGAAATGTCTCCCCGATTCATTGCCACATTGCCATTCAAGATCACCTTGGTCCCTCAGCCGGTGTCCCCAGCCCAGCAAGATGCCACAAGCCACAGAGAGGGAACGCAATATGGTGGCGGCCGGGTGCTTACAGAAATCTAGCCTTCAACCTCTTCCTAACCATCCAGGTCCCAATCCCGAGTCTGGATGTCTCCATTGTGTCCTTTTCTGCTGCTCCAACGTGCTGGCCACGTGAACTATGGGCTCATCTCCCCACCGGCCGGGACCAGCTCTGAGATGCTGCTGAGCACGCTTGTCCTGGAGCTCAATCCCTCCTCGCAGGCTTCCTGCCCGGCCGTCCTGACAGCTTGGGCGGGTGAGACCTGCCCCTCCTCCCCCTGCCCTCCCCAGGCAGGTCCCAGGGACCTAGAGGAAACCGCAGAAGTGTGACAACACTCCTGGTGAGGAGCAGAGCCTGGACTCCAAGTCGAATCTTCTGTCGGACAACCCATGCCTTCGAGAAGCTTGTCCCACTGCCCCTCACAAGTGCTCCCAGATGCCTGCTGAACAGAACTGAAGGGAGGATTTAGCCCAAAGGAACAGCCTTCCATCGGTGGTACTTTTCACCTTTGGTGCCATATCTATGCGCGCAGGACTTCTTCAAAGTCCCTGAAATGAACGGACAAAGGCTCCCCTTTCTGAAGGCCGGTCCAGGATAGCCCAGCTCCATCCCGGGCTCTTTCACACTCTGAATATAGACTCCGCCTACATGTCAGAGCTTTGACATTCACTGAAGTAGAAGACAGATAACATCCCAAGAGGGGTGGGGCAGAGAAAAGCCAGAAACGCAGAAAGCTGGCCAAGGTTTACAAGCTGGGGCAGGGTCCAGCGCCCAGGACTCGGCCACGCAACGGCCAGCCCCACCCTCTCGGAGAAAGCTAGTGCTGGGCCAGTCTAGGGAACGACTCGTCGCTGTTTTTAAAGTGACACCAACAGAGGTCACACGCTGTGCCCACACAGACCCAGCAAAGCTGAGGGGCAAAACTGAAACTGGAGTCTGAGGGATCCCAGTGTATGTGACCCCACGTCTGGTAACCCTACCGCCTGGGGCGCTCCTCCCCCCCACTATGCAGTGAGGAAACCAGGCAGGCCTGAGTTAGAAACCCTCACTGTGACCTCTATGGCCTTGGGCATGTTACTAACCTCTCCAAGCCTCCGAGTTCTTCTCTAAAGAGGAGGACAATCATGGAACCTACCACACAGGTGTGTTCCAAGGATTAGAAGAGAGAATGTATCGAAAACATTTACTGGAATATGAAAAAACTCAAATGCTGTTAGCTCGTATTTTATTAACAGTGGACGCCCTTCTAATCTTTAGGAAGGTTTCTAGCTATTTCAGAGAGTCAGCTGAGTTAAAACCTTCAGGGAGTAGACCATTCAGGAAGTCTAGAGCAGCGGTCGGCAAACTGCGGCTCTGCCGACTGATGAGTTTGCCGTCGACTGGGTGGGATAGGGGCTTAATCACGAGGAACAACAGCAGCCTGTCATTGTTGGAATTGAGAGTCTAGGTCAGCGGTCGGCAAACTCCTTAGTCAACAGAGCCGCAGTTTGCCGACCGCTGGTCTAGAGCAATAAACCTCCCAATTACAAAGTTTGGATTTGTTCCTTTCAATGATTTTGAAATTGTCCTTCAATGAGACCTCATAGACGAGAGCATGCCTTCTCTCCGGATACTTCCTTGTGTCACATAACATTCTGATTTTAGATTCCCCAGGCCCAGCAGAATGGGAAGTTACCATGCTGCCGTTTGTTCTCAAATACGTCCGCGCCCGCTCTGCCTGGCAGCCCAGGACCGGACGCAGCAGCCCTTTGTTAACAGTAGGAGCCCAAAGTATCACATTCAGTGGAACAATTTACTCACCCTACCCCCAGACACCCCTTTTTCTGTCCTTATTTTCAAAAGTGATGTTGAATATTGGTTTCTCTATTCCTTGTACCCCGATGGAACGTCCACACACAGATAAAGAAAGCATAGCCCCTAGTACTGGTTTTTTTTTCCCATTCATATATTCAAATAATGTGTACTGAGTGCCTACATAACAGTGCCAGTCATATACTCGATGCTAGGGACAATGGTGAGCAAGCCAGGGACATGATTCTTGCTCCCCCAGAGACCTTTGGGCTAGCAGAGAGATAGTAAATCAACACGGAGAAAAATAACTACATAATTACCATTGTAATAAGAGCTGGGTGAACAAATGAAGGGGTTCTCAGAGCTTTGAACAGGTTGCTGATGTGGCCCTGAAAGAGATTGGTCCCTTCCTATTTCACTGAGCTGAACGTGGAGGGGAAGAGCCCGATGGTGGACACATACGGTTTTAGGCAAAAACACTAAAAAAAATCAGAAAGCCTGACCAAAATCACAAAGCAGGGAGTTGGGAGGGAGACAGCATGAGGTCAGATTTGTGTGGCTGGTACCAGAAGGTCAGCTGTCTCAGCATCGGTCGCAACCTTTGGTTCCAACCTTCCTACGGTCTCCTTTGGTTCTGCGGAGACTGGAAATCTGAAAACCGCATTTCCCCGGCTCCCTTGCAGCTAGGGTTCCGGATGTGATCCAGGGTTCCCTACTGGTCTTACTGACTCAGGACCTGTGCAGAACTGGGTTAACCAGGGAGAGAGGAGTCAGTGGGCAAGGCAGCATTTTGCTGCCGCAGATCTGGAAGGGACAGCATAGACTGAGCCGAAAGATGAACTGTGGCGTGAGTAAGACTTGATTTTCACGTTAGACAACCGTCATCTCTTATTTTATTTCTACTCCCAAGAAGGCCAAGCTAGCCTTGATTAACCAGCACATTCTCAGAATCCGAAGCTTACTCTCCAACATTTTAAAGTTGTAAAATGTTGGGGGTTTTTAAGAATTTCAAGCCTTTTGGAATTTCAAGGCTTCTGGAATGTTTCCTATAAATAATTTGAAGTAGGAATCATTTTTTCCTTCTGACAAGCTAATTATATCAACTCCACATTTTAAACATTTATTAAACAGTCCTCTCCCCACTGTCATTGCCATCATATGTCAAGCTCCCGGTTTTCTGTGTAAAACTGTTTCTAGAGAATCCATCCTGTTATGTTATTTACAACATGTCTGAAACTTGATAAATATAAAATTAATTTATTTTAAAATAATATAGTCATTCCTTTCTTCAAATCATATGCTCAATATATATTCTCTTGGTCAAGAAAGTAAAAAACTAGCTCAAATTCAAGGGGTAAGAAAAGACACTCCTTTCAAGGGGAGGATTTGCAAAATAGCTTGCAAAGGATAGGCAAAGAATCGAGCATAATTTTTAAATTAATCTGTCACAGGCAATGTCTCTCCTTACCTCTAATGACAATTAAATATTTAACATGCTTGTTAATATTGACCTACTCATTTAATATGACTTTATATTTTCCCTACAAAGCCCAAATTGTTTGAATATTGCTTACATACTTAAACTCAGACAAGGATCTTGGCATGTTTTAAATCCTTACAAACCCCATTCCCATCTTTTATGCATTTATTGTCCAAAATTTTATTTCCATCATTTGACTTAAATACGAAAGCTGTGTGTGTCATGCGCAGATTTAACTCACTGTAGATAATTACACACATATTTCATCTTTCCTGTACATTGTTCACAGTTTCTTCTCACATCTTCTCTCTTGCATGTTCATTTTTCTTCGTCAGGAATTTTTATCCTTCCAGCAAATACATCTGAGCTGTAACTTCCTTTCTTCTTTGTAGGCTAAAAATAGCAATACTTTGCATTTACCCTTGAACGATTATTTGGTTCTCTGCATAATTCTGGGTATGAGTTATGTTATCTCTGCACTTTGGTGGAGGGAAATGCTGTACATATCCTGAGGACTTCAAAACCAGATGTCACATGTAGTGTTATTTTTATGGGAGAGGTAGGTTTGACAGTGAATCAGTTTAAAAGAATTGATTAAAGGGAAATAATAAGGTCCCTGTTACCGGGAAAACGGAAGTATGAGAAACACCTCTTTAACCATCCCACGTTCCCGGCCACACCCCCACGCCCGCAGCAGCCAGCTGCCCCACAAGGCCCAGTGGATCAACCAGCTGAACTCCAAACGACGAATGTGTAAAAAGCAAGAGCGTAGAACTTTTCTCTCTACAGACTTTTCCAGAACTCCCTGGCACTTTGCAGAAATGCTACTTTTATCACTTTCAGTTTAGGGGAGCAGTAAGTGTAGGATTTGCTTTGGAAGGAAGAGACTAGAAATAGCTTGTTACTGAGGCATGAAGAGACACCTGGGAGGTCTCCAAAGTCCCCAAGGGGAGAATCCCATTTACAGGGACAAAGTGACAACGGCCTCATCGATTTGGATTTCTAGATCTCCCTTTCCCAACCTCCCATCTGTTCTTCCCCTGAGCAGAGAGCTCAGATGCAACTCCCAAGCCCCCTCGTAATGCCATTAAGTGAAGCAGTCAATACAAACTTAATATCCCATCTCCCTCGATGGCGTGACGCTATAGCGACACTCAGGCTCACGCATCTCCTGTCAAATGTCCCTGTGCGCCCGCTCCCAGGCCGCCTGGCTTGGAGGGAAAGTAACGAAGCTCAGTGGGCGAACTGCCCTGCAGAGTGAGCCACGGAGGCAGAAAGGAAAGGGAATCTGTCCCTTGTTCTCAGGTCTCGGGACTCCAGAAGGAGGATGACTTCCCCGTCAGCCTCACCCACAAGTCGAGGGAGACTGGAAACCATTTTTAGAAACTGAACATCTATTCTTAGTTGAGACAAAAGAAAATGGACACGGTCCCAAGTCCCCGAAGGGGGTGTCCATTCTCTTTCTAGAAAACAGTCTGGGAGCATCTATTTAAAAACGCATACGCTGCCGAAACCGGTGTGCCTCAGTGGATAGAGCGTCAGCCTATGGACTGAAGGGTCCCAAGTTCGATTCCCATCAAGGGCATGGACCTTGGTTATAGGCACATCCCCAGTAATGGGTGTGCAGGAGGCAACTGATTAATGTTTCTCTCATTGATGTTTCTAACTTTCTATCCCTCTCCCTTCCTCTCTGTAAAAAACCAATAAAATATATTTTTAAAATATAAATAAATAAATAAAAACACCTATGCTCTCCCCCACCGTTTGCATTATCTCGAGAGAATCCAGTGTGTAAGCACAAAATACATCCAGATATTTACTGTTCAGTTATTTGCAATGGCCAAACCCTGAAACAACTTCCATGTTCATCGACAGGAAATTAGTGGGAGAACTATGGTGTCTATGCTATGGAACAGAATGTATCTCTTACAAATAAAGAGGTGTGTGGTGTGTGTGTGAGTGTGTGTGTGAGTGTGTGATGAACTGGAGGAATGTCCATGACATGTTATTAAGTAGAAAAAAGTAGTAAGTGGGAAAAAGCAAGCATTAGTTACTCTCCCTGCAAACTAGCGCAGGTCACAATCAGCAGCAGGATGTAGCCGGATCAGAGCTGACCAGAATCCACAGCGTGTCCTCTCACTGGTTAAGCAGCTGCCTGTCCAGATGGACCTAAACTCACTTAAGATCCTGGGGTCAATGGGGTTAACATAATCTCTCTGTGACTCTCCCTCAAGAAAGCTATCGATTCCCTAGACCCATCTTTCACTGGAGGACGCTAATCTGCTAATGGCCCTTTCAAGCGAGGCACAGGTCCAGCATCTTCTGCCGAGGGACCACAGGTCTGTCTGTACTGCCTTTCAGAGAACTAACTGCAGATCGATGCTGGCTACTCCATCTGCAAATGCTCTGCCCGGAGCCAGCGCTGGCCTCCAGGACAAAGGCCAGCACGCCTTGTCGTTGGCAATAACATGTGTCTGACCGTCACATCCCTGGAGGGAGCCAGCAGGTCTTGTCCAGGACATGAGCCTCTGCGTGCACGGAACGGCTCCAGCCAGACAGACTCAGCACGGAGATCTCACAGACACAGACACGGACGCCAGAGGAGAAAGTCCTCAGAGAACATAATCCGGAACTGATGACAGAGACCTTTTCTTAAGACACAACTCTGACAGGGTCATCCCCATCCTTAATGGCTCCCCGTCAACTGCAGCATAATCATAACACCATCAGCAAGACTGTAGTTCATCACATATTGTAGTTCAACCCACCATCAATTAGAAGCTGTGCCTGTACTTGTCTACCTCTAAGCAAATATACATCTGCCAGTTAAATGGTGACACACAGTCCTGGGGAGAGTATGAATGGATGACACCACTGGCTGCTTTGAGAGGTTTCTCCTCTATTTTGAGGAATTTGGCAATTTCCGTTGCAATGCTTTGTGTTTGAGGGGCAACCCTGGTCGCACGCACCGTGGTAACAGAACAAACAGCACTGTCTCACGTGGGTGTGTTCCTGCTCTGAGCCTGTAAGGCGCTGGGTTTCGCTTTGCGAGCAGATACAGAATTGCTGTTATCCTGCCAATAAAGATTTGCTTCACTAATTTCCCATCTCCCTCCTGCTGCTGTTTCCACGCTTTTTAGCAGATGTAACTTTTCAATCCAATACCAAATGACGGTGTATTCTTGTAGATATATTTTAAGTGGCAACGAAACTCAACACCCATTAAGTCAACGATGTGTATCCTGCCATGGACATCGGGACAACATGGACAGTGTGCCCACGTTCACGTGTGCACCGAGATAACCCTGTCACGTCTGGTATGTGATTGGCAGGAATTGTAAAGTGCCCTCCACCAGAGATACACGCAAAGTTGAGAGATCTTATCCTATCGAAGAACAACAGGCATCTTAAAATCAATGAAATGAAAGAACAAGAGCTAGCTAGTGCTTACTGAGCACTTACTGTATGTCAGGCATGTTCCCAAGTTCTTTTCAGGTCTAATAAACTCAACCTGAGCACAACACTAGAAGAAAACGCCATGTATCCATCTTATAGATGAGGAACGAAAGCTCAGATAGTCAGGCAAACTTTCCCAACATCACCCGGACTCCTCCCCTTTCATTACTTCCCCTGGCCAACCCTCCCTCATCTTTGAAGACTGGATTCAGATCTTGCATCGTTCCCAAGCTGGCCACGATGGTTCCTCCTGAAACTTGAGTTAGGAGCCTGCGCTGTGCTTCTCTCACAGGTGAACTTCCCTCTCTACGCGCATTGATCCCCTTACATTTCATCCCCCTCTCGGAGCGGGTGGTAGGTCAACATGCAGTGGTTCAGAGTCCTGGCCAGTGACTTATATGACTGGGCCGGCCTTTGTGTGCTGGTGACTCAGGGTCTTGGGGTCACCAATCATTCAATGGTGTGGATGGCACATGCATGTCTGTCTCTCCTACTGCACCCTCTCCACATCCTCACCGTGGAGCCCTGCATCTGGCCCATCCTGGGCACTTCATAAATGTTTATAGAAGTGAGTCTACTGAGATGGGCCCATGGTCACCCAGCAAATCAAATGGGTTTGTCCATCTAGCCATCGGAACAATTTTTGGAGGTTCCATCCCATCCCCATTAGCAGGATCAGCATGAGGACAGGCAGGGAGCTAGGAAGAGAGATGCCTGAGAAACAAAAAAGATTCAGATGATAGCCACGGAGGGGAGCACGGGAGAGCCAGGGAGCCCCTGTCTGTGTATCTGACCTTCTCTCACCATCCCCTTCTCTCATCCATCACTGAAGATTAGAGCTGGGAGGACCCTATAGAAACTGGATCTGCCTATTTCAGGGGAAAGAAAATTGAGGCCCTGGAGGGGTCCTTCCTGGCCAGAGGCTCTCAGGCAGCGGCAGGTCCTGCCAAGTGCCCCATCCACTCCACCCCCAAGCCTAGAGGGCTGGTGGCTGAGCTCTTTCAAATTCAAAGGCAAGAATCACAGCAGGTGGTTCCCATAAACAGACTAGGATTCTAAACAGATCACTTTCCTCTTGGAAGGCCTTCCCTTTGGCAAGGAGCTTACTTGCTACATTTGGGGCCAAGACACATTTATCGACAGAGTTTTAAATGACTGAGAGACAGACATGTCTCAGGAAAGGGCTGATGGGCTCTCTCAGGACAACTCCACCAGCTGATCATCATACAAGTTCTGGCCGGAATCAATCATCCTTGGCAAAAAAAGACAGGGATGAAGCTGGGCCAAGACAGTAGAACATTGGGACTGGAGGCAGCGCCCAGTCCACTGAAAACTGGCTGCAGGAGCTCACCCAGGGCAGTGACAGACTCCCCAGGTTTCTAATCAATCAGAGGGGTTGGGAAGAGAATGAGACACCCTGTCTCCTGAATCACAGTGAAGTAAGGTAGCAATCATCTCAGGCAGAAACTGCTGTTTGGGTTCTGTACTTATTTGCTAAAACAAGAGAAAGTTATTTTGATTTTCTGGACTTATGTATGCTATCCCAATGCTCCATTGGTGACGGTTTGAATATCCCATTGATTGTGATCTCAGTGGTCATCGAAGCACATTCCTCTGGGAACTGGGACAGGACAATTATCTAAATTGCCTGAGTAGCTACAGATAGTGCGTTCCGGTTGACTCAGTGGTTTCAGAATCTGGACAGCACAATTATTCTAAATTGCCCAGGTGGTCCCAGATAATGTGTTTCTATTGATTCAGTGATTCCTTTTTACATTCCTATAAAAATGCTTTTCGAAAAACAGGTTCCTCATTCCTGACCCAAAGCTGTAATTGATACTGTTGTGATATTCAGCCAGTATAAGCCAGATGTGGCAACCTGTTCGGGGCTGTGAGGTTTGGTGCGCTCAATGGCTCCCTCGTATGCCGCCGGCTTTTAATAAATGACTACACAATTCGACTTCTTGAGGTGTCCTTTGTAAGACGGGGGTATACTACCACAGCAGCCCCTTGCCCTCCACCATTATGAGTCCAACACCACAGCAAGGGTGTCCTTCTACTACAAATTATTAGAAACAAGTCCCCCCTTGTTCCTGTGTCCTAATGTTTCCACACGGTGCAATGAATTACAGTTTGAAACTATCACCACAAGACCTTAAGAGACTTTATTAAAGAGAAGGTCTTGCCTGGCTGGCATGGCTCGGTAATTGAGCATCAACCTATGAACTAGGAGGTCATAGTTCAATTCTCAATCAGGACACGTGCCTGGGTTGTGGGCTCAGGCCCCAGTAGGGAGCATGCAGGAGGCAGCTGAACAATGAATCTCCTTCTCCACTGAAGTTCTATCTCTCTCTTCCTCTCCCTTCATCTCTGAAATCAATAAAAAGATATATATTTAAAATAAAAAGAGTAGGTCTTTCTTTCCCTTTTGCACCTCTGGTCCTGTGGAATGCCATAGTTGTTCTGGCCAAAGTCCAAAGTGCCAGCACAAACACCAGCAAGTGCACGGATCTGGCTTCTGCGTGTCTCGCTGATGTGAGGGGTGATCCTGTGTTAGCGCAAGTGAGAGGCCTATGAGTCAATTACATGTTGGCAGAGCAAAATCACTGTTATGCAATTCAGAAGTTACCGTGGAAACATGTGTAGGAATTCAGACATGCTACCATCTACTCCCGAGACTAGTAATGACTGTAGGGTAATCATTTCACAACGAGGAAATCGCCATCTTACCTTCAACAACAACTAACATGAACTGTCTGCAGAGAGGTTTCCGAGGCCCCCTGGGCGTGAACTGAAGGCTGAAACTAACAGTCCCAGCAAGGTGGGACAGGTAGGTGACCCCACGTGTGCACCTACTATGTGTGAGGAACCGTGAGGAGGTACAGAGAGAAAGTGACCTTCAATCCTTTTCCTTAAAGACACCTTTACCTTTGTGTGTCTGTGTGTCTGACCTCCTCTTGCCATCCGCCGGCATGCATCTGCCTTGGCAAGGAAGACTGTGATTTATTTCACCCGGGCAGGAGGACGAGGACTCTCCCCGCAGACATGCAGAGAAGAAGAAAGACTGTGACTTATTTCACCCGGGCAGGAGGATGAGGACTCTCCTCGCAGACATGCAGAGAGGAAGAAAGACTGTGACTTATTTCACCCGGGCAGGAGGACGAGGACTCTCCCCGCAGACATGCAGAGAGGAAGGAAGAACATGTGGGTTCAGATTTGGCCTACTAGAACAGAATTTCCGGGACAATATTGTGAAAGCCATACTTTATTAAGATCTATAGTAGATATTCCGTAAGTGCCAATTACCGTATCAAAAGCCAGACCTGCTGACGGGAACACAGGTTTACTGAAGCAGGGCACGGAGCGTGCTTAGCACGGGATGCTACGGAAGCCCCGCCGGAAAGACAGGAAACTGGGAGCCTTTCCGACCCAGGGGAGAAAGGAGAATGAGGTAGGGGAGCAAGCAACCAGACATGGCTGCGACCTCTAGAATTTCAACCCAGAGAATGAGACAGTTCAAAGGCTTTGCCAGAAACCTCCGGTGACAGTCACCCCCAGCATGGGACTGCCACACAGATGAGATAGGCCGAGGGACGGCCGAAATGGTTGCTCCTGAGCCTCCCTTAGCCCTGGCCCACCCCCAGCATGGAATGGACCCAGAAGTTTCTGCCTTTCTGGCGAAGAAGTTGGAAGGAAACTGCACTGAGGGCTTCTGCTGGCCTCCCAAGGTCAAGGAGTAAAGTGGCAGAGTCACTAGGACCCAGGACCAAGCGGTGGGCAGCCAGGCTGGATGAGGGAGGGGGGAGGGCAGGAGGGCGAAAGAGAGAGAGAGAGAGAGAGAGAGAGAGAGAGAGAGAGGTGCCAAGTCACACAGCTGTCCGTTAACCCAGTGGTCAGCAAACTCATCAGTCCTCAGAGCCAAATATCAACAGTGCAACGATTGACATTTCTTTGGAGAGCCACATTTTTTAAACGTAAACTTCTTCTAACACCACCTCTTAAACATAGACTCGCCCAGGCCGTGGTCTTTTGTGGAAGAGCCACCCTCCAGGGGCCAAAGAGCCGCATGTGGCTCTCGAGCCGCAGTTTGCCGACCACGACCTTAACCAATCATTCACCAAGGGCAGTGGATGAACACGGCGGGCGTAGACCGATAATGACCCCTCTCCTCGGCTGGCCCTGCTCTCCCAGCCGCAGACCGAGCCAGGCTTCCGTTGAACCGGAGGAAGGGCAGCGGCTGTGGGGGAGGAGCCTCAGTGGCCGCCACAGGTCGCACACGGCCGCTGCCAGGGACGCGGGAGCGTAAGGATGCCACCCCAGTGCGCTCTGCCTGGTGACAGTGACCCACTCACGCCTCGAGGACTGAGCCCCACCAGGGACCTCGCCTCTGTCACCCTCCCTGTCTCCCTGGGCACCAGCTCACACTCCGGGCCTCCTGGGCTACCACACCGAAGCCCTAGACCCCCCACGGGGCCAGAGCCTCGCCAAGCACCTGACACACGTTTCTTGCTCCCCGTGTTCCCGACCCTGGGGCCAGGTATTCACCAGTATCACACGATGGCCAGCCAGTCTGGTTACCCGCCATTCATAGGAGAGAGAGCTGAAAAGGGTGAGCACATGGACCTTTTCCAATAGATTTGTATTGCTTTCAGAGAGGAAGGGAGAGGGGGCGAGAAAGAGAAACATCGCTGATGAGAAAGAATCACTGATTTTCGCTGCCTCCTGCATGTACCACAATGAAGATCGAACCCGCAACCCGGGCACATGTCCTGACCGGGAATCCAACCTTGACCTCCTGGTTCACACAGGTCAACCCTCAACCACTAGCCACACTAGCTGGGCTGACCTCTGGATTCTTCCTCTTAGCTTCCATCCACCGCCAAGGCCCCCTTCCTGCTGCGCCCTCACAGGGCATTCCCTCTGTGCCACACGGAGGGGAGAGAGATTCCCCATCGTCTCCTGAAGAATACCCTCCTTTCCCCAAAGAACGGGTTATTACTCAGAGCCACCACGAGGTGGCAGCGCCTGGGACTGCGGGGCGCTTCCTTCCCACAGCAATGCCGGGAATATTGAAGGCCAGCTAGGACCTGCTGGCTGGCTCCCGGAGCTCAGAAACACTGAACACACTCGGCTCATAACCCAGGCCCTGCCAGGAGTGTTCGGTCCGCTTTACAGCAGCCACTGCAGGACAGAGCAACCGAGCTAAGTCCTGGGGTGGTCTGAACTAGTCCTAGAGGGGAGTCGGGTGGTTACCCTCTGAGAGGTTTAGACAACCCAAGAGCAGGTGGATCTTGGGGTGCCCGGGTGAACCAGCATGGGAGCAGAATAAACATCTGCCTGACAGGCAGCCACATAGAGGCCCCCCAACCTCGGGGTGTACGGAGACCAGCAGAATGGGCCCAGGAGAGGCATTTCCTTGAGGGCAGAACGGAGTGCCCTGCTGTAGAAGGCTGTAGAACGTTCTCCCCTGGGCAGTGGGTTGCAGCGCCAGCGTGTAACGCCTCCTTGGCTGCTCTGTGCAGGCAGGTGGCCCCAGGGTGGGCGATGCCCGCTGGCACACGCGTCACCCCGGGCGCTGGGGCCTGGGAGCGTCCGTGTCTGCTCCCTGGGTGTGGCCCGTGGGGCCGTGTCCGCTGGGTCGGCCTGGGGAGGCCCACCCGCGGCGGCCACATTCCGGGTGGCAGAGGATGGACACAGCTCCCCGGAGCAGGGCCCTGGGCCTGCAGAAGAGTCCTGGCCTGGAGGGCAGGAGGCCTGGGGCTCCCGTCGGGCTCGGCCGTCATCGGCAGTGACCTTGGGCAAGACAGTCAAGCTCTCGGCATCGCTTTCCCACCTAAAAATAGAGGCGATGCTCTCCTAGTCACGGGAGCGAAACGGGGAGGAAACGAGGTCGGGGACTGAAGGCGGGAATGAGGGCGAGGGCGCGGCGGGACACGGCCCCATGTCCTCCGCTTCCTTCTGCTCGGCTCTTCTCTCCGACGGGGCGGGCTGCGGCCCCTCTCCGGGATGCGCTCTGACGTCAGGTGGGGGTGACACACTCAGACGGGGTCCCCGGGCGGTGAGAGAGCAGCCAAAGGACTGTGTGCCTGCAGATCAGCTTAACCAACAGGCACAGGCACTGGGGCGGGTGTGTGTGGGGTGGGGTGGGGGTTTGTCTGGGGTGGGAATGGCTGGGGCGGGGGGGTCCGTTGGGAAAAATAAGACATATGTAAAACTTCAGACATTTAAAAAAATAAAAAATAAAGACATGGTCCCTGTCCTGAAAGAAGCCTCTAGCCAAAACCGGTTTGGCTCAGTGGATAGAGCATCGGCCTGAGGACTGAAGGGTTCCAGGTTCGATTCCGGTCAAGGGCATGTGCCTTGGCTGCGGATACATCCCCAGTAGGGGGTGTGCAGGAGGCAGCTGATCGGTGTTTCTCTCTCACCGATGTTTCTGACTTTCTATCCCTCTCCCTTCCTCTCTGTAAAAAAAAAAAAAAATCTATAATATATATATTTTTTTA
This sequence comes from Antrozous pallidus, assembly GCA_027563665.1. Taxonomy (NCBI): domain Eukaryota; kingdom Metazoa; phylum Chordata; class Mammalia; order Chiroptera; family Vespertilionidae; genus Antrozous; species Antrozous pallidus. The sequence goes on from CM050510.1 coordinate 4,729,172, forward strand.
AAAAAGAAGAAGCTTCTATTTTCCAGCTCCCAGGCACAATGCCCCCACACAGCCCCCCACCAGTCGCTAAGCAAGCCCCAGACTCCTTCCAGGGCCTGCCGCATGCCCTGGGTCTGACGCTGAGCCTCTCCCCAGCATCCCCACCTGCGAGGGCGCTCTGCCCGTCGGCTCCCTCACCCCAGCTCCTCACTGCGCTCCAAAGCCTGCTCTGCGTCAGGCCTTTGTCCCTGCTGTGCCCTCTGCCTGGAATGCTCTCCCCGGGCCTGTTCACACTCACACTTTCTCCCGAGCAAGGTCAGTGCCGAAAGACTCCTGCGTCCCCCCTCTCTTGGCAAATGGCTCAGCTCTCGGCTCTCAGCCTGCTCCTCACTCACACCAGATCAGACCATTGGGTCTCCCGCCTCACCCCCCCCCCTGCTCCTCACTCACACCAGATCAGACCACTGGGTCTCCCTCCCCCCACCTCACCCCCCCCCTGCTCCTCACTCACACCAGATCAGACCATTGGGTCTCCCTCCCCCCCCCCCGCCCCCCCCCCCGCTCCTCACTCACACCAGATCAGACCATTGGGTCTCCCTCCCCCCACCTCACCCCCCCCCCGCTCCTCACTCACACCAGATCAGACCATTGGGTCTCCCTCCCCCCACCTCACCCCCCCCTGCTCCTCACTCACACCAGATCACACCATTGGGTCTCCCTCCCCCGCCCCCCCCCCCTCACACACACACACGCATCCCTCACTCCCCAAGCCATCACCATTCAAGCCCCGCAGGCGGCTGGCTGACTTGAGCTTTGGAAAATAGCCGGCCGACCCTCCGACTGCCATGGTCCCTGCTAAGGTGAAGACCTTAACCCTCCTAACTGCTTCCGGCGGAGCCTTCCTCGGGGGGTTGCGTTCTTGTCAAGGTGACTTTACGAAGAGCAAGCAGGTAGCCCGTGTCTCGGAGGGACTCGGGTGTCCTCAGTCCTCTCCCAGCCCTGTCCCAGCTCTGCAGGTCCGTTCACTCCGGGCTCCTCACTTCTCACCCGTGAAACCTGGGCTGTAAGTAGGGGACCCTGAAAACGTCAGCCGGCCGCTCCTCCCAGGCCCCTTAGGAGTCATCAAATTGGGGTTCCCGTGGACATTTATTATTTTTATTGTTTAAAGTATTACAAATAGCAGTACATATGTTTCCTTTTTTTCCCCCCGTTGACCTCCCCCCGGGACTCCCCCACCCCCCAGCACATGTCCTCTCACCTGCCCCCCACACACATACACAATGTCTTGTATCCACTGGTTATGCTTATATGCATGTGTACAAGTCCTTCGGTTGATCTCTTACAGCCCCTGCCCCCTTCCAACCCTCCCCAGCCTTCCCGCTGTAGTCCGACAGTCTGTTCCATGCTTCTTTGCCTCTGTATCCATTCTTTTCCCCAAAAAATCTTGCATCTGCAGACTAGAGATAAACATACAAGAACAAAAAAATGTTTGAGTCTCAGTTTCAATGTCCGACAGATCTGAGTCCCAGTTTCCATGTCAAATAGTTCCTTATGTGTCCATGCCAGCAATGGTATCCGGATGGTGGACACATGGTGGCAATGCAGGTCCCACCCTCTCTGGTTTGGTCCCTGTGGACATTGTATACAGTCAGGGCCTGGGAGGGAAGATGGACAAGATGCTGGGGGTGGGGGGGGGGTGCTCATTCACGCAATACCCTCCGCCTGATGTTGCTTTTCCACCCCTTTCTCCAGCCCAGCGATTTCCATCGCCTCCAGGTTCAGAGAAACACAAGAATGTCCTTTGCTAACGACACGAGGGAAGGATTCGATTCCAGACAGGTCGCTACACACAAGGCTGGGTCCAAAGGAATTCTCTGTTGTCTCTAGAAGTGGCGGGAAAATGAAGCATGTGCTCAACTTCCCCTTCCTAGTCTCGTGACAAGGAGTCAGTTCATGGCGTGTTCTGAACCGAGGTTTGCATTCCTGTGGGCTTGTCGTTCTTGCAATTGGTTAGGAGCTACCTCCAGGGGAGGTGAGTAACTGAGAAAACTCTGATGCTGATCTCTTAAGACCAGAAGCCGAGTCCCAGGGGTCTAGGTGGTTCCATCCTGAGTTACTGCCGTGACCTCACGTGACCCTGGCTTCCCGAGCACAGAGCTCAGGCACCCCGCACCGTATGGACACAGCCTGTGCCAGGTACCGTGGCTGCAGGGCCAGCCGCTCCAGGACGCAGTGACCCCCGACAGCAACTCTCGCTTGCTGCAGAGTTTGCAGTAGAGAGCGGAGTGCAGCACCAACACTCCGCGCTGCTCCATCCAGCATCGCTGGCTCAGCCTGGACGCCGGGGCTGGAGACAACCATGAGCTCCTCGCTCCTGAGCTGGGAAGACTTCATTTGAACGGAGAGGGAGGGGTGGTGATATTAGGGCTCTTTGCACCTCTCTCTCTATCTCCATCTATCTCTATCTCTCTGTTCTCTAATCTGCACTCCAGGATTTCCTACCTGTTGTCTCAGGGCCCACAGGTACACAACCCAAGACAGAATGGCAGGCAGAAACTGCACCGCCTCCCATGAGCCGGCCTCGCACACTGTGAGGAGGTAGCTCTGCCACAGGCAGTGGGGCCTTCAGTCTCAAAGGTCCAGCCAAGTCCAAGGGAAGGAAACGCAGACCTCGCCTCTCAATGGAGGAACGTCGAATCCACTTCGCAGGAAGCGAACGGGGGACGGGATGTGCATGGGTGCTGACATCTTTGGAAAATACAACCTGTACCCCCCATTTCTGTCAGGGAGGTATCGATGCCCCTGCACCCTCTTACAGATGGTGAGAGTGAGTCTGACAAAGGAGAGGTGCCTTATGCCAGGACCACGTAGTGAATAAGGGACAGGGCCAGGATTTGAGGGGAGGGCGTCCGGAGGATGAAGGCTCGGGGATTAGAAGCTCCCAACCACCCCTGAGTCACTGCCAAGGGAAAGGCGGAACAGGCTGTGCCAGGAAGCAGGGGCCCCCACTCCTGTCCCAACTTGACAGTGAGATCCCCGAGGGCAAGAACGCCCTTGCTCGTCTCTGGGCCCCTGCAGAGTGCAGTGCAGAGAGGACCCAGTGGAAGGCGGGGAAAGCTTAGGAACTAGAATTTGCTCTAGGCGAGTGGTGGGCAAACTGCGGCTCTCGAGCCACATGCAGCTTAGGAGCCGAGGTTTGCCACTCTGTTGACTCATGAGTTTGCCGACCACTGGGATAGGGGCTTAACCACAAGGAGCAACAGCAGTCTGTCATTACTGGAATCGAGAGTCTAGGTCAGTGGTCGGCAAACTCGTGAGCCAACAGAGCGGCAAACCGCACGTGGCTTGCCGACCACTGGTCTAGGCCGAAGCTGTGGGGCCTTGGTGAAAACAGAACCTTCAGCGTATGTCCTGCGTGGCATAATTACTGCGAGAGCAGATGCTCCGTAAACACATCGTCACAGCCATGCTTGCTCCAGTGAGCGGGCAGAGCAGCCCTGACTGCAGGGAAAGCGATCCATTCCACCCCCGTCTGTACGGAGAGGAGGCTGCTTTGTGAACGAGGCCTCTTTTTCACTTTGGGTCATTGCTTCAGGATTTATTTTCAGAAGAGATATCATTATACCTATAAGCAAAAGTAGCTTCAAGCCTTTGGAACCTATGGCCAAATTCCTCTCCAATATTTCATATTGATATAGGAGCTGGTTTCACAATTAAGTGTTTTCCTGTTAACCCCCTATAAACTGCGGGCTGCCGGAGGCCAGAAACTGTATGTTTTTATCCCACATAACATGCAGTGCCTGACTGCAGTGTATATTTCAATACATATTCACTTAATGAATGAAAATGGTTGTGTCTGCTCATGGTCCTATCAGCATGAGCATACCTACTTCATTACAACCTCATTATACCTGAGCTAGAGGCTCAGTGCATGAAGAAATCGTGCACTTGGGGAGTCCCTCAGCTCAGCCTGCACCCTCTTGCAGTTTGGGAGCCCTTTGGGGGATATCCAACTGATGGCTTAGGCCTGCTCCCCATGCGGGAGGTGACTGGAAAGTCAATTGGGGACAGCACCATCGGCTGGCAAGCGGCCAGCCCCACCCACAATCGCTGTCCCCTCCTTCTGCCCACTGGAACCCTCCTTGGCTGGCCTGGCGCTGCCCGCTCACAGCTCCCCCCCCCCCCACCCTTACCCCAGCCGACCAGTAGTTCCACCATTCAATCGATTTGCATATTAGGCTTTTATTATGTAGGATATACCGAGACCAGAGAGAGGGCAAGTGGTGGAGCTAGAGGACAAATTCCTAAATATATGTATTCCGTGACCTTTCTAGAAATTTCCGGGCTATTTTAGAACCTAAAAAGGCTGACAGAATCCAAGTTTCTGACTTCCCATTCAATATCCACCCTCCCTAAGTTATATGCGCTCTTGGCCAAAGTACACTTTGAGAAGCAGTGTTTACTATTAACAAAAAGCGATGAGCTTTCTGCAAAATGTTTATATCGCTCGGGCTCTGTTGCTGTGTAACAGACCACCTCAAAACTTAGTAACTTAAAAAAGCAACCATTTATTTACTTCACGGTCCCGCAAGTCCATAATGTTTAGTCTGGGCTCAGCTGGTGTTACCCCTGTCTCTGTGGACAGTGAGCCGCCCAGCTCCTGGCTCAGCTGGCTGATGGTGGAATAGTGAAGAATTTTCACAGTGAAGAATATGAGTTAAAGTGCAAACCACTAGGACATTAATTATTATTACTATAACAATTCTATAATACATTATAGAGTTATGCATCTCTATATATTATCTATGTTCCTTTAATGGGAGACCAAGTCATTCCTAACATAGTAAGAAGTCTGAAAATACAAACCACCAAGACTTGAATTATTGTTAATTTATTATAATTAGTATAATAATTATACTTAAATTAATTATACTTATAATTAAATATAATAATTAGTATAGTAATATTAATTACATCGTACATTATAGAACTGTATTTCTGTATATATGTATGTGTAAGTATTATGTAATGACTAGAGGCCCAGTGCACGAAAATCGTACACGGGGGGTGGGGGGAAGGGGAGATGCGGGGGTGTCCCTTAGCCCAGCCTGCACCCTCTCCAATCTGGGACCCCTTGAGGGATGTCCAACTGCCTGTTTAGGCCCGATCCCAGTAGGATCGGGCCTAAATGGGCAGTCGGACATCCTTCTCACAATCCAGGACTGCTGGCTCCAAACTGCTCACCTGCCTGCCTCCCTCATTGTCCCTAACTGCTTCTGCCTGCCAGCCTGATCACCCACTAACCACTCCCCTGCCAGCCTAATTGATGTCTAACTGCTCCTCTGCCAGCCTGTTTGCCCCCAACTTCCCTCCTCTGCCGGCCTGGTCATTTCCAACTGCCCTCCTTGCAAGCCTGGTCCCTCCCAACTGCCCTCCCCTGCTGGCCTGATCGCCCACAACTGCTCTCCCTTGCAGGGCCTGGAACCTCCCAATGACCCTTCTCTGCTGGCCATCTTGTGGTGGCCATCTTGTGTCCACATGGGGGCAGCCCTCTTGTGTGTAGGAGTGATGGTCAATCTGCAAATTACTCTTTTATTAGATAGGTTAGAGGCCTAGTGCACGGGTGGGGGCTAGCTGTTTTCCCTGAAGAGTGTCCCAGATCAGGGTGGAGGTTCTCTTGGGGTGAGGGGCAGCCTGGGCGAGGGGCCTGTAGAGGTTTGCAGGCTGGCCATGCCCATCAGTGACCCAAGTGGAGGCCCTGGTATCTGGGATTAACCTATGTCTACAATTGAAACTTTGTAGCCTGGAGTGGAGCTAAGCCTTCTGCTTGCTCTGGGGCAGCAGCCATTTCTGTTTGAAACTTTGTATCCTAGAGAGGAGGCCTAGGCCGGCAATGGCAGGTAGAAAGCTTGGCTTCCTCCATTGCCAGGGAAACCCAAGCCTCTGTTCTCTCCAGCTCAGTGGCTGCCACCCTTTCTGTATCTTTTATAACTGAAACTTTGTAACATTGAATGGAGGCTTAGGCAGGCAACGGCAGGCAGAAAGCTTGGTTTCCTCTGTTGCCAGGGAAACTCAAGCCTTCCTCCTATTCTCAGTGGTGGCAGCCATCTTGGTTGGGGTTTATTTGCATAATCTGCTCCTGATTGGCTTGTGGGTGTGATTTGTGAGCATGGCGAAAGTAGGGTCAAATTTGAATATTACTTTTTTATTAGATAGGATTATATAACATTATATAACAGGTTTTCTAATTATAAGACATAATATGCTGATACAATATTTTAATAATGATGAATTTATTGATGAAAAATATATGAAACAATAGATATAAGACAAGGAAGGACAGTGATCCCTTAGAGATGGGAAATAAATGAGGTGAGCGCCACAATTGCCCCAGGATAATGCCTTGGCCATGGGAAGGGTTCTGTGCTTGATTAGTGATGTCTGACCTGGCTCGGGGAGGGCCAATACCATACTGCCCGTTCCTGCATGACTGTTAATATCTTTGCCCTCCATACACTGTTCTCCCTCCTCTAGCAGACTCTGACTTTCAGGACCCCTCACTGCATCTTCATGCTACTTCATCTTAGATGGTGCCCAAAACATTGTATATACACCGAACCCTTTGCTCCTCATGAGGGTCCAGGACATCAATTAACACACCTTCAGCTTCAAGTAATGGAATCCCCAACTCACAATGGTTTCTCTGACACAAAGACATGTGGGAGTAAGGCCCCTTCACAGTTTTTCAATCAGTTCAGCAGCATCCTCAAGGACAAGAATCTGCCCGTCTTTCTCCGCTGTCACCTTCTGCTGGTCCACTCGCTCCTCATGGCCCCAAGTTGACTGCCCATGTCGAGACACCACAGGTGGACACACACTGTCCCCCAGAAAAGACACCTTTTCTAGACCGTGGGGCTGCCAAGTAGCAGAGCATCCCTCCGACCCACCCTCGACTCCAGAGCCAATGCCATTTCTCTTTGCCAAGCAGAGTCACGGGTGAGCCTGCCTCGGTGAAGGCTGGTGATTTGTTTGTTGACTCGTTTTCCGCAGGGAATCGAAAGTAGCAATTACCGGGTTTGACTGCTCCCACACAGGAAGTGCGCATTTGGCTTCTACCTGCGGGTCTTCTCTGAGACTCTGCAGCAAACCCACCCAACATCGCAGAGAAAACACTAATCATGCCACATAGTTTGGGGATAAACTAATTACCACTATTGCTGCTGAAAATGCTGGGACATACCTAATTATAGGTCTCAGGCATGACTACATTCATTATTTACGAATGGGACCGAGAGCCCAGGTTGACAGGCAGGGCTTGGAGCTGGGTGCCTGGGGCAAAGAAGACAGTCAACCTTGTTGAAGCTGGCAACTTACTCTGATGACAAAGTAGTGTTCCTGAGCCCGGGTATAATATAAGACGAAGCAAAACAAATGAAAATGATTGAATTGCCTATCAGGACCCAAGTGGAAAGCCAGCACCTGAGAGATGAAGCAGATGATACGGTGCAGTGGTTAGGAACACAGTCTCTGGTCCTCAGTGGATGGGTTCGAACCCTGGCTTGGGTACTTACCAGTTATAAGATCTTGGCCAAGGTGTTTACCCTCCTCTGTGAAATGGGAACAGCGATAATAACACTACCAATCTGACTGTCTATGGCACATAGTATGTGCTAGATATTACTCTTTCATCTTATTATCTCATTTATTTGAATGTTTCTAGCACCCTGTAGGATGGATGGCACTGGATACTAGTAGGTACCCCCTAGAGCAGTGGTCGGCAAACTGGGGCTCTGTTGACAAAGGAGTTTGCCAATCACAGGGATAGGGGTTTAATCACAAGGAACAACAGCAGCCTGTAATTATTGGAATGGAGAGTCTAGGTCAGTGGTCGGCAAACTCCTTAGTCAACAGAGCGGCAAACTGTGAGCTGCATGTGGCTCACGAGCCGCAGTTTGCTGACCACTGCCCTAGCGCTACTATGAGGGTGACAGATGATGCAGGAGAAGCTCAATGATTGCAAAGACCAGTCCCCTGTGAGGAGGCACGCCAAATGAGTGCTTTAACAGGTCACGCAGATGAGCTGGCCTCCTGCCCACTGCCACCCCTCCCAGATCCTCACCTGGAAACGGGGGGGTTCAAAACAGTGCAAATTCTCAGGCTCGTGTAAATGAGGGTGGGTTGTGCTGCTTTAGCCCAGCACCTGCGGCACAGAAAGGGCTTGCAGTGGGTTGAAGGGTGGCCCTACAGAAGATCTGTCACCCAGAACGCGTGAATCGGCGTTACACTTGACCTTTGGACAACGTGGGGGTTAAGACTGCTGACCCCTGTTCAGTCAAAAAATCCATATGTAACTTTTGATTCAAAAAAAAGTTAAAATGTCCCTCCAGGACCCTCCACTAATAGAAAGATCCATGGATTCTCAGGTCATTTACATAAATGGAATAATCAATACATGCAGTCAGATCTCTGCATCCGTGGACTCCCACCATATATCACAAACAGTACTGGGATGGGGTTTATGGGAAAAAATCTGTGTAGAGCCTGGCCAGGGTGGCTCAATGGTTGACCACTGACCCACGAACCCGGAGGTCGCTGGTTTGATTCTTGGTTAGAGCTCGGGGCCAGATGATGAACTCAGTCCCCAGGAGGAAGCATGCAGGAGGCAGCTGACCCATGTTTCTCTTCCATAGACGTTTCTATTTCTCTTTCTCCGAAAGATCAATAAAAACATATTTAGGGAAAAAATCCATGTGTGATTGGACCTACGCAGTTCAAACCCACGTTGCTCCAGGGTCGATTATGGGGGGAAGGAGAGGGGGTTGCAGATAAAATTAACTTAAAAATGTCACGATGCTATCACCCTGGTTGGGGTGGGCCCTAATTCCAAGGACAGGTGTCCTTAGGAGAGGGGAGAAAGGGCAAGATACAGAGGAGAAGGCCTGGTGAAGACAGAAGCAAAGACAGAAATGTGTAGCCCCGAGCTAAGGATGCCTGGAGCCCCAGGAGCTGGAAGAGGCCGGAAGGCTCGCTCCTCCCTGGGACTTTGGAGGGGGCGCAGCCCTGCCCATGCCTTGATTTCACACTTCCGGCCTCCGCACCTGTGAGTCCATTTCTGCTGTCTTAAGCCACCTTGCTTGGGGTCCTTTGTTACAACATCCTCAGGAAAATAAGCAAGGCCTTAATACCTGTCCACTATTGCTATTATCTGTTGCTTCCCTTTGCCCTCACCAGACCTGGAAAACACTTCCCCAGCCCAGGGGGCAAACCTCTGTGAGGTGCCCAGACTTGGACACAAAGGAAAGGGTCCCTGTGGGGTCACCCCGGTCCCTGCCCCTGTCCCTGCCCTGCCGGGCACGCTGCCTCCTGCCGGGCGAGGCTCCATCGCTGGCCGCCTTGGCGCCGGGGCCCCCGGAGGCTGGCAGGGAGGTTGGCAGCATGCTCCGAGCCCAGCGATTCCAAGCCGCGGCGTGAAGGGAATAATTGTCAGCGACATCCCAGATTGTTTTGTCACATACACTTTGCAATATGACAAGTAGGCGTCCAAAATATGCTCCAGGAGGGGGAGCAAGACGTTTTCCAAAAAGCCTACTTGGCAGCCGGAGCCCCTCTGCGGAACGGGGTGCCAGCCTGGCCCTGGCTCACTCCGCCTCCCGTGTGATGCTGCGTCACTCGGGAGGGGGAGCGAGGCCTGCTTTCCACGGCTCCACGCCACCCGCTGCTTTGGGGTGCTTCTAGATGACGTCGTAACAAAAGCTCAGTTCCCACCGTCACCAAAGTGGCAGCAACCCACAGACAGGAGGCGCATCCCCTGCGTGAGTCATGCGGGCTCATCCCTTCTTCATCCGGACCACACCTGTACGAGGCGGGACTGCTGTTACTTCCCCGTTGCAGACAAGCAAACTGAGGAGGGAGGAAGTTCAACAATTTGCCCGAGATTCCATCTCTAGAAGGAGTGGGTACCACTCCAATGCTCCCCAGCCAGGCCGTCAGACTGGACATGCGAGAACTTGTGGCCACCCCAGACCACAGCCTCTGCTTTGCTGGAATAGGACCCTCACGCCCTCACGCCCACAGACAGCGAGAGCTTGTATGTGGGGCACACCCCCTTGGGCTGGCTACCTGGGATAGGAGGTTTGAGCGTAAGTCTGTTAACATATGGAAAACACACAGAGCTGGGACAGGATTCTGAAAGCAAGGCTGGCTGAGTTTTCTCCCTCTCCCACCTCTGTCCCTGGAGCCTGGCAAGTCCAGATGCTACATAAGCGAAATCCTTTTGTCATGTCACTGAGAGTTACACAGACATGACGGAAGGAGGCTGACCTTCTTCGAACAGAATGTGGTCCAAGAGAAATATTAGCAGTAGGTTAGTATTTGTTGTTTAAAACAAAGTTCAACTCTGGCTGTCCCAATGTATAATCCTACCACCAGTTCACTGAAACATTATTTCCATCAGACAAGCTATGGAAGCAATCTAAAAGCCCATCGATAGCTGAGTGAATACAGAAGCTGTGTTACATCTACATAACGGAGTATTACTCAGCCATAAAGAGAGTGGAATCTTACCATTTGTGACAACATGGATGGACCTACCGGATATTAGGCTAAGTGAACTAAGTCAGACAGAGAAAGACAATTATCCTATGATTTCACTTATATGTGGAACCTAAAAAACAAAGTAAATGAACAAACGAAACAGACACAAATTCATCGATGCGGAGAAAAAATAGATGGTCACCAGGTGGGAGGGGAGTTCGTGGGTAAGTGGATGAGGTGAAGGGGTCAAGAAGTACAAACAGCCAGTTATAAAAACAGATCTGAGGATGTCAAGTACAGCACAGGGAATATGGTCAATAATATTGTCATAACCATGAGTGACGCCAGATGGGTACTACACATATCGGGGTGATCACTTTATAAGGTATATAAAGGTCTAATCACTGTGTTATACACCTGAAACTAATTAATGTCAACTGTATTTGAAAAATAAATTTGAAAATAATTTTAAAGGGTTAATTGAAGGCAGATAATTCCACGGACCTCTTTCCTTCTCCTTTTTACTCTTAAGATCTTACTATAGGTTGTCCAGCCCACATTCATTCTTCCGTTTTTCCTTCCTAACCAAACTCAGGTTGTGTTCTCTGTCTCTTCCGCGTCAGACTGAATGGTAGTGGGTCTCACTCCCAGCTCCAGGGATGGACATGATGGACCTACGGGTCATCCTGTCCACTCTGCCAGCAACTGGCTTAGAAAAGGCCATCCTCTAGCTCGAGCCAAGGACACACGAGAGGAAGTCTTATGGGGTTAGTGGTGGCTTAATGGCTTCCAGGGAAAATGTCTTTGCTTCTAAGAAAGAGCCACAGGAAGGATTGGACCCCTCCTTCCTCTAGGTCTTGTCATGTGTGGGTTGCTGCCACCATCATGTCACTGGCCTGAGAAAGAAGCCAACCAATGGTGGCAGAACAGACAGAATGGGCTCCTAAATGCCATTGTTGAATGGGTGATTCAACCAGCTCTGGACCCACCCTGTTCCCTGGAATTCCTGATATGTGAGCTAATAAACTCCCTATTGTTCATGCCAGCTTGAGTCAGGGTTTTGTTTCTTCCACCAAAAGCATCCTGACTAATATGAGAGTCCAAGCAGACTCCCCTCCCCCTCCTCCTCCACCCAGCAGCTAAACTGAATGCCACCGAGAAAGACCAGCAACCCATTTCAGAGGCTGCACACCGAAGAGGGAGCGCTTGGGGAGGGAGGGCAGTGATGAAATACAGAGGAGTCTAGGATACGGCTCCATATCCATATCCATGGCAAGTTGAACAAACTAGAGCATCACCACTGAACCTTCACCATCCTCTTTACTACGACATGTTGGGCCATGATGTTTGGACCAGAAGAACTGAATATGCCCCCTAGTTCCCTAGGGTGTTTCCCAGGCCGATAGTTAGCCATTCTTTTGTAGGCCCTATCACCACTTCTTCCATGAAACATAACACGCTGCTACAATTACAGATTGTTGGCCTCAGTAGATCTTACAAGGCCCGTGGATTCAACGCAGCTATTTTGTGAATGGGGACCAAGGTTCAGGAAGAGGAATGACTCCCCGAAGCTGTGCAGAGTAAGTTTGTGGCAGAGCCAAGACTGAAATAATAGTCTTCTCCCTCCCAAGCCAGTGGTCTCCCCAATACACCACCACTCCCCACAAGTATATACCAAGGTTTGTCTACAGATTGAAACGGGTTTTGGTGGTCAAATACTCAGGAAATGCTGCATTAAATAAATGAGGTTCACGATGTTTCTGAACTGGAGAAACTTCTCATCATTTTTTATGTTTTCCGTGTTTGTTTGTATGCCAGTAATGCTTTCTGAATCTCTAAAACTGAAATGTAGTACGCACTCTTTCTCAAATCTCTTAGTCCATGGAACCTTTCTTTCTCCCAGAGCATTCTACAGAATTCCATTTTAGCAAATGCACAACATGGACCTGCCTCTGTAAGAAGGGAATGAGGTCAAACACGAAGAGAAGCTGAGATAGGCAGGGGTGAAAAAGTTGATAGATGGATAGATGGATGGATGGATGGACGGATGGATGGATGGATGGGTGGGTGGATGAAGATGGGGGGGTGGATGGATGGATGGATGTGTGGGTTGGTAGATGGATGGATGGATGGGTGGGTTGGTAGATAGATGAATGGATGGATGGATGGATGGATGGATGGATGGATGGATGGATGGATGGAAGGATGGAAGGATGGATGGATGGATAGATGGTTTGGCAGATGGATGAATGGATGGACAGATGAATGGATAGAAAAAGGCAACAATTTGAGCCTCTGACCTAAAGTAGACTTATTACATGAACAAACACATTGTTTCCTCTTAGGCTAGCTTGAACTGTACATTAGTCAGACTTTCATTGTTACTGTTGTTGTTGTTGTTTTAACAATGCCTAAGGAACAGCTCCCACTTTCAGTAACCGACCACACAAAATGTTCACAGTGCACTCTGGGATGAGCCGGACCAAGTCTCCATCACTTGTCTTCCTTCTGGGACCCAGACTGATGGAGCAAAGGCTGCCTGTGCGTGCTCTTCTCATGGCAGCAAGAGGAGGTCCCAGAGAGCTCCCTCCTCTTCCTCCCTGTGAGGACACAGCGAGGACATGGACATTGTGAATGAGACAATGAACTCCCTGGGCACCTTGATATCAGATTTACCTCCCAGTCAGAACTGTGAGAAATAAATGTGAGCTGTGGCAGCCCCCCGTCTATGCTATTTTGTTAGAGCCCCTGAACTAACTAAGCCACCTCTCGCTATCCCATCATGCCCCTCGAACAAGGTAAGCACATAACGTTTAACACACAACAGATTCTTGGGAAGTAAGCATTTCCCTTCTTTCCCCTCCGTAAGAACTCCAGTCGGCACTGAATCAGCTGCTCACAGTCTCATGCGTGTGCCTTGCGAGTTCCGAGTGTCTCCTTGCTGACACTCAGTGCAAAGGCGAGTGTGGGATGACTGCCTCCTTCCAGCTCCCTGGCCTATAGGATGGGGCTGAAAATATTTGCCCCTAATAATTTGCGGAAGTATCGTAAGAGCTGAAAAAATAACAAGGCCAAAAGTCCCTTGAAGTGTTACGCCCTCTGCAAGCTGGCTAGAAATGCTATCGTCGTTCTAAAAGATAAAGAAGCTGATGGTTTAAGAGAACATGCCAGACCTCACTCTGCAGACGAGAGGGGCCCTCCTAGAGCATGCTCTCCTCTCCTCCCAGGCTGCGGGCTTCGTCAAATGATGCCATGTTTTGCTCAAGACGTGCCTGGAATGTTTCTTTGGAAACTACCTTCACAGCTTGTCTGCAAGCCCAAAGAGAAAGCCAGTGTTGTTGCCTCCAGTTCATTAGGGGAGCCCAAGAAAGAGTGTTTCTGAGCACTTTTCCCATCTCACTCTTCAGGAGAAGTTCTGAGTGATCTGCGTCTATTAAGAAAGTCACACCACCACAGAGGGGGAAGCTGTGCCCCGCGGAGACCATCAAGGGAACGCGACGCGGGACCGCCAAGCAGTGTTGCCATTCCACAGCCATGTTTTATGCTCATGGACCAGCGATGGCCCATGGGACCAGCCAGGTCTGTGAGCTGGGACGTAGCCTGTCAAATTCAGAAACCCATCCCTGGTATCATCTCTGGACTGGCAGATGAAGAACAGTGAGAAATATCTGTGGTCTAAGCCACCAGCCTACAACTTCCCTTAGAAGCCATGTTGTCTAAGTCATTCCGTTCGTTCCTTCAACCCACGCCTTCCTTCCCACGGAGCACTTGCCCAGAGAAAGTGAAAATGTGAACAAGAAGAGGGAGGAGGCTGCCCCCAGAGTGGTCACACTCTAACGAGAGGAGCACAGGTCAACACACAAGTGCAAGAACGGTGTGATGTGCACAAGGGTGAGAACGGTGTGTTGTGTGGCCCATGGTTGCTCTGAGAGGGAGGTCCCTGTGCAGAGGACACACAGATGCTTGGGCCTCAAGAGGGGAAACCACAGAACCTGTGAACGCAGCACTACCGGGAGCTGTGCAACTGACCACAGCATCGATGCCAGAGCATCGAGGTGACCCAACGATGGAGCTGGCCCAAGACAAGAGGGTTTGACCCGAAGACCTCTTGGCAATACTTCAAACTCGGAGCAGGGAAGCCACAGGAGGGTTTTCAGCAGAAAAGGAAATAGTCACCTTTGTGCTGGGGAAAGATGACTTTGCGGGCAACAGGGAGGAGTGGATGTAGTAGAGGAGCTTAGAGGGAGGGAGGCAGGCAGAAACCCAAAAGGCAAGGAAAAGACCCAAACCAGGACAGTGGCGGTGGGCAGATGGCAGCGCTCGACCCCTACAGCATTTAGACTGCGAACCAACCCTCCAAAATGAACTGTATCATTTCATTGTAAGTCTAGAGGTTAAGGGACTTGCCCAAGGTCAAGGGCAAACAGTGTGTGAGCTGCACAGAGGTCTTCTGCCTCCTAATCTGTGGGGCTCATGGGAGCACAGCAAGGAAGTGCACAAAGCAAATCCAAAATGCACACATCAGGGTCCACAAAGGGGGTTTTAGGGCCAGAACCCTCTTTACAAAAGAGCTTCAGGGGATACCTTATGAAGCACAGGCTCTCCTAATAACTAAACATTTTCTGACTTGCTGCCGGGCCAGCATAGCTCGGTGGTTGAGTGTCGATTCAATTCCCAATTAAGGCACACGCCCAGGTTGGGGCTCAATCCCCAGTGTGTTTCTATCCCTCTCCTCTCCCTTCCTCTCGGAAATCAATACAAAGTATTTTTTTAAATGTTCTGACTTGCAAGAAAGCGTTTTCTCGCCCAGTTCTGCACAAAGGCATTGGGTGCCTGGGAACCCAGACATCCCAGGCAGTGCCAGGTGGGTGGTGAGGGTCCTCGGCCTGTGGCAGCCCCACTCTGGTCCCCTCCCCCCCTGAGATTCCTCCCCCTGCATGTGTGACTGCGTTCTTGGTTCTTCTACGTGCTTGGAGGCACCTGGGAGGGAACCCGGCACCAGAGACCACAGGCCGTGCTTGGCTCCAAAAGGCTCCCGCTGCTGAGGGCTGATGTGGGGGGCTGCGTTTCGCATTTGCCTCAGCGCCTGGGTGGTCTTCGGGGCTGGTGCCAGGGAGCACAGACTGCAGCAATTTACCGGAGACCACAGATGCGGGTACAGCAGCAAGGCCCGGAGTGGGCTCAGAGGTGGGCACCGTGCCCACCCCTGCCCAGTGCCTCCTGCCACCAACAGAACGGGAAGATGCTTCTGGCCCGAACACAGGGCTTCTTCCAGCCGCTCTGGGCAGGTGGTCATGCGTCTCGCCCTCCCTGAGCCTCTGTTTTCTCAGGGAGAGGAACTGGGTGAGGGTGTCCATCCTGAAGGTCTGGCGTGAGAATGACAAGTGCTTATAGTAGCGAGGGGAGTGGCAGAGAGAGAGAGAAAAGCCTGCGACTCACGGAAAGAATGCACAATTCACTTCCGCAGCTGCTTATACCGAATCGATGCACCATTCCAGAACCTTCTGGAAAAGCCAAGATGGAAAAGATCCAGCCCCAGCTGTCACGGGCCTGACATGAGGCCTGGTTTCCATTTTCTTTCAACTTGGAATGAGGAAGGGGAAGGCGATCTGGGGATTCCAGGAGAGGATGTTGGCAGACGCCCTCAGCCGCTACCCCTCGGCAATGGTGCGGTTACTTGCCAAGACCATACTTGGAACAGAGCCGAGCCCCGACAGCTGGAGTAGATGCGCTCCCAGTCCCACACCTCCATCTGCTTCACCCCATGGCGACCGCGTGATCCGGGCCCTGCTGTCTGGCTGGCTTTGCAGCCCTCCCAGCCAGAGCAGCCCCATCCAGGAGTGAGGTCAACAGGGAGAACTCCAACCTGAGCAGGAATGTCTCCAAGACTCTTCGGAGCGGACTGGTCCTTTCGAATGGCAGCTGCCCGTAGGCATCTGTTCCTACACTGTCTCCCTCCCAGCGCCCCCCTCCACGGACAGGACTATCTTCCCAGATGCTTCGGAAGAGCTGACATCAGCGCAGGGTCAGGCTAGGCAGGGAAGCGGGTTCCTGGGGAGCAGGCCATGGGTCTCCATTACCAACAGCTGTCACAGCTGGAGTGCGGCTCCCCTGCAGAGCCACCTCCTTCCGCACACACTTCCTTGAAATGGGGGCCAACGCCGCCCACATTCCTCCTCTTTGGTTCCCCCTTTCGGAGTCAGATTTGCTGTCTTTTGGGTCTGGAACCCAGAGACGAATGTTGTAGCCAGACAACTGAGTTACTCTCCTCCACTGGCTGAAGCCAGGGCCTTGTTTCCACGTTGCGTTCGGGTTAATGAAATTCGCCAACCAGGCGCCACAGGCAGCTATAGGCCCGGTGCCTGCGCTGGGAGCTTGGGCAGCAGGTGCACCCTCACCTACCCGCATCCTTACCAGCTACCCAACACTGGGCCCGCCCAGGCCAAGGCCCAGCCATGAACTCGTGATCTTCCCAAACGCCTTCCCCAGGGCCTTGGTTTCATTAAAGGCACCGTCTGCCCAGCTGTCTTCTCTGACAGCTATGGCTGCAGTCAGCGACGGCTGGAGGAGGGAATGCAGGTGGGGATGGAGGTGAGGTGGGGGGGCACCAGAAGGCAGGCAGGGACCAGCCAGCTCCAAAAGGTCCTGGCGGGATCTGGATTATTTTCTGAAGGTAATGAGGGGCCTTTGGAAAGTTAACTCTGGATGAGGATTTTAGGAGGGAGCTAATCTAATCTTTATATTTAAACAAACCTAGCTATAATACAGCATAAGGAAAAAAATCACTTGTTTTTTCAGAAGAAAACATTTGAAATTTGCAACAGTCATGTGGCCTCGGATTTTTGGGGTGTTTCTGTAGGGAGGTTTTAGAAGCACTGCGTGAACATCAATCAGTTCCCCTGAAGGGGGGCAACTGTCAGGAAATTAAGGAATTTGGGAATCCAGTTCCTGAAAGGCTGAGGCCGGATGCCAAATGTCTCTCGGAGGCTCTACACCTTGATCTCCAGTGGGTTCTTAGCATGACAGAGGCTGGGTTCCAAGGACAAACGTCATATCCTGTCATGCCCTCACACATAGCAGTGCAAGTCGAGCATGATGTTAATTATTCACGTCCACTAGTGC
This sequence comes from Antrozous pallidus, assembly GCA_027563665.1. Taxonomy (NCBI): domain Eukaryota; kingdom Metazoa; phylum Chordata; class Mammalia; order Chiroptera; family Vespertilionidae; genus Antrozous; species Antrozous pallidus. Next base: position 4,746,806 of record CM050510.1, read on the forward strand.
CCTTGAAAAAGGACTATAACTACTTTGCATGTTAGAAGTGCAGAGAGCACACTGATTAACTCAATATTTATAAAGGTCCTACTATGTGCACTAGGACCACATCGGTGCACAAAACTGGCTAAACCTGGCCTTTATGTTGAGCCTACATTCATGAGGTTGATTTTCTTTTCCTTCCCTGATGCCAGGACAGGAACCGGAGAGGATAACACCCACACACCCACCCTTTCATATATTTGTCTTGGGGATATTCTCGTCTTGGGCAAATGGGTTTTAGAGGCTGGTAAGCTATGCAGAGTCTCTAAAAATATGAACACAGTGGGTTTTATTCTCAACATCCTTCTAATTGGTTTCTAAAATCGCACTTCATACTCATCCTGAAGTGAGAACAAACCCAGTCACCGCATCTGAAAAGCAATTAACAATGTACTGTCAGCACCTAACAAGGATACACTCGCAGCCCCTGAGATCTTCCCTAACCCCCTGCCCCCATGGCAGAAGGAAGCAGACCCAGTCTCCTGTCTCTCCCGGGCTGCAGCCCGCCTCCTTTGCTGAGTGATGTGAATGTGTTAGGATGTTATCTTCTCAACCATTTTTTTAGGTTCCTTCAGAGACAGGTGCCTTTCCAAAAGCTTCTCGTCTGGCTTCCAAAGAGCCAAACAGAGTCTAGCATTTTCTCCTCTGAATTTAGAAAACAGGGACCGGTAGAAAGAATTAAATGAATACTGATTAGCCTGGCCAGCATGGCTCAGGGGTTGAGCATTGTCTTATGAACCAGGAGGTCACGGTTCGATTCCTGGTCAGGGCACAGGCCCAGGTTGCCAGCTTGATCCCCAGTGTGGGGTGTGCAGGAGGCAGCTGATCAATGATTCTCTCTCATCATTGGTATTTCTAGCTCTCTCTCCTTCTCCCCTTCTCTTGGAAGTCAATAATTTAAAAATGAATACTGATGATAATAATAAGGACTGCAGCAGCAATAAGCATTGTCACAGCACCTTGGAGATAACAATGGCTGCCCCGCCTATCATTTCGCTGGCTGTCACTCACTCCTGAGCAGGGAGCTCTGGGAATCATGAGTCATTACTGCCCAGTGACAAGCAGGGGGATGAAGTGGGTTTGGTACAAATGTATGGGGTCAGTGCCAGTTTTTCAGACAAGATACTGTCATAAGACATAAACTACTGAGTTTAAGTCTTGTCATTGTTTTTGGCCTTCTTTTAGCATTGCACAACAGATCTTCACCGTTGAGGTGCTAGTAAGTCAGAAGAGACAGTCCACAACCTAGAGAAAACAATGTTTGATGAACAGCCTTTGAGAGTCTTCTCCATAGTCATATGTGCAGGGAATGCATGGCACTTAACTCTGTTTAACTCATTTTCACTTAACAATGAATTACTGACATTTTCTGTGACAGAAAGCATAAATCTAAGCAAACTTTACTGATGCCTCATGTTGATGAACCATAGTTTATTATACATTTTGTTTTCAGATTTTGCTGTTATGTATGTATGTTGTAACAAATAGTGATGCTTATGACACTTGTCTAGTTATCTGTTTATTTAGGGTAATTACTTGGAAGTGAGATTTCTGGGTCAAAGAGCATGATTCCATGTGTGTACGTGTCTTGTCAGCCATACTATATGTCAGCATTTGAGCATCATATTTAAGACAGAAACATCTGGCACCAATTCCCACCAAATATATTCTTCTGTCTGCATAGGAACATGCCCACATCCCCATATCTAGGACCTAACAGGATATTATTTTAAAAATATACTTCTAGTTCTTTGTCTTCCCGCCTCCCTTCATGAATAATTCAGTCCAAACTCCACTTGGCAGGCCTGCATGCGGAGGATGGTCCCATAGGGACCGGGACTCAGCCAAGCAGGTGTCAGCCCCGCCAGCCCGGGAGACGGGTTAGCTGTGAACGGAGGGGAACAAATACGTCCATTCTGGAGGTGATGGGAGCCAGAATTCACTTTTATGGAGGGAATTACAAATCCATAGGAGGGGAAAGCTCGGATGAACCATGTGTGCTATGAAATTAGAGACTGAGCCAGCCTGGAGGCGTAACACCCAAGTAGCAACGTACACACCTCGTGCCCAGATCTTGGCTTCAAAATAACATCCTGTTAAATGGAACTAAGGCTTCTTAGGGACATGGCTCATTCTAGAACTGGGCCAGGACAAATTTTAGATAGGCCCAGGTTATCTGATTGTATGAAAAAATATTCAAAGTGCTCAAAGAATGATGAGGACACATCAAAAGGACACGGGACAATTTAAGAATCAAAATAAATAAGGATAATAATGGATCAGGTGCCACGGAATAAATTAAGAATGTGTAACCCTGTGTGAATAAATACATATGTATACGTGTAAATAAAAATGTATATAAATGAATGGATGAGAAAAATAGAAAGCTCTTCCTCTCTATAGGGGGCCAACTAATAAACATAAAAGAAATTATGGAATTTTTTAAAATCGCTATTTGGCAACTGTTAACGTAAAAATTAATTCAGGCAAGAGCCATCCATAGGTTCCTGCACTAGCGGAGGTGACACTGAATGATAAAGAGGACAGTTACATAGTCTCAAAGTGTCTCCCCACAAAGGTACTTATTAAATCCAAGGGGGGACTGGGGAACATCCCAGTGGAGAAGCTGGCGCTTTGACGGAGCTTAGGATCTAAGTTCACGATATCAGTACAGGTTAAACTCAGCACCATGTGACCCTTGATGAGACGCAGTGACAACATCACAGAGTCACTTGTGAAATTACTGCCAAAAACTCACACTGAAGGACAGTCTACAAAATAAGTCCCCCTGGTGCTTAAAAAGTACTTTCCCCCTCCATTTTGTCATCCAAGGAGAGTGGATGAATCATGAGGAAACGCCAGATATCTCAAGTGCATTTTCCACTGTCAAAACTTCACCATAAACCTTGAACTTGGCCAGCGTCCATCCCATTACTAACGAGCTTTATTACTATTAGAGTAATCACTGCTGTGAATTGAAGTGAAAGAATGTCCTACTTAATGGAAAAGAGACAAACATCAATTCGTGGACGTCATGGCAGACCTGAGGAACTGTTCCACCTTGAAGGAGACGGGAGAGACGAGACAACTCAAGGTGACTGTGATTCTAAACTGGATTCTTGCTGCTACTACCCAGGGTGTCCCCGGGACATCTGCCAAAACGTAGGTGGACTCCTAGGAGGAGGGAATGTTGAGAGTTCTTCATACTGTTCTTCCTACTGTTCCATACGTTTGAAAGTATTTCAACATTTGTAAATAAAAAATAAATAACCATTGCTTTGAAAAGCATTGAGGTCACACTCTTTGGAGAAGCGATGACAATTTATGAATGTCTTCTGAGTCTTTCCTACTATGTTAGTCCAAACCAAAGTTTTGGCGTGTGTGTTTGCTATTTCCCTGAAGCTCTCAACATATCTCCGGGGTAGCACTCCCTCTGCCTTAGATGGTGCCTTGTAAGATGCCCATCAATGCCTTTCACTTCGGGCTTCCCCTGCCCACTGTCTCATGAGATCTGACACCAACTCCCACCACAGTAGCTTGCCTGCCCTTTCATCTTCATGAACCAGGGACCTGCCATCCAGCCATTCATAATGCTAATTGGAGAAATAGGCTGAGACAAAGACCACCCCCCAGGGGACAGGGGCACATGGAAATGATTGCCCTGTGGAGGTAATCTGCCCAGGGCTAGGACACTGGCGTCTCATTTGAGCCTCACAAGCCTGTGATGGAGAAGCACTCTCGTTTCCACTTTACAGATGGAGGAACAATCGTCCCGGAGATGTCAGAGCTGCGCAGATCAGAGGGATTTCTTTTCTCTGGTCTTCATGTTTCCAGGAGGCAAATTCCACCACAGGAACACGTCCGGCTTCCCTCTCTACCCCTCACTGCCCCCGTCCCACCATTTGACGGGGGAGGTGAAAAGGGTCTGATAACCATTATTCCAGATCCCCTTACCAGGCAGGACTAAAGTGAACAGTTCATATTGCCAGTGGTCTCCCTCTCTCTTGAATCCCCTGCCCATGAAGCAGAGATAGGCCCTTATGTTCTTGCCTCCATTAACGTGTAAAACGCTTCCTCTTCTGTCTGTCTGTCCTTCGAGATCAGAGACCTCACCCAATCTATCTTTGTAATCCCAGCGTTTACCACAGTGGTGCTGACACAGGCGGGAGCACAATAAACATTTAATGAATAAATGCATGTCTGGACTGCATCGGGTGCCTCTGAATTCAGGCTCTACTCATGCCCTCACAACAGTGTGGGTATTTTTGTGGTGAATCTGCCTCTACTGTGCCCTTCATGGACTCATGTGAAGGACAATTTCCTCTACCGGGTAAATAATGAAGAACTGAGAAGGTTTCACCGCAGGATATAAAACTTTAACCAGAGTTTCGATTCATTTAGCAAATAATGTGCTTGAAGTCCTCTTTCCTATGGATGCTGAGCTAGAAATACCCTGTGAGATTTTAATTTTTTCCCCATAAAGTGAATGTCACCTTGGAATGTGTTTACTTATCCTGGTTAGCTACAGCTTTTTGAGACTGCTCTGCTTTGATCTATGTGTTGATGCTGTTGTCTACCAATATACGGATTGATGATTAATTCACAGTGCATTAGGAGCCTTTGGCTGGCTCATGCTTGGTCAGATTTCTAGCTATTCCATTATTCTGAGTACTTCATTTCCAATCAACCCCTGATTTTAAAAACAGCGCACATTAAGTTTCCCCAATCAGCATTTCTGGACGTCTCCTCAGCAGTCTATCTTGTCCTCAGGTGGGTGCAGACAGTCTTGGCGGCATCTGAGTAGGACAGAGTGTTTGTTTGAGAAGCAGAATCCTATCTAATAAAAGAGTAATATGCAGATTGACCATCACTCCAACACACAAGAGGGCTGCCCCCGTGTGGTCAAAGATCCTGCCCCCATGTGGACACAAGATGGCCACCACAAGATAGCCAGCAAGGGAGGGCAGTTGGGAGAGACCAGACCTGCAAGGGAACACAGTTAGGGGCAATCAATCCCGCAGGCGAGGGCAGTTATGGGTGTCTAGGCTGCAGAGGAGAGAAGTTGGGGGCAAACAGAGTGGCAGGGGAGCAGTTAGACATCAATCAGGCTGTCAGGGTATGGTTAGGGGGTGATCAGGCTAACAGGTAGAAGCCGTTAGGGGCAATCAGGAAGGCAGGCAGGAAAGCAGTTGGGAGCCAGCAGTCCTGGATTGTGAGAATGTGGGATCGGGTCTAAACAGGCAGTAAGACATCCCTCAAGGGGTCCCAGATTGGAGAGGGTACAGGCTGGGCTGAGGAACAACCCCCCGCCCCAGCCCTGTGCACGAATTTCATGCACTGGGCCTCTAGTAAGAGAATAAAGGCCCTGCATCTCACTGAGTAATGAGACATGAGCTGCGTAGCATCCAGTCTTGGCCACAGCACGGTGACATACAGGTGTCAGACTTCCAGAGAGCTCTTCATTCCATTTGCAAGGTGGTGCCACTCAAGCCCAGGAAAACGGGTCTGCATTTAATGGGCACATTGCCCTTAGCTGTATTAGCATCAAACACCAATGACTGTCGGGGACCAAAGCAGGATTTGCTGGTTCTTGTGGTGGAAATATCAGGAGTCTGGAGCCTGAAGGTTACCCACATTATCGAGGGTGAGCTCCTTTATTGTGGAGGGCGCCCCCAGGCAAGACACCTCAAGCATTCTTTAAATCTTTGTTGGCTGAATCCAAGGCACCTGGAAAACCACATCTTGGAAAAACACATTCACCAACAAGGCTGAATATGTTATCAGCTTGGCCTTAACTTTGACTAGGTGTCAGGGAGAAGGCCTTGAAATGTAAATACAGTCTTGCCCCAGGAATGGGGGAATGAATAGGGCCTGAGCCCACCGAAACTCCTTTGAACCTAAGTTAACCCCTTTGTATTTTGGGATATAAATAAACATGGCTTTGTGGGCTCAGAGATCCTGTCTCTCTATCAGAGAGAACAGAGACTCCACCCAGCCCCAGCTATTACTTCTATTTTCTGCGTTTTCTCTTCTATTTTTCATTTTTCTTAATCCCCAGCTCCTTTACTCAGAAACTGGACCCAGTCTCTCTCCATGGTGGATGTGAAAAAGAGAGAAAAATACCTAAACTTTACTTAAGGCCATCTGATTGGCGATGTTAACCACATCCACCTAACACCTTCGTAGCAACATCTGGATGAGGTTTCAAAAATAACACGGGGTCCTATCCCTGAGCTAACCAGACCACCACAGGCTTTTTTTTCTGTCCCTTTGTATCCACAAGATGCAAATGTCCATCCATATTAACAGATAAAGGCGTCTGCTTTATCTTCTTTACTCGGTTAGTGTTTCCCACTCTGGGGACCATCACGGGAGAAATAAGCTACTTGAGCTATGTTTAACATTTCAGAAAGCCTGGCAAGGAAACCCTATGTTTTCTGATTAAAATAGCCTTTTAGCTTCTGCCTAGAATTATATCTGCTCTAGTTAGCAAGCTAGTTATTTGATACAGAAACCAAAAAAAAAGTAATTTAATAAATTCATTGTACTGGAAGACATTTGTGAAATATTCATTTGCTGTGGGAAAATATTTATATATTTTATATGGTGTCTTCGGTGGGGAAGATATTAGCATTAAACCAACACATAATGAAGTCAAAGAGCTCTCTGCTTTGGGTGGTTCCATGTCGGAGCCTCGGATGAAATTCCAAGTCTGAACTCATTGAGCATTTCCACGGCCAGCACTTGGCAGGTCCTGGCTCCTGGAAGGCATCCGTGTTTTTCTAACAAAATGTGAACGGGGCTGCTCCACTTCTATGGTGGCGCTCATGGCCTCCTCACCTCGGACTTGTTCTGGATCCCAAACTCCCAGTCTGCGGATTCCCACTTCTCAGTCCAGTATCTACTCTATCTTCACCTCCCAATTCCAACACCTAGGGACTAACTTTTCAACTCCACTCAACACCATCCCTCAATGCCACAATGATATCTTCAGGGGAAAATGGCCATCATCTTCTCCTTCAGACCTTTCCCACCCCATTCTTGCCTGGTCTGCGTTACCCAGGAGCTGGGCACCGGGCACTACCTGGAGAATCCTATCTAATAAGAGAGTAATATGCAAATTGACCGTAACTTTGCTACACCCACAAGCCACGCCCACCAGCCCATCAGGAGCTGGGGCTGAGCCAGCCAGCGAGTGTGCGGACCGGACAGGGGGGGCGGGGCTGAGGCAGCACAGGCCATGGGGGGGGGGAGACCAAGGTGGCCAGGGCTGGGGGGGCGGGGCTGAGGCAGCCAGGGCCAGGCAGGGGGGAGAGTCAGAGCCAAGGTGGCAAGGGCCTGGGGGAAGCGGGGCCAAGGTTGCCAGGACCAGGGGGGAGCAGGGGCCGAGGTGGCCAGGACCGTGTGGGGGTGGGGCTGAGGCATGCGCTAGCCAGGCGCATACTGGCTGGGGTGAAGGCCCAGGACTGGGGGGGCGGGTGCTCGCGCACGCAGAAACGGAGCCAGCCATTGGCCCCATTGGGTGCCCGCCTCTTTAGGCCTCGGGCAGGCCGGGGGTGAGCGGTCAGTAAGACATTCCCTAAGGGCTCCTGGTATGTGTGAGGGGGCAGGTTGGGCTGAGGGATCACCCACCCCAAGTGCACGAATTTCATGCACTGGGCCCCTAGTATGGTTATATATGTTCACCTCTGCTGCTCCTCACCCTGGGACATGGAGCCATCCGAGTAATAAGCAGCTGAATTACACATCGACACCTGCAATCAAAGGGTCTGCCTCTGAGCTCTGGACCTGGGGCTCACATCTGAAATCCCTTTCTCATATTGGACATTTCTCTTTCTGCTTCTGGGATGTTACCTAATGCAATGACATCAACTCCAGGAGGCAGAATAGCCTAGCCGGGAGATAATGAGAGGGAAAAAGCCAAAGACACAGGAAGGGCAATGAGCAGACAGTCTATGGGATGCTCTGGTGATCTCACAGGGCAATTGTGAAAGCCTGCTCAGTATCAAGGTAACTTGGGAACATCTTGGGGACCAGATGGCTCAAGTGAACACCCCAAGGACAACCCTGATCTCAAACTCAGTAATTACCATGTTCCCGAAAGAGATCCTGGGGACAGTGATAAAAGGACCAATGACTCATGCCTGCAAAGGCACAGATAAGTTTCTGCTGGCCCCACAGAGGAGGCCAGGCTGTGATGTTGGGGCAGGAAGTACTGTTGAAAGAGGGGTGAAGAAAGCACCAGAGCACTGGGCCTCAGCAGTGAGCTAGCAGCCCTGTTTGAAAACGTATTCTGTAAATCAGCTTACAGACTCACCTCCCACCTGCTGGCCCAAGGGTTACAATTTTTGGTGTGGGAACCAAGAAGGATGTTGGTCATCTCACTGCCTACATGCCTCCTGGGATGAAGACAGGGCTGGCATGGTTTCCATATGTAATTTTCAAAGGTGCTATCGGTTTTAAATTCAACCAGGGAGGGCTGTTGCCAGGAAGGAATAATGTCAACAACCCAAGGGCCCCAAGAGATGTTTTGGTCCTTAACTGTGAGGGAACATCGAAGCTCATGAGTGGGAAGGAAAGTTTCATGTTTGAGATGCAGACAGAGCTGGGCATGGGCAGAGCAGAAGAGGACCAGCTTCTAGGGCTTCGGATTTGAAATAAAGGAGCGGACAGTGCTGCTGGGACCTGGAAGGGGAGACTGAGTTGGGGCTAGAAATAGCTGGGATTTCCACATAAACATATAAATGGCAGGGTCGGTCCCTCCTGAGGGCTGTGAGGGAAGGATGCACTCCAGGTCTCGGTACTTGGTTTGGAGAGGGAAGACCATCTTCTCCCCAGGTCTTCACATGCCCTTCGCTCTGGATGTGTCTGTGTCCATGACAGTTGCAACAATTTGCATAAAAAATCAGGGGTCCACCCTAATGATCTCACTGTAATTTAATTACCTCTCTGAGGACCTTTTTTCCAAATATAGTTCCAGGCTAAGGTGCTGAGGGTTAGGACTGCAACATACACACTTAGGTGAGGAGGGACACTTCAGCCCATGGCCGGGTCTAATGTGTGCCAGGCACTTTACATGAATGCTACAGGAGATGGGCTTTCCTGCAGTTTGGGGAGCCCCCAGAGGACAGTCATTCATCCATAAGCCAGAGGGAGAGTAAGATGCCTTCACAGATCAAGTGATGTGGAAACTGGGCTTAAAGGATGAAAAGGTTTCACAATTTGGGGAAGAATTAAGTGGAATTCTAAGCAGACATAACTGCTGGTGCCAGAACTTAGTAATATGAAAGAACAAGCCACCGTAAAGAGAGGTGGGTGGGATGAGAGGGGCGGGTAGAGGGACGTTGGAGATGAAGGTGAAAAGACAAATGGAGATCCCAGTGCAAGTCAAAGTAGACTTGATCTTCTGAGTTGATTCCAAGAACATTTTATCATAAAATTGTTGAGTCCCATAGTGTTTGATCTGTAGGGCCGATAGAGAGCTTCAAGTTCAAACTCCTCCTGTTACAGATGAGAAAAATGTGGCTCAGAAAATACAAGGTCATGAAGAACTTGCACCAAGACCCAGAGGGTTCAATCTTCTCTGTTCTCTACATCATGCATGACCCCCCTGGACTCTGAAAGTACTAAGACTTACATACCCAAGCATCTCAGGGACCCTGGGAATTAGAAAGGGGGTTGGAGGGTGAGAATCACTTCACCATCACCCTTCCAATCACAGTAACATTATACTGGATCATAAGAGAGGCCAGGAAAAATAGTTACCACCAGTGATTTATGATCTGAGAACCAAGACCACCTACAATGCTCCGGCCTAAAGCAGGTTCCATTTCAATTTTGAAAACAACACGCAGAGTGCAGCCAACCGATTGGCCATATGCCTACATGGGCCCCTGCCCCAGCATCCGGACCCAGTAGCCTCCACAGCCCTATATTCACCTGACCTTGCTGTCTTTTACGAGGAACAGCAGGTACAGACTGATCAGGGAGCAGGGCACCATTTATTTTTAGCTCTTGTCTCCGGAGGAAAATTAACCCAATGATGCTGCTGGGCTGGGGGGAGTGTCGGCTGAGATCGTTCCTCAGAAACAGAGGGCAGCCGCTGGCCCTGGAGAAGGTTATTCAGCGGAGAAGCTGAAGGACCAACCAGGAACCTTGCTGGGCATGCAACCTCACTCACAGATGGTGCTGATTCAATGAGCCTGGGTCTGCTAGAGAGGTGCAGAAAGTCACACCGAGAGGGAACCTTAGGAAACATATGGGCCATCTCTTCTTTAAGACAGGAGAAATGTGAGGCAGAGAGGAGACAAATGATCTGCCCAAAGTCACAACTTTGCCAAGTGCAGAGCCAAGCCTACAACCCAAGTCAGTCAAGTCTTGGTTCAGTGTTTTTCCCACTTTGGTCTCATCACATCCTTCAAGCAAGACTGGAGAGCAAAGGTTAGGGATCCCTCACTTTACCTGAAGGTCGATGCCAGGTCCCATCTCCCCTGTACACTATCCATCACCAAACCTCCAATGGCTGCACTCTTCCTTCTGCTTGGGATGAAGTTTCAGCTAAATTTCAGGATTGAATATCTGGTCAATGCTAGATTTCTTCATTTCGGATAAGTTAACTTGATTACCTAGTCATAACCTTGGACCCTGGGGAGCCAGTGAGGACTAGGGTGGTAATAGGGGGCATCAGGTAAGGTGGGGTGCGTTCCTCAGGATGGAAGAGATAAAGGCTCAGGAAGTGGGAGAGTAACTGATAAAGGTGGCACGGTCGATCTTTGAACTTGATTAGGCTGTCTCTTTATAGAGAAGGTGGGGAGAACAGGTGAACAGGGGTTTGGGAATCATAAGCGATAGGTTCTAAGCACCCAATCTCACTGTGCTTCTGTTCACCCAACCATCAAGACAAGAGTTCTCACAGTGACTCTGTCTTCCACCAGGAGGCTGCAGGCAGGGAGCTGAGAACCATGAGCTGCAGAAGCGAGAAAGACACTCACCCCCAGATTGGAGTCCCCAGGCCCTGAGAACGGAATCTGTTTCCTGACAGGGGCAGGATGGGAAGTATGCTTCATGGAGATCTACCTGGCGGCAGGTGAAACTGGCAGACAGAGGCAGGAAGATGACTTAGAGCACGGAAGGGCCTGAGGCAGAAGACAGTCGGCAAAGTGCTGAAACTGTCTTGGGGAGAGGGAATTAGTGTCGAACAGCTGTTCAGCTGTTAGCTGGCGTGCCCTTCCGACACTTACGGTGATGGGCCTTGACAGGCCCGACTCAGTTTCACAGCATAAAGATAAAATCATCATTTCACAGGAAAACCAAAACACAACTTTTTCATCTAACTGATCCCCAGGCTACGACATTTGCCTCTGGCCCAGGCGCTGCTTCTCTTGAGCTACACGCCGCCCATCCCTCCCCCATCTGCCCAGCCCTCTCCTTCATACGGAAAGTGATGTATAGTTGTTATTAGTTGACTGTGTGATCCTACACACACACACACACACACACACACGCACGCACATGCAAACGCACACGCACATACACCTACTTAGATTCTCTTATCCTTCTTTCATCAATCACATCGATCAGATACCATATCTGATCAGACAGGAGCACCATAACCATTCTTTAGGTATTTCGTCCCCACTCTCTCCTGGGAGCTCTGAGACAGTCAGTCGATGAGTTGCAAGAACTGCCCTGGCCGGGTGGCTCAATTGGTTGGAGCGCCATCCCATATACCAAAAGGTTGCCAGTTTGATCCCTGGTCAGGATGCTTATGGGAGGCAACTGATCAATGAATGTTTCTCTCTCACATCAACGTTTCTCTCTCTTCTCTCCCCCTCCCTTCCCCTTCTCTCTCTAAAGAATAATAATAAATAAATAAAAAGTCGCAAGAACTGGTTTGGAGCTCAGCTCGGTGGCCTTGGGTAAAGCACTTCCTTCCGCCTTGGGGCCTCAGCGCTTTGGTCTGTAAACTAGAACCTCCGTTAAGATGGTCTCAGAGACACCTGTCTTTTCTGACAACCCACCGGCGAACTGTACAGCCTTCCCCTATATGCCTGCGGAGGTGTGAGGCATGTGGCTGGTGAAGGCCGATGGACAGTGACAGCATCCTTCTCCCTTTCGCCAGCCTCCCACAGCACCCGCCGGAGCATTTCCAGACTCCATCAAGCCCCCAGGGGGCCCTCTGGGATCAGCCGAGTCCCTGTCTCAGCCGATGGATATCGTAAGGAACCGTGGTAACTACTTGGGATCTGGGAGCGGCGGGGAGAGGAGGGCTAGTCACGCGATAGGGGGCTCCCGCGTGACTAGAAACACAGTCTGCTGCCGTCACCCTAAGACTCCAGTTCCCCCGACCAGCCAGCATGGGCTTGGGGCCCAGAGCACAGGCCCAAGAGCTTGAGGAGCAGGTGACATCTGCAGCCAGGAGTGGATTTTCTTTTTTTTTTTTTTACAAGCTCACCCACTGCTTGGCCGCCGTCACCTATGAGTTTTCCCAACGTGAAGAGAGAAAGAGGCACAGGGGGACCAGGCAGACGCTGGAACCCTGAGTTTTCTCAAAGGCATCACAGCAGGCCACAGGACTTGGGGTCTGAAAGCAAACTGCCAGCACAGAGCGGATTCCTGACGCATGTGGCCCAGATGTTTCTGAGCGATTTATTTGTGTTGGTGGAAAATGGCTGAGCTCATAATCCTGGAAGGCATTCCTGTAGGGAGAGCTGCAATCTGCTTTGCTTCTCTGCTGCTTGTATTTGCTGGTGGTTTTTCTTTTAGGGAAGAACAGAAAGAAATTGGATGTGGAGGAAAAAGCCCAGTAACAACTGTGTCCACTTGACAGCTGATGCCCAAATCCCACGCCTAGATTTGCTGACCTGGTTTATGCCGATGGCTGAACATGCACTGAGGCCCAGGCATTTCTCCTCATTATCTCATTTACTCCCGATCATCAGGAGGAGACCAAGGCTCAGAGAGGTGGGGTGAGCTGCCCAGAGTCACACAGAGGGCAGAAACAGGGCTGAGAATGAAACCCCACGTATCAGACTGCAGAGCAAAAACATTCCTACCACGTTACTGTGTAGGGAAATGAAGGGGGTGTTTAAGGATTAAAGGGGAGGTCTTCGAATTGCTCCTTCTTTTTGTCAGCTTCTCTGTTGTATGTTCTGAATTTAGTCAAGAGGTCCTTCAAGGAGAAGCTCTGCTTTTTGACACACATCTCCCCCGAGCCCCCGTAGCACCTCCCGGGTAATGACTAATTGTGCTGTGGTCCAAAGCCGTACTTGTGATCACGTGGAAATGGCTCTGAAGCAGACAGAACTGCGTCCAAATCTCAGCTTCACCCCTCTCAAGCTAAGAGACTCAGAGCAAGTGGTTTAAGTTCCCTGTGTTTGGTTTCTTCATTCTCTCAGTCTCTGGCTCTGCAGCTATGGCTGCACACATGAAAGTGGCGTGGTGAGGACAGTTTGGGGCCCACCTCTTGGCACAGAATTGGCTCAGTGGATGGGGCTTGGCCCGGCGCGGAATTAACCTGGTTCTCCTGCATCCAAGTCTATTTCGGTTTGGAGGTACAATGAACATTCATTGAGCCCTTAATGATGCCCATGCAATGGGAGAAAACAGCACTTCTGGAAGACCCAGGGCCTCAAGGGATTCACATCCTAAATATTTGCCAAATAAATGCCTTCTTAACAACACCATATTTTTGGAACGAGGATAGTTGGAGGGCATGCAATAGTGGACAGGACAGGTGTGGCTTTGTCCTTGTGGAGGGTACAGGCTTCAGGACAGACATGACACATACATGGAAAGTAAACGTGCCAAGTGCTCTAGTAGGGAGACCCTTACAGCACGGGGACTCAGGGACTCGCCGAGGAACTGCCACTCCAGTGATGATGAGGCTTCTGAAGGAACAGAGCTGGACAGGGAGGGAAGGAGTGAAGGAGAAAGGGAGGTTGGCTGGTTCTGAGCAAGGGCTGAATGTGAGAGACCCGGGATCTCTGGAGAACTGGAGGAAGTTCAGCGCTGGAGGAGCAGGTGGAAGTTTAGGTGAGACTGAAAAAGTAGGGAGGGTTATGGGGAGCCTTGCAAGGCAGGTTAGGAGTCTGGATGTTTTCATGAGGCCAGCATCAAACCTTCCAAGTAGTTTAAGCCAAGGATTTACATCTTAGAATGATTACTTGGCTACAATTTGAAAAAAAGGATTTGGGGCAAGGGAGACACAGAAACAATTACCACTAAAGTAATGCAATTGATGTGATGAGGTTGGGAGGATATTCAAAATGTTTAACAGTTAGCAACCAAGGGCCATCGGCCAGATGGCCTGCAAGGCTACTGAAGGGAGTCCTGAAGGACTCTGCCAAGCCCAGCACCATCCCGAAGGGCACCAGCAGTGGGCTGGGCTGCCGGGTGCCAGGGAGGGGGCACTCATGGAAGGGTCATTGGTGGTGTGGGCAGGAGCGCCTGACCAGTTAGCATGGACTTATTTCAATATTCCAGCCATTGGTGAGGTCATTGTGATGCATTCCTTTGTGGATGTCAGCAGCGGGAGGGCAGAAGCAAAGTGGAGCTGGAGTAAGACTCCACAGCTTCGGTGCACTTCACCCATGAGCCAGCCACCGAGGAAAGGCCCCGCTCGAGCTCATGGTCTGAACACCTTGAATCCAGGAACTCCCGGTGAGACCACTATGACGTGGAGTAGGATGTGCCACACAGAAGAATGGGGACACTGCCACCTTAAGAGGAATGTGGTCTCACTGTGAACTGATCACGACCACTCCCTTGCCATAGCCAAGCCAACTCGGTCTTGGGTTCATCCTGACAACTCACACTCTGGAGATTCTGGACATCATCCTGACCATGACCAGGTTCTTGGTGAATATGGCCACTCTGTTGATTTTTCTGATTCTTCTTCTTTCTGCTGGTTTTGTCCTGGATTCTCCGCAACCAGCAGACCTTCCCAGCTCCATTTTACTCTCTGCCTGTGTCCTGCAGTTTCTTCTGCTTAACCTTCCAGCTCAATGCACACCCCTCATTCATTCCTTGATGGTAACCCCAGTTTTTCTCCAGGCAGACCGTGGGACTGAGTGGGGTGTATGCCGCTTTGCTAACTCAGATAATCAAATTAGTCAAGCAAGTCATTCGCTCATTCAAGTTTTCCTGCCTGGGGCACAGTAACCGCTGAAGGGGCTCACGCTGCTTCCACAGTCCTCACTCTGCCTGGGGCCTGCGATGCCCTCAGGAATGACGGAGACGCGGCAGACGGCGTGAACCCTGTGCGCACGCGCTGTGCTGTGGCTGCTGCAGATTCAGGATGAGAGAAATATGGTCTCAGATCAAACGTGAATCTGTTCATTGGTTCATCCTTGAGTCATTCCTTCCTTCATGCACTTGGGGCTAAGTGCCCAGTGTGCGCCAGGCCTGTGAATACGGAGCAGCTTCTGAGCTCGAGGAGCGAGGAGCGAGAACAGGGAGAGAGGTGTCTTTAACCGAAAGATTGTGTCACCCGTGAAAAATGAAGACGGGAATTAAAACCCAAGTTTGTAAAGCTCTTTGAGCGCTAGATATTGACTTTGGCAAGCGGGTGGAGGCTGGGTGGTCCTCCTTGAACGAGGAGGCCTTAAACCCTAGGCAAGGGTTTTCCAAATCTGTCTCACTTCAGAGGTTTAAGTCTATTGGGGAGGGGGAGGGGGGTGCACTTGGACTTGGACGGCTGACTGTGAGCCAGAGCTTGAGTTTATAGGCGGGACTCAAGCTACATAAAGAACATGCTTGGACCCTCAGCGGCTCATGCAGGCTCATTACATCGACTCTCCCTGCTGGCAAGATACAAAGCCTAGGACTTTGGTCGGCAAACTGCAGCTCTCGAGCCACATGCGGCTCTTTGGCCCCTTGAGTATGGCTCTTCCACAAAATACCAAGGCCTGGGTGAGTCTATTTTGAAGAAGGGGCATTAGAAGAAGCTTAAGTTTAAAAAATGTGGCTCTCAAAAGAGATTTCAATCGTTGTCCTATTGATATTTGGCTCTGTTACTAATGAGTTCGCCGACCACTGGCCTAGAATAAAGGAAGGTGTCCCCTCAACACCGTTTCTCGGCCAGGCAGATGACAGTACTCGTTGTTAATCTAAGAATTTATGAGACTCAAGCCTCTGCATGCCTTCCTCGTTCAAGAAACATTGAGTGATGCTCTGACTGGTTTGGCTCAGTGGATAGAGCGTTGGTCTGCAGACTGAAGGGTCCCAGGTTCGATTCTGATCAAGGGCATGGACCTGAGTTTTGGGCACATCCCCAGTGGGGGATGTGCAGGAGGCAGCTGATCGATGTTTCTCTCTCATTGATGTTTCTAACTTTCTATCCCTCTCCCTTCCTCTCTGTAAAAAAATCAATAAATTATATTTAAAAAGGAAAACATTGAGTGAGGCCCTGTGAGGACCAGGCACCGTATTAGGAGCTCGCTGTGTGGCGTAGAGGTAGTCCCTGCTATCTGGGACTTCATAGATGGATGAGGTTCCCAGGGTTCTAATAAACCGTGTATGGGTGTGGAAACTGAGGCACAGAGAATTTAACGAACTCGCTCGGAGATAACAGGAAATACACATTGGTCTCTGCCCCTGATTCCTGGCATGGGGCTCCTGACACCCTAGTGACTCCCCAAATGGTATGAGCACTAAGAGCATCTTTCGTTCTACTGAGGTGAATTGGGTGGGTTCCTGAGTGGCTTGTGGATGGGGGCTGGTCTTCAGAAAAACCAAGACGAGATTAGAAAGCTGGAATTTTCAGACACACACACACACACACACGCCTCCCCATCCTCTAGAGAGGAAGAGGGGATGAGGGTACCAGGTTCAATTCCCGGTCAGGGCACATGCCTGCGTTATGAGCTCAATCCCCAATGTGGGGCGTGCAGGAGGCAGCTGATTAATGTTTCTTTCTCATCGTTAATGTTTCTGTCTCTCTCCCTCTCTCTTCCCCTCTGAAATCAATAATAATAATTATTAAAAAAAGAAACATTTAAAAAAGAAAAAGAAAGTAGGAAAATATCCATGGAGAATTATCTCCCAAAGGCAACCTGGCCAGAGCCCGGGCCGACCTCGTGGGGGTGCTCTAGAGCAGCAATGCCAGGCTGGATCCTTCTGCCTCAGTGGGAAATGGCCAGCCTTCCCACCCGACCTCAGCCGCCAGATGTGGGCGAGCTGGGAGAATGTGCCCGGCCGAGCCTGCTCTGCACAGTGGGCCCGAACCCTGCCGGAGCTCATGGACATGGGAGCCTCGTTGGTCTTGGACTTGAGTGGCACATGTCTATGTCTGCCACAGCAATACACGTGAACCTTTTCTCGCAGCCGGGACTCCTAGGGGTGGTGTGGTGTTTCTGATTACTCGAATGGATGGGCTCCCCAGGGCTGAGCATTAGGCTGTTATGAACTTTCTGCTGTTGTGAACGATGCCATACATGAGCATCCTAGTAAATTACAATTTCGGTCTCTTCCCTGATCCCTCTCCTTAGGACAAATTCCTAAAGGTGGGGTTCTACGGCAAGGTGTTTGTGAAATAAGGTCATAAGAACATTTATCTAGGGTAAAACTGCTGTCTGAAACTTTGGCCACTGTTCACCCCTACTTGCTTAAAACAAAAGAATTACTGCTTTAGTTTCCAGCTTGAGACCTTGAAGGCTAGAGAAAAAAACACTTTGAAGACTAGAACCAGAGGAGTAACAGGTCGGTGCCAATTGTGTAGCTACACCACCTATTTTTGCAAGATAGACCACTTTCCCACGTCTAGAAAAATACATAATTAGAAGATAAGGAGCGAGCAACAGGGTCATTCACAGTCTATTGGCACCCCTTCCCAGATGCAGCCTTGAGGGCTATTCTCCAAATGCATGGCAATAACATTCATGGTTCAGACCCCTTTAAAAGGACGGCCCGCACCCGGGGCAGTGCGGTCGTTGAGTGTTAGGTCTCCGACCGTCCTGGCCAGTTTTCAATAAATCCTTGCCTGCTGATTACCAACTTAACTGCCTCCGTGGTCATTTGCAACTGGTTGTAGAAGTCGCCCCACAACAGTTTGGGTATCTTCAAGGTTCCCCCGCATATTCCTCCATGGAACCCGTTCTGATCCTTACTGCCCCAAAGTGGCTGGGTCCTGGTGACACTGATTACCCTGACTCCTTGAAGGCGGCGTGAGTCTCACAGAGGAAGAAAGGTATTCTGTTTTTGTTTTTATCGCATTTCTTTTTAAACGCTGTGGGTAAACACGTTTTCCCATGCTGTTTGACCGCTTGATTTCCTGTTTTTCTGAACTGCTTGTTTATATTCATTCTGCATTTTCCTAAGGCGGCTTTTTCTTTTCCTTACTGATTAGAAAGACTTCTTAAACACAGAGGCTCATTCTCCCTGCCATCTCTGCTGCCGCTATTTTTCCCAGTTTACTGTTTGCCTTTCGTCTTGTTTACAGTGTGTCTGACACGCACATGTTTACAGTTTGTCAGGGCCAATTCATCAGTCCCTTCCATCTTAGCATCTGTCCTTGTCATTACGATCGCAAGGCTTGACTCGTCTTTTTATCTCGATGCCGGACCTTGATTCTCCCCTATTAGATGTGACCCAGTTAATTTCAATTCACCGTCACAGGCTGCCTGGATCTTTCAGGATCTCACATCACCCGGCATCTCAGCTCGCCCTCCCCGCTTTGAGTCAGATGCAAATTCGATCCACGCTCTTTCTGTGACTTCATCCAAGTCGTCTATCACCCCCTTTTCCATTTCTCTAATGACGCTCATTCAGCTCCTCTGAAAAGGAGCCAAATGGAGCCTTCTATAGCGCCAGTGCCGCAGCCAACTGGCGCCAGGCACCGCCGTGGGAGAGGAGCCTATCCCTGCCAAGTGGATGCCTGGCCAGGTCCAAGATGCCTCTTTGGATCATTGTTTTCAAGCACCTGTCACCCTGAGAATCCTTGCTTTCTGTACATCATCATTTATTTATGTTTTCTCCTCCCATTAGCATATCTATTTTTTTCCCTTTTGTAGCCAACTGAATGCTTTGTGGGATGACAAGGGACACAAGCATATAGAAAATAATCATGTGTTAGATGACAATGATGAGGCATGAATGGCAGAACAAACAGTCCTGAGTCACACTGGAAGTTCAATTCATTTCCTTGGATTATTGGACAAGACATTCAAGATTATCTGGTCCACGCCTTCCCACCCTCACCCGCCTGATGCTAACATCCATTTTTCCTCATGAAGGTTAATTAGAGCTACCATTTATAGAAACCATCTGGAAACCAGACAGTTTTCTTGCATGATCTCTAATCCTTTAAAAAAAAGAAAAGAAAAGAAACTTTGCAAGACAGGTGTTTTCTCTCTTCAAACACAAGAAAAATAGAGGCTCTGAGAAGTCAAGCTCACTCAGAAGTCCAAGATCACTCAATGTGAAAGTGTTGGAGCCTGGTTTTGAACTTGTATCTCTTTGGATCCAAATCCCATATCAAGCTGCTTCCCCAGCAGATGCCAACTGTCCTGCACTCTTTAAACACCATCAGGATTGGATCACTCCTGAAGATCATTCCAGGAGTGCCATGAGGGGAAGAATTCTGGATATAGGCCTAAATGTCCTTTTCTGTATCTTCTGCCCTTTGAAGACACACAACTTAATCTTCTTGTCCCTTCTCAAGATAGGACTTCTAAGCATCATCTTCTCCTTGTCCCCTCTTCTCAGATCTGTCAACAGTTCCTCATATAATAGAGTTAGGACACCTTTCTGGGGATCAAGCCTACAACCAAGATACATGCCCTTGACTGGAATTGATTTCAATACCCTTTCAATCCTTGAGCCGACATTCTAACTGCTGAGCCAAAGGTCCACTATATGACTTTTTTAAATTAAGCTCCCATCCTTGCTTGACTGCTTTTTCTCACCTCCTGGTCTTACCTTGGAGTTCTTTCCCGCCCTCTTTGAACATTCATTTATGGAGCTGCAGCCCTGGCCTCATGATGCCTAGAAGGTGAGAGGGAGACGGGTGGGATGAGAAAAACTCAGAGTTCCTGGGTGGGGCCTCTAAGGTGGGAAACCATCGAGCACAGAGCCAGGAGGACTCTTTCAAGAATGGCTGGGCAAGTGGCCTGCCTCTCTGCTGTGGAGGTATCTTGGAAGGAGTTGGAAAGGGGGAGCTGCAAAGATGACATCCAAAAACATGGAGGTGGGACAGGGAAATATACTTCAAGACCCTCCCATGGTTCTGTCCACTTCTGTTACTGAACTATATCTTCTTTTTGTGTTCTGAGCCTCACGCGCTCATTTTCCCCATTCCTAACATGAAGATAATAACATTACCTTCCTTGTGGGTTTGTGCTGAGAATGAAATGATAGAATCACTGTGAAGTGCTTAGAACAGTAAGTGCCCCACAATGGTGGCCATTATCATTTTCAGCCTTGCCCTACATTATTTCCATGAACAAAGCACCAGGCAGTGTGCTTTTTGACCTCCTGCTTTAGAGCTTTCTCACACACACCTCATCTGAGCCTTGCACAACCCTGGAGAAGGGAGCACAGCAGGCCTCACTGACCTTCCCGTTAAGAGAATGTGAGGAAGACCTGGATAATGAAGAGGAACACCAGAGTCCATCACTACTTTCCCCCACTGTTCTGTTTTGATTTTAATGTGGATAGATGACCAGCAATAAGGATTGACTGAGTTGAGTTTTAACTTACATCTGACAGCTTCTACCCCCCCCCCTTCTTGCACTCTTCCTTTGTCCCCCTCTGTCCCATATTGGAGGCCAGGCTACGGTCCTGAGTTTGAGACTGAGGCTTATCCCAGTGCCTCGCTGGCTGTGAAAACAGTGGGAAGTGGCTCAGGCCTGAATGTTCCTTCATGGTTTTGACCTTCACCACCAACTCTGGCCTCAGCCAAGCTCTCAGCTCTGGAATCCCATGCTGCGTGAAGAACTGTGAAGGATCTTGGATTGACCCTGCCTGAGATCTAACAAGTTAACCTACTGCAATTCTCAGGTTCTGGCAGAAGATGTGAAACTCCTGCATTGGAGACAAAAGGCAGCTTATTACTCACAGTAACGCTAGCAGCCAGAATGCCATCACTGGTGCCCGTTCCCTGAACCTCAGTTCCCCAGGGGCGATGAAGGGGGGGCCAGGTAACTCCTCTACACACAGCAGGTTTTGTTATGAGATAGGAATCCAACGCCTAAGAAACTCCCATCTTTTAAAGGAGCTGTAAGCCAACCTGCCTAACCTTTGCCCCAAAGAGAGACATGACTGGTCAGCAAACAAATGGGCCCTCTGGCCTGAGGGAGACACTGTGCCCATGCTGCAGGGCTCTCTGTCACACAAACATCCTTGGAAAGACGGGTGGCAACAAAAGCTTTCAGTGCCTCTGCTCACAAGATGTGCAGACACTTGGAGAATGACACTGGGAAAATGGACTCCTAATACCTTTTCCTACCACTGTGGTCTGTCTGGTTATTCGGGTCATGATTTCAAGGATACCCAATACCCATGGCCTTCCTGGATTCATCAGAGCAATATTATGAAGGCAAAAAGCCAGGCGATTTTTAGAAGGTGAACATGTCTTGTGCTGCGAGTTGGTGAAATGGAGCCAGGTGATGTGCCCGGCTCCTGGAGGAAAGGTGAACTGTGGTCCAGTATGCAAATGAGTATGAAATCTTAGACAGATTAGAGGAAACACTGACACAATTCGGATAATGATGTCCTGACCCATTTTTCTAATGATGAAAGTTGGTGTGCCTCTAATAATGAATGTTCATTAACTACAAGGCTTAAGCCGTTAACTGACGTGGACTCTCTCGATGTCTTGTTTATAGTTTGAATAAACACCTGGCTCATCTAAACATTCCTTCACCATCTTACCCATGAGATGAAGAGTTACTGTAGGGCTTTCCTACAGGCTGGGTGTTTTAAGCTTCAGTATTGGCCACCACAGTACAGACTGGACAACACTATGAGCCTGGCTACACCGAAGTGACCCAGCGTGAAGTGCCTACTTCTTGGATGGGGCCTTGGGAACAGGCACACCCTTTCCTCAAGCATTTCCACATCCAGGGACTTATCCCACAGAAGGCACCAGAGATGAGCAGCATGGCTTTGCCGAGGACTTAATAAGCTAATACAAAGTGCTAAGAACAGTAGCTGGCTCAACCTATTTCATTTACCTGCTCAGCTCAGTTTCACTTATAAGTGAAAAAAATTTAAATAACCCAAACCTCCAACAATAAAGGACTCTTTAAGTAAATTTTGAAATGTAATTGTGATATGGGTGTTAAAACCATACCGTAACTGTATTCTGCTTATGTTTAGAATGTAAAAAGTAATAAAGACCATTGCCCTTGCTGTCACAATAAGGAAGCACTGATAAACTAAAGAGGGTCACATGTATCTAGGAATACATTAAGAGCAGGTGTGAAGATCTCTACAGTGAAAACTGCAAACCAGTGCTAAGATAAAAAGAAGATTTAACAAGAGACAAAAAACAAAGATGTACTGTATTAATGTACTCAAATATTTAGTTTTGTTAAGATGAAAATTCTTCCCAAGTTTATCTATAGATTCAATGGTGTTCCAATTAAAGTCTCAAAAGACTTTTTTATAAACATTAATGAGCTGGTTCAGAAATATAGATGGTAATGGAAAGACCCTAGAATAGCCAATATGAAGAACACAGTTGGTGGCTTATATTAACATATTTCAAGAGGTAGCTTTTTAGTCCAGAGTAAATTCATAGAGTGTCACTGGTAGCCTGGTACTCACCAGGAGAGCTGTAGTGGCTGATTTTGGCTAGCATCTGTTCCAATTAATGAGAATCTGAGTGAGGCGGGTTTTATTCATTCATTGAGCACATATTTATTGAGGTTGTATGTGCCATGCAAGGACAGATTTGCAATGAAGCTATCCAATTGTCATAGTCAGGGCCTCTCCCTGGCATAGGTCTCCTTTCAAGGACTCCCACAGTCACAGGTATTTGTGAAATATACCAAGGAAGATCTTCACCACAATTGGTTAAGTCCACTATCTCCACTATAGTCTTCCTTCTTTCCTACTCCTTCTTGTTGATTGACATGGGAGTAATTGTGTCATTGGGAGAATTCAGTTTAAGTGGAAATGTGGATTTATTCAGTATGACTTTGGTGGGATACATTTATGTGGCTGCAGCTACTTCCAAGGAGGGTTACATTATTTCTAACTGTTCCAGAAAGGAATGACCATCAGAAATATTCTTACTGCCCACTATGCCAACCCACCCAGAGTCATGATACAATGTCCCATGCCAGAAAACGTTTATCAAGGTATAAATGGTTTCTATGGTACCTGGCATCAAAAAATATGGAGTAATAGAGAAAAACTGAGGTACAAAAGCAAATCTGTAGAAAATCCTTCCTAATTTTATGGCTCATATCTGAAAGAAATTTGATAGATCTTCCCAACTTGGACATGACCAACAGCATATCGTGAAGATAAAATAAATGTTCCTGAAACATCATCACTAAAAAAAGCAAACTTCAAACAGCGACACTAGAGAAAATAACCCAACTGTCGTTATATTCTATTAAAATATATTGTAAGATGTACTGAGAAAAGTGTTAAAGTTTCTCACTCTGATAGCAAATTTGTGTATTTTTCCTTGTAGTTCGCCAAATCTAACTTTATACTCAGATATGACTTGTTATTAAGTGTACGCAAATTCAGAGCTGCTATATCATCCTGACAAGCTGAACCTATTTTTATTACACAATCTCCTTTTTTTAGTCTTTCCCTGAAGTCTGCTTGGCCTGTTATAAATATGATGACAGCACCTTCTTTTTCCTTTTCCCATTCTTTCACCCTAAATACAGTCCTGGGCCATCACTCCAAATGAAGGCAGGGGGCCAGGCTTCTGTCCTGCTACTGTACGACCCTTGCATTGACCAGTCTTTGGGTATGAGTTGCAGGGGGGAGAGCAAACATGGCCTTGAGCCACACAGCTTTCTGCGGTGGGACTAGCGCTTGGGGAGGGGCTCAGCTGTGAGCCATCCGCAGACAACATGGGCAGCTGCCAGAGGACTGAATCTTGATGGGACAACACCCCAGGGCACCCACCATACACCTTCAACATCCAAGCAAGTTGCTATGGAAACAGATTCTCACGAGAGATGTACCCGATTGTTAGATCTGCTTACTAGAACCAAAAACCCTAAATATGTTGAATCGGAAAATGGCAACAATGTGGTTCTCAGAATCTTTGAGCTGGAAGGCGCCTCAGAGATGTTAGAGCTCACTCACCCTCCTCATCTTTACAAACGAGGTGACTGGCGCTCATAGGTAATCAGTTCCTTTTCCTAAGGCCAAGGAGATATCTGTGGCTCTAGCAGGACCAGAATCATGAGTTTGCTCTTTGGACTCATGATTTATTGCATGCCTCCAGCCCTGCATTTATCTGGCAGACATGGGTGGCTAAAGATTATTATGCACAAATCATGTAACTATATTTATGATGTTTTAAAGAAGTCTAAAGAAGTACCCTCAAGAGTCTCTTAGTTGTCAGGATTTTTGCATATATATTTTCCATTAGCATAAGTGATTAAGGCATAAACGCCCCTATAAAAACCAAACACGGTCTTTGTTTTCTAAGTACATTTATAAGCTCCTGACGACAGAATGATGGAAAATTTACGCAACCCAACTATTATTCAGTTCCAAGTAAGACCACGGATAAAGGCTTCACCTGGGAAATCAGTTCATGGTCATTAGTACATTATAGTCTCATAGTTCCGTAGCTTCTGCGTTGTCTCATTCAATCCTCCCAGAAACTGTGATGTGGGGAGGGAGCAACGTGGTAGCTCCAATTTAGAGATGCAACTACATAACTAGAGAAGTGAAATGGCTCACCGAAAGACACATGTAATCCATGGTGGTTTCAGGGCAAAATTTGGTCACTTGTCTCATAACCAGTGTAACAAATGCACCCTACAGGACCCCTCCCACCCCCCACAATGAGTCATGCCTTTGTACAATTCCCTCCCCTTTGACTTGCTTAAAATATGGCCAGGTGATGGGCTATCCCTGCCTTAATTAGGGTAAAAATGGTTGTGTGGTTACATTTTGTTATGTAAGACTCCTACTAGTAGATGAAGAGAGGCACCACCGCTGATCTTGAAGAAATAAACTGCCATGTTCAACAGCTTATATGGGCATCCACCTAGCAGGGAACAGTGGGCTTGAAGGTGGTCTGCAGCCGAGAGCCAACAAAATGCTGGGGCCCTCAGCTGAATTCTGCCAACAACCTGAGTGAGCCTGAAAGCAGGCTCTTCCCCATCCACACCTCCAGGTGAGAACACAGCCCATTTGACAGGACGCTGCACCTTCCTTGTAGTTCCCTTAGCAGAGGGTTCCTGAGTCCCAGTCACATAAGAGACATCCTGACTCCTGACCCTCAGAAACTGTGAGATAATAAATATGTCATGTTTTAAGTTGCTAAGTTCATGGTAATTTATTATCCTGTCTAATAAAATAGCAATATGCAAATTGACTGTTCTTCCAATCAAGCCATGCCCAAAAGCCATGCCCACCAGCCAATCAGGAGCTGGGGTGGAACCAGCCAGCGAGCGTGCAGCCAGGGAGTGGGTCCGAGGAGGCCAGGACTGGCGGGGGGGGGGGGGGGGGGCAGGGCCAAGGCAGCCAGGGCCAGGGGGCAGGGCCGAGGTGGCCAGGACTGGGGGGGTGGGGCCAAGGCAGCCAGGGGGTGTGGCCGAGGTGGCCAGGGCCAAGGGTGAGGGGGTGGGCCCGAGGCAGAGCCAGCCATCTGCCCCATTGCAGGGCGATGGCTGGAGGCCAGAGGCTTTAGGCCTTGGGCAGGCTGGAGGTGAGTGGTCAGTAGGACATCCCCTGAGGGCCCCCAATATGTGTGACAGGGCAGGTTGGGCTGAGGGATCACCCACCCCCAGTGCATGAATTTTGTGCATCGGGCCCCCAGTATAATTATAAAAGACTAATTTCCCTAGTATTCCTCCCAAGACGCCTCAGGTGAAACCATATATATATATATATATATATATATATATATATATATCTACCTCATCATACTCCCTGGACTCAGGGACCAACCTTTTAAAGGCTGAATAACATTACATTGTATGTTTGCATATACTGGTTTCTTTATCCATCCATCAGCCAATGGACATTTGGGTTGCTTGTATCTTTTGGCTATTGTGAACAACGCTGCAATGAGTATTGGTGTGCAAGTATCCCTTCAAGACCCTCCTTCTGTTCTTCTGGATAAACACCTACAAGTGAAATGGCTGCATCATATGGTTTAATTCCAGTTTTAATTTTTTTGCAGTTCCACTATACTACTTTCCATAGCAGCTGCACACTTTTCATTCCCACCAACAAGTGTCCCCATTTCCATTCCCACACGCACAAGTGTCCCAGTTTCTCCAGAGCCTCCGAGGAGCTAGTGTGGACCCTTCTGAACCAGATGTGAGGGCAGGACATCTGAGTGGAATTGTCTAGGAGACACTGACCACGCCTCAGGTGACGGGATGGTACTGCTGACAGACTTGGAATCTATCCCACAGGAAGTGAGAGAAGCCACAAAAGTTAAAAGAGTTCACTGAGGGCAGTGGAGGGAGGAGAGCAAAAGGTGAGGCCTAAGCCTTGGGGAGCGGCCGGTGGGGCTGGGCAGCACACTCACAAAGGGCACGGGCTAATTGCTTTGAAAAAGCTCCTACTCTTAAGTTAAACATTCCCCTGCTGTCCCTGGATTTACTTAGCAAACGCTTTTGCATATCAAATGCTAACTTACCTCAGATGGAGTTACCCAAATCGAAATTAGAGGCTGCAGTGATAGTTACCATCTGTGGAGGTTTTTCTTTTTCGTGTAACCACCCTGAGAGAGGTAGACATTACTACAGTCCCTGGGGGGAGGCAAAGCCATGAAGCCTCCGGGGGGGGATAAGGGGAAGCTCTCCTGCCCTTACTGTTTGCTCCCACTCAGGGCAGGGATTAGAAAGGATTGATCAGGTCTCAGCTCTGGGGATGGTGTGTGTGCTAGTTGGTGGGGACACTGTGCATTCAGAGTATATGCACAAAGATCAGTGGACTTGAGAGTAAGGTGACGAACGGAGAATTCTTTAGGACAGAGAACGTCTTCTGTAAGATACTGTGACGGCAGATGCGAGTCATTTCACACGGGTCAAAACCCATAGAATGGGCCACATAAAAAGTGAATTCTAACGTAACTATGGACTTTAGTTAGTAATAACCAACTTGTAGTGAAGCCAGCACCCAAACTCAGACCTTCTGATCCTAGAGTCTATATGCTTTCTATTATTCCGCCCTACTTCTTGAGACAAATAAGGTGTTCTTTGATACCTATTTTTTCTAACTTCTGAGATTCTACTTCTCTGTTAAATAGAAGACGGTTATAGCACTCACACATGACATCTGAGTCTCTGGCCCCCAGGTCCTATGTGTTTCCAGCTTCTTAAGTCAAACGTTGAACGTGAGGCCAGACCGTATGCCCAGGGCTAGCCCTATACAGAGTCATAACAAGAAACGCACCCACACCAAGGCTAGGGGGAGGACCGGGACATTAAATCACACAGGGATATCCAGGGCTTTGCGTCCTCAAAGACAATCATCTTTTTGTTTGTGGAGGACGAATAGGTGAGCTCAGGCATTCTGTAAACATCTACTGGGGCCTTGGGAAACATAGATGAGTAAGACACAGTGCTTACCTTCAAACAGATCATTCTCTCCCGACAGCATGGGCAAGGTGTGTTCACATATAATTACATGCAGGGGTAGTACTCTAAATATGTTACAACTGGAAGAGCATGAAAAGCAAACCCATCAGAATGGATAACTCAACCTTCCAGAACACACTCCAGTCATAAATAAGCCACCCGGACATACCTGGATTAATACCTGTGTGTTAGTCAGCTCAGGCTGCCATAACAAAATACCATACATCAGATGGCTCTGAACAACAGCAGTTTATTTTCTCATAGTTCTGGAGACAGGAAAGTCCAAGATCAAGATTTGATTTCTGATGTGCACCCTCTCTCTGCCTAGCAGATAGATGCCCTCTCACTGATGCCCTCTCACTGTGTCTTGGGCACCAATCCTATCGGACTAGGGACTCAGGCTTATGACCTCATTTAACCTCAATTATCTCCTAAAGACCCCATATCTCCAGATACAGTCACACTGTGGGATGGGTCCCTTAACCTGTGGGGTCTATGTTACCCCTGTTCAGTGTCAGGACTAAATTGCATTATGGGATACCCATCTGGGGTCAGAGAGATTCATGTGACAGAAGTGTCAGGAGTGTGGGAGTCAAGGAGAAACAGAAGTGGTTATTCCAATTCGTCATCTGGAAGATGGAAATACCATTACCATTCCTACCTCACTGCTTGCTGTGGAGAATAAATGAGTTCATGCTTAGAACAGTGCCTTACACACAGGTAACATTACCAATGTTAGCTGTTAATATCACAGGGGTAACGCTCTTAAGCATCAGGGTACTGGGGCCTCATTTTAATTTCTCATCTGACAATGCAGATTAATAATGTATTTCTCCCTCTGTTCAGCCAAACTGAGACTCAATGTTGAGGGTTCACCACTCTACAGATACCAGAAATGAGTACTACTAATAATAAATAGTCACTAATATCTATCAATTAGAAAAATGGCCAGATACATACATACATACACACACACACACACACACACACACACACACACACACACACACATTGAAATAAAATAACAAAGATAGGCCCCCTAAGTAATAACACAGCCTGGTAGACCCTTGAAGGATTTAAGGGTAATATTTCATTTCTTTTCTTCTTCCTGTTGTTCTTATGTGGTTTTTGTTTGTTTTGTTTTCTTGTTCTCCGTAATGAGACTGTATCTATTTTGTACTCATAAAAGCAGCTATAAAAGTCATTTTTAAAATCCTATCTGGGCAAAGGATCTATGAGCCCTCGTCCTTTCTCCTTTGCGTTCCTGGGAAATGAAACCGAACCAGCTCTTCCCCGCGGCCCCCAGGTGCGGTCACAGAGGAATGACTCAGAAGTGGCTTCTGGCACCGGGCAGCGCCAGAGCCAGGAAAGAGCAGGGGAGCTGCAGCGGCCACACCAGCCAGCTCTGCCGAGAAGCCTCAGCTGAAGGGGGGAGGGAAGGGACGCTCACAGCACGTTCCCACCTGAACCACGCAGGGCCAGACTCGCCTAATTAATCATACTAATTGCAAAGAAGGAGCTTGAAGCCAACAGGCAGACCCAACGCATTGCAGAATTAAAGAATACTCAAGCATAGGAACCCCAGTCCCTTCATTAGGCTGCTGCACATTTTACTTATTTTGCAATACAAATCAAAAATGCTCAGTATCAAGACTTCCTTTGCTGCAGGACCCCACAGAGCCCTGCATGGAGCCAGGTGCACAGGAAATGCTGTGCTTTGATTATTTTAATCAATGTCTTGTTTTCCCTGTCCAGCAGCACCCACTGTTCCTTTTCCAGGTAAAACATCTCCCAGTTTCCATTTGAGGAAGCACTCCCCTAACACTCTTGGTGGGCCTTGTCAATCAAGATGACCTTCCCACCAAGGGGGTGGGCACTGAGCCTAAGATAAGCCAACCAAATGCTCCCTTCTTTGAGCAGGGGCAATGGATTACCCCAACAAGCTTTTTCATTGGCTCAGATGGTACCAAAGTCCCTAAATAAAAGGTAGAGCAGCCTACCAGCTCCCTGGACTGAGCTGAGTCACTTCACCAGTATTCCAACTCTCTCACCATACCAAAGCCTTTGGGGCCTGTGAGAGTTGGCTCTTAGGGAAGGTTTGAGATTTGGAGAAGGGAAGGCAAGTGCCAAACGCTGTGGCAGAGCCTGGAGGAACTTTCCTACTGGTCTCTGCCCTTTCCCACCCCCTCTCTGCTCACGGAAGCCGGAGTGAGCTCTTCATTATTCTTAAATTGTGATACAACATACCAAACATACAATTCACCGTTTTAATATCTTAAACCGTGCAGTGTAGTGGCATTTAGCACACTCACAGGGTGGTGTGACCATCATCATTACCTGGTTCCAGAACCTTTCCATCACCCCCAAAAGAAACACCACACCCCGTTAGGCAGTCACTCCCCAGCCCCCCTCCCCCAAGACCCAGGCAACTACCATGTTGCTTTCAGTGTCTACGGCCAATATGAGATCTTTCCTATAAATAGACTCAAACATACAGCATGTGATTTTCTGGGTCTGGCATATATGACCCAGGACTCAGTCCTTAGACCTTTCCTCTTATCAACTCAGACTCGTTGCCCAGCGGTCGGCAAACTCCTTAGTCAACAGAGCCAAACATCAACAGGACGACGATTGAAATTTCCTTTAAGAGCCAAATTTCTTAAACTTCAACTTCTTTCTAATGCCACTTCTTCAACACAGACTCGCCCAGGTCGTGGTATTGTGTGGAAGAGCCACACTCAAGGGGCCAAGGAGCCGCATGTGGCTCTCGAGCCGAGATTTCCCGACCACGGGCCCAGAAGATTCCCTCTAGTCCCGTGGCTTTCAATTCCATCTCCCAACTTTCTCCAGCCAGGTGCCTCCTCTGATCGCCGCCACCTGAGCACCCCTAACAGCTGTCACCAACAGGCGTGACCAGCTTCTCTCCAAAACAAGCTGTTGTTCTCTACCCGTCCCCCAGCGTTAACCCCTATCGCCACAAACGAAAACGCCATCCTTCCAGACGCAGGCCAAATATCTCTGAGTCCTCAACTTACCTCTCTGTCGCCCCATCCAGCCAATAAATGCAGCCGGCTTTGGCTTCAGAACATAGCCAGCATCCCCACGGCTTCTGGTCCAAGCGACCACAGCCCCTTACCTAGTTACTGCAACAGCCTCTGGCCCTCCCTGTCTCCACCATGGCCCTTTCCATTGGTTCCGGACACAGCAGCTCCCGAGATCCTGTCCAAAAGCAAGTTGGATAACACCCCGTTAAAACTGTGCTTCAGGTAAACAGGAAGGAACGTTTTGGTACAAGTATGTCCCATGCAGTATCGGGGACATTTCTGCATGAGGCAGACTTGTACTTGAACGTGATCTGTTGTGCCGGTCTAACCGAGTACCTGTGTTTTTATTTGCTAAGTCTGACAGCCTTCACTAACACCGTAACCATCATCCCAATCCTGGTAAACCCCCTTTCCTGCTTTTCTTTTTCTCCTTAGCATACCGCCACCTAACGAATCACATGTACTTTATCTGTCCACACTCGCCAGAACTGGGCTGTCTGATAAAGTAGCTACCGGCCACACGTGGCTATTGAGCCCAATTGCAACGAGGCCCACACTAAATTAATGTCAACTTTAACGCACACACCAGTTAGCTATTGGGACGCTTTTAAAGTGTGTTCAGAAAAACTTGCCTAAGGGAATACACTCTTCCGACTGTACATTTTATGAAATCGAAATACAGACCCTGTTTTTCCCATGAAGCCTTCACATTCCAATTGAGATGTGCCTGAAGTGCAAATGACACATCAATTTTTATTTACTTATTTACTTATTTGTTTACTTTTTTTTTTTTTTTGCGAGGCAGCACCTTTCATTTCCTGGAGTCGGTGGAACCCAAGGGTTCAGGGGGGATTCTGAGTCTACTCACCAGTGAGAGGGACCGAGGACAGCTGCCTGGGACAACACGGATTGGAACTGCTGGGGTCCAGTTATGCATGATTTTTGGTAATAACCATACAGTAGGCCCTCCACATCCTGGGATTTTGCATCCATCAATTCAACCAGCGTTGGCCTGAAGACACTGTCCGCTATCCGCGGCTGGGGGTCCCCGGGTGCAGAGGGCGGCTGTGCGCACTGCTCTGTTGCCATGTCATAGATGGGCCTTGTGGGGGTGCCGGAGCCAGTCCCCAGACACGAGGGCCGACGGCAGCCAAGTTTGTGCCGGAGTCCAAAGTTGCAGGGCTTCTCCGGCGCAGGAACGGGTGCCCGGGCCCCCGCATCGTCTGAAAGGAGAAAACGCCACTGAAGAAGCGACCGGTTCCACTGCGGAGCCTCGTCCAGCTAATTCCCTCCGACATCACAGCACCGGCGGCCGGAGGCTGCGGCTGAGCCAACGCCCCAGGGTCCCGGAAGCCTGTCTCACCCTCCACTTCCTGGGCACGTGGGTGGATGATCACTTCCCAGCAACCTTTGCGGTCCAGCTGAGGCCGGGTGACCTGTTCAGGATGATGGGCATCAGATGGGCATCAGGTGAGGCGGTGTGACCTATTCAGGGCAACGGGCATAAGCTGGGGTCGTGTGACCTGAGCAGACCGATGGGCATAAGCTGAGGCCCTGTGACCTGTTCAGGCCGCTGGGCGTGAGAGAAGATGCTGTGGCACCACGGGCTTTCCCTGGCTTTGGAAGCCAGGGGTTGGGCTTGGTGGCGTTGCCAGCCGTGGGGCGGGGGCCCTGCAGGTGGCACAGCCGCTCTGGAGAGTCGCCAGGCAGTGTGCGAGGCAGAGATGCAGGTTGCAGGCTCCAATCAGTAGGGGGCTGCAGGAAGCAGTCGATCAGTGTTTCTCATCATTGCTATTTCTCTCTCTCTCTCTCTCTCTCTCTCTCTCTCTTTTCCTCTCCGGAATCAATAAAAATATACTTAAACAAATAAGAAAATCAATAGTAAAATGATATAGTCTACATAAATGGGAAAATAAAATAGAGAAGAGAGATGACGTTATTCCTGGACGGGCCTGACCTGAGCCTCGGCTTCCTCCTCTGTACGGGGAGTAAAGATAAGACCTACATCAGCAGGTGCTATGAGGTTCTTAAAAAATAATTTAACGAACACACAGGGTACTTACACAGTTACCAGTATTACACTTCACTCCGTGTAGTCCTTTCTTGAAGCTGTTGTAACACGTTGCCACAAATCGGGCGTCATAAAACGATAGAAATGCACCCGCTTACAGGTCTGAAGGCTGCACGTGTGGCATGCAGGTGTGCGCAGGCCCCTGCCTGCTCCTCGGCCTCTAAGGACGTGGGGCTGGGGAAACTGATGGAGGTAGAAGGAAGATTTGTTTTTTACTGTATGCCTCTCTGTGCTGCTCAAATATCCTTTACAAGGTACACTCATTCCTTTTTTCTCTTTTCTTTTTTTTAACAAGACTCATGTAAAAAAAAAAAAATTCTTAACCCTTTCGCTCTCACACCATTTTTGGTTTTCAAGCCCAGAAAGCTCACGCCTTATTTCTGCAAATGTCAAGCTTTTTTTTTTCTCTTCAAATAGTTTTTGTTAGTCTGTTTTTAGGTCAAGGATATTGAGATTTTAACGGAAAGTGGAAAACATATTTTAGTTTCTATTTAAAAGCTTATTGGCTGTGTCAAAATAAAAAGTAATTTTATAAAAAATATTTAGTACCAAAAAAATTTTTAATGACACACCAAATTTTTGTTACAAATAATATAACTATTACAACCTGTACATGTATCGAATAATGGAGCATATATTATAAAATGTTACATATTTAACTCTATCATATCCAGATTTGATGCTAATATTCCTATTTGTTCATGAGATATAATGCATAATATGAAAAAGTACTTTTCACACCATCAGCATTTGTGTTTGGCCAGACACTCCCCATGCAAGCCTTTTTTTACATCTAATGCAGACAGTTCTGGGTCTTTTTCTTTTATTTTTAGGGCTGCACACACAACAATTAGCCTCCTTTTTTGCATCCAGTTTTTGTACTCCTACTTTTGATGAACTGTCCCTCATTGAAACCCACTCTTGACCCAAATGCTCGATGATACTGATTATAAATGCTGGCCTTGACTGAGGTTTCCCAGGTCCTTTGTAATTTTCCTTATATGGAATGTAACTATCCAGGCACTCCCATTTTGAAAGAATAAACAAACAAGCATATCATAATCAGTTTAACAGAGATTAATACTTAATTTGCGTTACATAACAATTTTTAAACTAGTTGAAAACTAGAGCCGATATATCGGCACCTTGAGCTTTTTAAGGCTAATATGGGAAGCCTAAGGGTTAACAGTGAACAGGCAGACTCTGTCCCAGGTGGAGGGAGTTTCAGGAATCAGCCATTTGCAGGAGTGTGTTTGTTTATTTTGCTGTTATTTAGCGGAGGGGGAGGAGAACCAGGGACTCCTCAGCCCTGAGCTGCTTCACCTGCCCAGGAAGTTCCCTGGACAGCCTGCCTCACAGGATGGACATCGCTGACCACCATTTCATTCTCTTCTCTGCTGTTTGTTGGTACAGAGTTTGGGGATGATCTATAATGAGAGATCGCTGATTATTTGTTTCTGAATTTCCCTTCTCCTTACTGTCCAGGTGTCTGTCTGCCCACCAAAGACCCCCACGCTGTCACCTTTTCCCCGGGGGGATGAGCAAGTTTTGCGTCTAGATCTAGAAGATGTTTGGCGCATATTCAACACAACATCAGTGTCCCCCTGAATTATTACTGTCCTTGGTGCCTTACGACAGTGGTCGGCAAACTGTGGTTCGCAAGCCACACGCGGCTCTTTGGCCCCTTAAGTGTTCTAACGCCACTTCTTCAAAATAGACTCGCCCAGGCCGGAAGCTGACTTCTGCGCATGGGCCACGAAGTTTCAATCGCACTGTACGCGCACGCCCGCACGTGGTATTTTGTGGAAGAGCCACACTCAAGGGGCCAAAGAGCTGCATGTGGCTCTGGAGCTGCGGTTTGCCGACCACTGCCTGAGGAGAATCAAGGCTGGTCACTGGGACAACAGCAGGCCACTGTTTCAGCAGGTGCCTGTTGCTGCTGTTGTGCTGTTACTCCTCACCTGAGGATGTTTTCCCATTGATTTTTAGGGAGAGTGGGAGAGAGAGGGAAAGACAGAGAGAGAAACATCGATGTGAGAGAAACACATCCATTGGTTGCCTCCCTATGAGACCTGACCAGGGCCAGGACTGGGGAGGAGCCTGCAACCGAGATACGTGCCCTTGACTGGAATTGAACCCAGGACCCTTCAGTCCACAGGCCAACGCTCTACCTACTAAGGCAAACTGACTGGTGCTCAACAGGTGCCCCCTTTTATGCCCATGGCAAAGCTCTGACACTTTGGGCCTGTCCGCTGAGGGCGCATCTTAGCCGAGGCAAAAGCAGAGAAGGCAGACTCTTCCCATGGTACTAACACCAGCTCCGGGGTCAGAGAGATACCCCTGGGTTTCCACCAGCTCTTTCTCCAGTGGCGGCTCACACAGTCCTTGTGGCTCTGGAGATTCAACAGGCTCACGCTAAGAGGGCACTTAGCGCAGTGCCTCTCGTGAGCCACGCGTTCAGAATCAGAGTTGATATTGCTGCCGTGATGGTCATGACTTTGATGATATGGGGCTGGTCCCTTCCTTTTCACTCTTCCCAAAGCCTTGCGCCTGTGGCCATAGGGCAGTGGTCGGCAAACTCATTAGTCAACAGAGCCAAATATCAACAGGACAGCGATTGAAATTTCTTTGGAGAGCCGTATTTTTTAAACTTCAACTTCTTCGAACGCCACTTCTTCAAAATAGACTCTCCCAGGCCGTGGTGTTTTGTGGAAGAGCCACACTCAAGAGGCCAAAGAGCCACCTGTGGCTCATGAGCCACACACAGTTTTCCGACCACAGCTATAGGGCTTTCACAGCTTGGGGTTAATCATGGAAAAGTGGTCTTGATGGTGGGTTTTGTCATGATGGATGTTGTTTTTAACCTGTAAACAATGGCTTTCCTGCCTGAGGGAGCAGCACCTTGTGGCCAGTGTGTGTGGTACAGTGAACACCTTCTGAATGCAGACAGACCTGGACCCTCATGGCAGATTAGCCACCGGCTAGTGGGGTTGCCTCAGGCAGATAGGTTAACAATTCTGAGCCTCAGGCTTTCTTTTTCTGTAAAACAACCCCCAATTCATTTACCTAATTTGCATTGCGTTTTCTTAGGTGCCGGATACTCTGCTAGGTTCTGAGGCTACAAGGGCAGAGGAAATTCATCCCTCACGTCAAAGAGATCACCATCTGGAGTTCGGTGATGAACAACTTGAGCTCTGGAATTAGACGAACCTGGGTTTGCGTATGTGTACGCTGAACTCACTGGCTGTGTGACCTTGAGCAGGTGAGACCCCTTTGCTGATCCTTAGTCCCCCGGGGCTGCCAGAGTGGAGATGGTGGTAACAGCACCTGCCTCTCGGGTGGTTTTGAGGCTCCAGGTCCATCGTGATGGGAAGCTCTTGGTTCACCCCGCGGGCACCCAGCAAAGGTGGTTCTGCTGTGACAAAGTGTGCTCAGATGTTGTGGTGCCATGCAGGGATGTGTGCTGGTTCCGGTGGATAATTCTACACGGAGGCCGGGGATGTGGGAGTCAGGGAAGGTTTCAAGGAAACCATGATGCCTGGACAGAGTCTTAAAAATTAGTACAGCCCTAACCAGTTTAGCGCAGTGGCTAGAGCGTCAGCCTGCGGACTGAAAGTCCCAGGTTTGATTCCGGTCAAGGGCATGTGCCTTGGTTGCGGGCACATCCCCAGTAGGGGATGTGCAGGAGGCAGCTGATCTATGTTTCTCTCTCATCGAGGTTTCTAACTCTCTTCCCCTCTCCCTTCCTCTCTGTAAAAAATAAATAAATAAAAAATATATTTTTTAAATGAGTAGATATCTGGCAAGAACATAAGGGAGAACCAAGGAATGCATCCAGGAAGCCACAGGAAGATCAGAATGATCGGAACGTAATGTACAGGGTTAGCAGGGCCCAAGTGCATGGACGTCTTACTAAGTGGCAGTGGCATAGAGATGGGCTGGAGCCAGCTGTTGGCAGGAGCCAGGGCATTGCAAGTCTTAAATGAAATTCCAAGGAACTCATAATTTCATTTAAAGGAGACTGAGAAGCCATCTAGTGCTCTTTAGAGTAGAGCAATAATGATGCTAGATTATCATGAAGAGACAGCGATCTATCATATCCAAAGAGAAGGCAGAATGGAGGAAAGTCCTGGAGGGGGGCAAGCCTGGTGGCCAGGAGCCCAGTGAGGAGGTGTCACCAGAGCCCCAAAAGAGATGAGGAAAGGTCCTAGCTGGTTTGGCTCAGTGGATAGAGCATCAGGCTGCGGACTGAAGAGTCCCAAGTTCGATTCCGGTCAAGGGCACATGCCCGGGTTGTGGGCTCAATCCCCAGTGGAGGGCTTTCAGGAGGCAGCCAATCCATGATTCTCTCTCATCATTGATGTTTCTATCTCTCTTTCTCCATTCTTCTCTGAAATCAATAAAAATATATATTTTTTTTAAAAAGAGAGAGAGATGAAGAAGGGCTGCCCCAGGGAGCAACAAGAATGGGGAGGAGCCATATTGTGCAGCCTCCCGGGTGAGCTGTGCTGCTTGTGAAGGCTCAAGTGCTTCCTATGCGCTGTTTCTCCTTTCTCCCCTTCTCTATCCCCTCCCAAGGCCCCATGTCCTTCGCCTCAATGCCTCCTCGCCCCCTCCCTCACCACTCTGTCCTCTCTCCTGCCTCCTCTCTCCTAGAGCTTTGCTGAGAGCCGGGAACTGAAAAACCCAGTTGTGGTTTGATCCAGATGTGCAACATGTCAGGAGGCCAGAGCAGGACAGAGAGAAAATAGAGGACACGGACATCACTCCGGTTCAAAGTTCTCTTTAAAACAATCCCTTTGGGCACCAGGACAATGCCCACGGGAAAATTCAGCAACCCTATCTGGTGATGACTTGGCCTCCACTCACTGCCTTTGGGCCTCACTTTACAGGCTACGTCCATAGCCAGAGAGCCGGATGTCTAACTGGCCGGACACGGTAGCCACATCTTCCTTCTCTGCTGGATTGCCATCTTCAGTCTTACCTACTGGCAACAAAACGTGATGATAAGCTCATGGTGAGTCAGGAACTGGGCAGGCACTGGGCAAACCGGAACCAGTGAGCCATGGTGCCTGCACTGGGGACTCAGGTCCTATACGAGAGAACTCATATGCAAATAACTCCAATGCAGCTAGAACGAGGCCATGCAAAACCCTGTAGGACTGAGGTCATAACCACCGACTGACTCTAAGTCCCAGGACCAGTGTGAGGCCCTTCGTATAAGTGGCTACATCCGTGGTCGGCAAACTCATTAGTCAACAGAGCCAAATATCAACAGGACAACGATTGAAATCTCTTTTGAGAGTCAAATTTTTTTAAACTTGAACTTCTTCTAACGCCACTTCTTCACAATAGACTCGCCCAGGCCGTGGTATTTTGTGGAGGAGCCACACTCAAGGGGCCAAAGAGCCGCATGTGGCTCATGAGCCGCGGTTTGCCGACCACTGGGCTACATCGAAGCCTCAGAATACTCTGCTGGCACACGTAGGCACGGGGGCAGTCTCAGCCTCGTGAGACTGGTCTCAGTGTCATACCCAGCTCACAGGTGAGGAGGCTGAGGCTCAGAGAAGTGAGATCTCTGGTCCAAGGTCACAGAGCTGGTAGCTCAGCTGCGAGTCACACCAGGTCTGACTCAGCCCAGGATCTTGACAGCTGTGCCCTCTGGCTGGTCATAGGGAAGAAAGCGATGAATTGTCCTGAGGAAGGATGTGGTCAAGGGAGGCTTTCCAACGGTGGTGATTCTTGAGCAGGCCCTTGAAGAGCAAGCTGGGCAAGCAGAAGCAGGGCGTCTAGGGGGGGAGGGTGACAGGGAGGACTCCATCTCCTGTGGCTGGACATCAGCTGCTGCTGGAGAAGTGACAGCAGCAGAAAAGGCCAGAGAAGTCGGGGGCGGGGGGCAGATGTTCCCCAGGGGACACGGATTCTCATCTTCTCCCCTGCACTTCCTTTCTGAAGCTCTGGTCTGGAAGATTCCTCTGAGCGGTGTAGGCGGACCTTAGGCCTGCGTTTGATTTATTTTATAGCTGGAGTTCCGGAGCTTTTGTGGTGGCTGCAACATATAATATGGAATTTCCCTCACGAGCAATTCTTCATCTTTGGCAACCCACTGGAGCGTGAGTCTGGCACGCTCTCCTTTTTCCTCTCTCTTGGAGCTTTAGTGGGGGCTCAGCTGGTGCAAGCCCAGGACCCCCTGAGGCTGCCCTGCCAGCTGCTCAGCCAAGGTGCCCGGCTCCTGCGAGAGGGCCGAGCCTGCCCCTCCCTGGTGGTAGCATCAGTACCGTATCCTGTCCATTTCCCCTTTCCCTTTGGGGCTGTTCCATTGAGAGAGGGAGAAAGCAGGACGGCCATGTTTGTTTGTGTCTGTTTCCATCGCTCCTGGTGTGGCTTCCTCTTGGTCAGAACACATGGCTTCTCCTATCTTCAGGTCATGAAAAGGTCACA
This sequence comes from Antrozous pallidus, assembly GCA_027563665.1. Lineage (NCBI taxonomy): Eukaryota > Metazoa > Chordata > Mammalia > Chiroptera > Vespertilionidae > Antrozous > Antrozous pallidus. The sequence continues at coordinate 4,786,135 of CM050510.1, forward strand.
GGCTTCTGAATCAAAACTCAGTTGGACCCCAGTCCCAGATCTTTGAGACTGACTTACTCGAGGACCTTGGGGAAGGAGCATTTTAACCTCTCCTAAGTACCAGTTTCCTTATCTGCAAAATCGCAATGACAGTGATATGTGTATCGGAGGGATGTTATGAGGATTAACAATAAAGCATACTCAGGGGTAACACTTAGCACATAGTAAGTGGTATGACCTGTGTTTGCATCTCCTCTAAATTCACATGTTGAAGCCCTAAGCCTCTTTCTGATAGTATTTGGAGATGTAGCCTTTGGGAGGTAGAGTTAGATGAGGTCATGAGGATGGGGCCCTGGTCCAATGTGATTAGTGTTCTTATAAGGAGAAACAGTAGATCTCTCTCTCTCACTCACTCACTCTCTCACTCTCTCACTCTCTCACTCTCTAGCTCTCTCACTCTCTTTCTCTTCCTCTGCCCCCCTTCTCCCCTTCCTTCCTCCCCATCTTCCTCTCTCTCTCTCTCTCCAAAACAGAGAGATAGCTATCAACAAGAACCAAAGCAGTTGTTGCTTAACCCACTCAGTCTGGCACCTCCTTAGGCTGGCCAGGGCTAAGACAGCAGATGCTCAAGAACTGCCAAATCATTGGGCAGCTGCCGAGAGCATGAAAGTGCAGAAATGCCAAATCTATGATATCACCAACATCCTCAAGAGCATCCAACTCATCGCCAAGAAGTCCAAGAACCACATCCAGTGGCTATGCAGCCATGTGTTGGTGGGCATCCGTGGGCCACTTGAGGGGCTGACCATGGGAGACTGAGCAGCAGCTGGGCCACGGACTCACCTCTGTCTCATGCACCTGCGGCTGCCTTCTGAGGATGCCGACAGCCAGTGATGTCCTTGGACTTTCTGGAGGGCCGCCATGGAGGGCAGACCTGACAAGTTGGGCTGCTCCCAAGTGGGATGAAAGAGCCTACCCCAAGCCCTGGATTTGGAAGAGGGCTCTGGCTTTGGATGCAAGTCCTGGCTCAGCATTTATTCACTGTGTGACGGTGGACAGGTTACTTAACCTCTTTGAGGAAAATCCAATTTCAGCTTTATCTGAAAAAAGGAGGGGGAAATCCAATTTCAATTTTGCACAGATTAAAACAAGAGAAGCTAGTCCCAGCAATAACAAGCACTGAGCACAGTGGTTCAGTACACGGCTGTAGCGTCAGGGCCAGAGATAACAGCTTCTATCTTCATTCAAAAAAAATAGAAGCTTTATTTTACAATAAGCTTTTTAAAAAACTTTTTCATGAATTCCCAAATTACCTTTATAAATTTTGGAGACAACCATTCATTGACACCAAGATTATGGGTGAGAATAAATTCTCAGCACCAGGAAACAAAACAAAGCGCCCCCCCAAAAAAAGTAGCTACCAGATTATCTTACATCTCATCTCCATTCTCCTTGAGGGCAGGATCCATCTTAAACCTTCCTTGTCCCCCATAATGTCGAGTAAGAGTGCCTCCTGCAAATTAGAGACCCACAAATATTAGTTGGAGAATTAGCAAGTGAGGGGAATGTGCAAGTGCGAGAATGAAAGAGTGAGTGAATGGATGAGTGAGTGAATGGATGGAAGGCAGAGACACAGCTCAGGGAATCCACTGACTCAAGCGGCAGATTCTCTCTTTTCCAAATCTCCTCAGGGCACGAACATGGATGCTCACAGTGGACTGGCCTCGACAAGCCCCTCCTGGCTCTCTGGAAGCCCTGCAGGATGGCCTAGCCTGGGCATGGCTAGGGTCCTTGCCCAGTACCAAGCACAAGACCCTGGAGCTCTTGGTGTGGAAAATGGGGCCTCCACTGAGGCCTGATCAGGGTCCCACACTCTGTGTCTACAAGGAGGGATCCCTACTCAAGTCTAAGGAGCGAGGGAGGGGGGGCTGCCTCAGGCCTGCAGAGAGGCACTCTCACCAGAGGACAGACTCACTTAAAGAAAGCCCTCAGAATAACCAACTGAGGACTAGCTGGAAAGAACCCTGATAACCTGGGATGAAAAGTGGAGACCGAGTAGAGGCTGGTAGGAAGGGTGGATGTGTCAAAGGGCTGGACGGGATCCCTCAGACAGCAGCTGCAGTTGCAGAGCTGTTGGGGGGGGGTTGCCATTGAGGACTCTGGGGTCTAAGCCCCAAGCTGGGCCCCCAGCAGAGAGCACCGGACTGAGAAAGGTGCCCACATAACATCTGGATGTGAAACGCAGCAGGGTCGCTGTCTGCCAGGGAAAGAGCTGGAAATGCAGTCACCCTCTTAAAGGACCAACACTCAGAATTCCGTGTGCAGCCACTCACCTTGTGCTCCAGCCACGGTGAAGCACAGAGTGAACTGGAACTGTGTAAGCCAGGGTTGGAAGCTCCAGGGTTAGAGCTCAGAAGGCAGACACCCCAGTGTCCTGTGCTGAGTCATTCCCTATGCTGTGGAGGTCATCTTTCTCATCAAGACAATTGCTATCCAGTTGGTTTTCCCTGCAAGGGGTTGGGGAAAGATAATTGGCCCATCCTATTGCCCCACTGTGTGGAGTTCCTGAGACCTATTAAGAGAGACAGAGAATAACAATGAGTCTCCAAGCAGAAGCAATTGCCCCAACCTGTCGGAAAAACTCCTGCCACACCTGTGGGAGCACATTTTTAGCAACGATACATCTGCTAGAGGGTTCATATCCAAAATATTTAAGGAGCCAGAGCTGGTTTGGCTCAGTGGATAGAGCATCGGCCTGCGGACTGAAAGGTCCCAGGTTCGATTCTGGTCAAGTGCATGTACCGTGGCTGTGGGCACATCCCCAGTAGGGAGTGTGCAAGAGGCAGCTGATGGATGTTTCTCTCATCGATGTTTCTGACTTTCTATCCCTCTCTCTTCCTCTCTGCGAAAAATCAATAATATATATATATTAAAAAATATATATATATATATATATATATAAGGAACTCATACAACTTAACAAAAGGAAGACAGACAACCCAATTAAAAAATGAGCAAAGGACCTAAATAGACACTTCTCCAAAATGGACATATAGATGGCCAAGAGACATATGAAAAATGCTCCAAGTATATGCACCCAGTTTACTTTGAAAAGGTCCCCAGGTTCCCCAGTCCACCCCACACCCTGCCAGAGCATTAGCATCAGGTTGTTGGCCAGAAGCCTTCATGTATAAATGCCTTTGTTTTCCTGTCCCCCGTATCACCCCCTTGGTCCCCTCTCCCTCACCACCCCCTCTGCAAGTTTGCACAAAAAACACCGTTTGTGGGAGCAAGACTCTCAACCCTGGCCCAGAGCCACAAAGTGAAGTAATTGTGCAATTAGAACTTAATTGCCGGATTTAATTTCTTTTTTTCTTTTGCTTTGCCTCTCAGTTGTTGCAAATGTGTAGTTCTGCCTTGGGATGTCTGATGAGTTCCTCGTGTCTTGCCCCAGGAAGGGATGGGGTTGGGGGAGGGAGAGGCAAAGACAGCTGGCTGGATTTTTCTCCTCAAAGAGAAGTGACTAAACCTTCCCCAGAGGATGAAAGCCAAGGAGGAAGACATTTAACTCCAAGATCTGGTGGCAAAGGACCCTCCCCTCCCTAACCTCTGCTCCCAACCCCCACAACCAGGCCAGATTTTCTGTGCCCTTTTACAAAGGCTGTGCCTGAGCTTTGGCAGATGAGTGGTGTGTCCCTGCATTAGCCACCAATCCACAGAGCATATACTATAGATATTCTAAGCAGGTTACATCCCATCTAAATCCTCCCAACAGTCCTCCCATCAGAGGGCCGCTGTCCATCTTGTAATATGTAGGATAACAGGTTCAAAGAGGTCCAGCTACTTGCCTGGGGTCACACAGCCAGTGAATGCTGCTGCTTGAAAGCGAAGGCAGGAGCTAGCTTTTTCAGCTCCTTCTACCCAGAGGGCCTTGCACAGTGCCCCAAGACCCACTGCAGAGAATGGACTCCCTTTCCTCTCTTCCCTGCTCATGAGCAGAGAGGCTCTACAGTCTATGCCCTCCACACACAGCCATTCACAAGCCACATCACAACCCTCAGTTGCTCTGGGGTCACCCTCCTGTCCTATCTCCCAACAGTCACGGCTGCTGCCAACGCTTTCCTTCTCGCCCCCCCCCCCCCCCCCCCCGATTGCAGGTTTGGGGTCCCAGCACCACAATCCCCACCTGCCTCCCAGGACATCTTCTGAGAACTAACGGTGTGAAGAGGGAACCCCACTCTTGGCTCAGGGACTGCCCCCTCCTGCCTTCCCCATGCACTGCTGGCGGGCACCTCGGAAGTCCAGGCACTAGGATGCTGCCGACAGCAAGATTGCTACTGCACACTTGGCTCAGAGTTCTCGTCGTCTTTGTGTTTATGGTGCAGTCCTGAATGCCAGTGCTCTGGGGTTTTCGAGATGAAGTGTACTCCTCAGAAACCATGCTACTCGCTGGGCCCTTATATCCTCCCCTCACGGTGAAGTCCTGAAATATGGTAGCATTCATTTCAGATAAAACTGCTGTTGGAATGTTGATCCTGCTTGCTTGCTTAAAACAAAACTTCCAGCTTGAGACCTTGGGGGTTGCAAAGGCCCCTCTGAAGATCAGACCAGAACTCAGAGGAGTGACTGGTTGGCACCAGAGGTTGAGTTGTACCATCTGCTTTTGTGAGATAGGACCACTTTCCCACGTCTGGGAGAATGTATGGTCTGTACCATGCGACTTGCTTCTTCCAGCAACTTTGTAGCCCGTGTTGGCACCTTCTTTCATAACCCACTTCTCCACCCCATCTGACAGGTACCTGTGGATGAGGTCAGCCCATCCACAGTAACGCCCTGCCGTAGAGCATGGCACCCAAACAGGACATGACGGACCCAACTTTGCCCAATCCCTGCCAAGAGTGACAGTGGCCTGTCCAGGGAGTGGCAGCTTGGACTTTAGACCCCCTGGGTATGAATCCTGGCTCCCCATGGCCCCTCACTCAGTTCCCTCCCTGTACACAGGGCGCAATGATGCCCCCAGCACCAGCTCGATGCACAGATTAGCTGAAAGGTTTCTGGTAAAGAGCTTACCACAATGCCCATCTCATGGAAAACCCTCAGTAGATGTTAAATAGCTGATGGGTTGAACAGACAAGTGCGTGACCCCAGAACCTTTCTCAGAAACCTTTCTCCCTTGTGCTTGTAACCAATACCATTTCTCCAGTTCTAATAACTGCTTAACCTCCCTTTTTCCCTCCCTCACTCCCCCCATCCAGCGCCTGCCTTTTTCCTAACTCAGCGGTCGGCAAACTCATTAGCCAACAGAGCCAAATATCAACAGCACAACGATTGAAATTTCTTTGGAGAGCCGAATTTTTTAAACTTAAACTTCTTCTAATAGACTCGCCCAGGCCATGGTGTTTTGTGGAAGAGCCACACTCAAGGGGCCAAAGAGCCGCATGTGGCTCGAGAGCCACAGTTTGTCCTAACTAGTAAGTAGTATTAACAGTTTCATCAATGCCTTTGGCTACCACTTAAAATGTCTTGCAATTCAAGTCTTCTGACTGTAAAACAGGCATAACATGTCCTCCCAGGTACTTGACAGAGCTGCTGAGCAAATGGGACAAGAGAGAGGGTCTAGAAAATCTATCTGATGTTACTCATGACTCAATATCTCAGAAGCAAAAAAAAAAAAATTGTATTATGAGTTGAATAATGCCTCCCCCCCCCCAAAAAAAAGATGTATTCAAGTCCTAACCCCCAAAATCTGCGAATGTAACCTTACTCGGAAATAGGGTTGTTGTGGATATAACCAAGTTTAAGATGAGGTCCTACTGGATGAAGGTGACTCCTTATGCATTGACTGGTATCCTTATAAGGAGGTGGGAATGTGGACACAGATGAAAACAAGAAGCCATGTGTTGGGGGAGGCAGACACTGGAGGGATACAGCCATAAGCCAAGGATTGCCTGTGTTAACGATAAAACCACGGAAACCTGTAAAGAATCTTAGTGAGTTTATTTGAGCCACCCTGTCCGCATATGCCGGGAAGCAGAACCTCAAGGAATTGAGATAATGCTCCAGAGAATGGCAGATTACAATTCTATTTATACATCACAATCAAAGGAGGGACATAGGTGGGTTACATGAAATTCATTGGTGATGGATTGAGGAGGTGGGATAAAGCAATCCCACCTGGGACTGGATAGAAAGTAAAATGATGGACACATATTTAGGTGAATGCAGGAACAATGAACATGATAATGAAGGAATTGGTGGCATCTGTCCTGGTGCCCACCACATCTGGTTGTGCCCCAGGGGCTCCAGAAAAAGGGAAGTTACAAGTTTCCCAGACATCTCACAGATATGTTTTCTTAGAGGCAAAAAGGCAAATGGGCTCATTAAAGATCTAAGTTGATCTTTGTCAGGGAAAATACAGCCTTAGGACACGACTACCCGCTCTAACCTGTTTGTAGTTATTTAACTTTCAAACCATCTTTTGTGGTGACTTTAGGTCTCTGAGTTTGCAAGACTGCCACGCGTGTCTCCCCTGAGCTGGTCAGGTTAGCCCGTGCATCCTTTTGTCCTCACCTGCACCCATCACAAACTCAAAGCGTCAGGAGGAATTCTGCTTTAGAGCCGGCAGAGAGCACAGCCCTGCCCATTTCAAACTTCCAGCCTCCGAGACCCTGAGCATGCATTGCCGTTGTGGTGAGCCACCGAGTTTGTGGTTGGTTGCATGGCAGCCCTGGGAGGCGAGGACAGAGTGTAAGAGGGACTATTGCCAGCTCAGCCCCCCAGAGCACCCACGGTGGTCCCCAGGCTGTTGACTCTGATAAGGCCACCTCCTCGCCGGCTTCCTGTCCGTCACACAGCCCCCAGACGGTACCCACCACCAGCACACCCGGGTCTTATTTTCTGCCCCCTCCATGCGGTGTCTTCACACCATCGCTGTGTGGCAAACACCGGGCAGCAGCACGCTGCCCCAGCACCTCGGCCCGGCTGATACCAGGTGGCACAGATGCTGATGTCGCCGGGCCCCTTGCCAGGGGGGGTTGTGTGCGAGCAAGGCCTTCCTCGCGGATGCCTTTGTTTCGTTGCCAAGGAGAGAAATGGAAAAGAGCCCGTCCCAATCAGGGCTGAGCTGCTGCCTGGTGCTTACATCTCATCAAGCCCTAATGAAACTCAGAAATTATCTCTCGTGTCCCCGCCCCCGCCCCCCCACCCCCCAGGGCCCGGAGTTCATCTGCGATTAATAACACCCGCCCCAAAATCAAGCTCAGAGGAAGGAGGCTTAGTCTCTTTAAAAATATATATATATATATATATATATATATATATATATATATATATATATATATACACACACATTTTTATTGATTTCAAAGAAGAAAGGAGAGGAAGAGAGAGAGAGAAACACCAAGGATGAGAGAGAAGCATTGATCAGCTGCCTCCTGCAAGTCCCACACAAGCCCACAACCTGGGCATGTGCCCTGCCCAGGAATAGAACCGTGACCTCCTGGTGCATAGGTCCAGGCTCAACCACTAAGTCATGTACGCTGGCCGGGCAGTCCCTTTTTTTTTTTTTATGAAAGAAAGTATCTGTCCACTTCCCTGGCATACCTGCCCGCGTCCCTGCCTCTGCCATTCTCTTCCTTTCTCTGCTAAGCTTCCTCAGGCCTAGATGAACCCAGCTCTACTGCCACCTCCTCCATGAAGCTCCCCAGGATCCACTCCCATCAGCACCATCTCATACCGTAGACATGTGACCTAGGCAGTCACACAGGCCCCTGACTTCAGAAGGACCCACGTTTTGGGTTAATGCTCTGCCGTCTCCATCTCGAAATTCTTAGTCAGTGTTGACCAAGCACACTTGCATCTTCATTTTGCCCTGGGGCCTCAAACATTATGTGGCTCAAGCGTGACAAACGCATGGCCGGTGGGCCGCAGGCTTTGGCAGTGGCAGGCAAACCACAGCTCGGGAGCCAAATGCCGCTCTTTGGCCCCTTGAGTGTGGCTCTTCCACCAAATACCACGGCCTGGGCGAGTCTATTTGGAAGAAGTGGGCGTTAGAAGAAATTTAAGTTTAAAAAATGTGGCTCTCAGAAGAAACTTCAGTCGCACTATTGATATTTGGCTCTGTTGACTAATGAGTTTGCCGACCACTGGTTTAAGGCATGCGGCCTGCCAGCATGAGTTTGACGTGCTTGAAGCTGGTCCTGAGTCCAGCCCTCTCTAGCCAACCAGACGGAGCACTCTCTCCTCCCTCTGGGCCCTCGGGGTACTCTGCTTCCTGGTAAAGCCCCTCATCATTCACTCCAGGAATCCTTAGCAAGCTCCAGTCGGGGTGTCAGACACTGTTCTGGGCAACGAAGGGTCAGCAGCAAACAGGATAGGCCTGGTCCCTGCTTTATGGAGCTGACCGTCTAGCACAGCGGTCAGCAAACTGCAGCTCTCGAGCCGCGGTTTGCTGCTCTGTGGACTAATGAGTTTGCCAACCACTGGTCTAGCATGAAGGGGACATACACACAAGAAAATTTCAATGCAATCATGGAAGGTTCAAAATCCCCTTGCTTTCTTGAAGTAATCATCAACTTCTACTTGTGTGTTAATTTCTACACCCTTGCCACTCCTCTATCGCTAATAATATTTCTGTAGCTCCTAAAATAAGGACCAAAATCCCTACATTGGCCCGGGGGCCTGTCCCCTTCACACCCTCTGCCTTATCTCATTCTGTCCTCTCTGCGTCTCTCCAGGCCTCTTACATTCTGTTATTCTGCCGGGGCTGCCATAACGGACACCAGACATGGGGTGGCTTAAACCACAGGCGGATTTTCTCACAGTTCTGGAGGCTGGAAGCCCAAGATCAAGGTGTCCGCAGGCTTGGTTTCTCCCTGCTGCCTTTTTAAAAATATATATTTTATTGATTTTTTTCAGAGAGGAAGGGGGAGGGATAGAAAGTTAGAAACGTCGATGAGAGAGAAACATCGATCAGCTGCCTCCTGCACAACCCCCACTGGGGATGGGCCCTCAACCAAGGCACATGCCCCTGACCGGAATCGAACCTGGGACCCTTCAGTCCGCAGGCCGACGCTCCATCCACTGAGCCAAACTGGTTTCGGCACTGCTGCTTTTTTTAAAAAAAAAAAAAACATATATTTTATTGATTTTTTTTTTACAGAAGGGGAGAAAGATTGAAAACTAGAAACATCGAAAAGAGGGAAACGTTGATCAGCTGCCTCCTGCACACCCCTTACTGGGAATGTGCTCACAACCAAGGTCCATGCCCTTGACTGAAATTGAACCTGGGACCCTTGAGTCCGCAGGCCCACGCTCCATCCACTGAGCCAAACCGGTTTACGCTGCCTGCTGCCTCTGTTTCTGTTTCTCCCACTCCACAGGTGATGCCCTCACCTCCCACGTGACTCCTCGCCCGCACCCTGGCTGGCTCTGTGTCACCTCTAAGGGCCAAGTCTTGCACGCAAACTGTTCTCCTGCTGCCCCGAGGTGCAGAGAGACCCTGGAGAAGGCTTCCCAGCGCAGAGCAGAGGATGCTAATTAAGTGGCTGGGTCCCCACCCACAGCTTCACTGGCTCCCCACCCACAGCCTCGCCCCCCCTCCTTCTGTGCCCTAGACAGCCGGCTCCTCCCACAGACTGTGGGAAAGGGAGCCGAATGCCTGAGAGCCTGAAATGCCAAAATCTGCACTCTCCGAGGTGCAGCCTGGGAGCCGACCTCCTTCGGCCGCAGCCCTGCCCGGGGGCTGTGTGTGCGAAAGGGCGTGTACTTCTGTAAGGAGATACGTGCGTGTGTGCATGCATGTGTGCACGTGTGTGAGCCTGGTGTCATTACCAGCTCCAGGGCCTAAGCCGTATTCTCCACGGAAACTCACCGCATGGTGTTAGTGCGGAAGGGAGCCGGGGAGAGGCCAGCTTTGGGCTTGCTTCAAGGACACGCCTTTCTTCTGATGAATTAACAGAGCTTGCATGATAGCTTCTCCCACCAGGAAAGAGCACCAGGTCCGAGGTGCCTCCGAGGGTATTCCCAGCAGCACCTGTGAAGCAGTCCTCCCCCAACATTACATTTCAATTGGGTTGTGTGGGGGGCGGCCCCGGGCCAGACACCTTGGGCATTCTCTAAATCTGTGCCAGCTAAATTCAAGGCGCCTGGAAAAACCAGGTCTTGAAAAACATATTCACCAATGTTATCAGTTTGGCTTACTTTGCCTCAGGTGTGTGTGGGGAGGGTTGGGGGACGGGGGTGAGGGGGGGAGGAGGGCCTTGATATGTAAATGCAGGCTTCTCCCTGGAATGGGAGGATAAATAGGGCCTGGGCTCACAGAAACTCCTTTGATCCTAATGTTGTAGAGACCCCTTTGTATTGTGGAATAGAAATAAACGCAGCTTCGTGGGCTCAGGGTGTGTGGCTGTGTCTCCATGAGAGGGAGAACTGATGCCCACCTGGCCCCAGCTTTTTATTATTTCTGTGTCTTTCTCTTTTATTTTTCATTTTTCTTCATCCTCAGCTCCTCCACTCAGAAACTGAACCCAGTCTCTCTCCACGCTGGACATGGGAGAGAGAGAGAGGAAAAAACACCCCTGATAGGTTGCCGAAACCGGTGTGGCTCAGTGGATAGAGCATCGGCCTGCGGACGGAAAGGTCCCAGGTTCGATTCCAGTCAAGGGCATGTACCTTGGTTGTGGGCACATCCCCAGTAGGGGGGGGGGGTGCAGGAGGCAGCTGATGGGTGTTTCTCTCTCATTGATGTTTTTAACTCTGTATCCTCTCTGTAAAAAATCAATAAAATATATTTTTTAAAATTTCAGTTGGGTTAAGCTTCTCGGCCTGTAAGTGTCCAGGAGACATGATTGCACCGATGGACATGCCCTGCAGTCTGTCCTGCCCACGTCGCCTGCGCGCCTGCTGTTCTCGCAGCGGGGGCTGGGGCAGGGCAGCCCTAGGGAACGGAGGAAGGCCAGAGCGGGTCCAGAAAATGAGCAGAGAGAGGAAGCCGGTGGCTCCAGCCCCGGCACACACAGACATGCCTCCTTCTCATTCCTCCTCGACACCCAAGCTCGCAGACTGTCCCCACCAGGACTGTCCACATCCGGACCTCCTCCTCAGCACGAAAGCTCACTCGGGCTCACTAGTCCCAGCCCTGCCACTGCCTGGAGCCTGGTTTTCTGTCTGCAAAGCAAACGGGTGGGCGGGTGGAAAGAGTTCACCAGAAGAAATTTATGCAAATATGCATAACCCATGGGCACAGACAATAGAGTGGTGGGGGGCTGGGGCAGGGGTCAGGGGCAGGCTAGTAGGGGTCAATGGGGAGAAAAGAAGGACATATGTAATATAACAATAAAGATTTTTTTAAAAATATATTTTATTGATTTTTTACAGAGAGGAAGGAAGAGGGATAGAAAGTCAGAAACATCAATGACATCGATCAGCTGCCTCCTGCACACCCCCTATTGGGGATGTGCCCACGACCAAGGTTACATGCCTTTGACCGCAATCGAACCTGAGACCTTTCGGTCCACAGGCTGATGCTCTATCCACTGAGCCAAACCGGTCTCGGCAACAATAAAGACTTAAAAAAAAAAAAAAAAAAACACCCTGTTCTGCCTATCTCCTGGTGTGGGTGTGAAAACCACTTTTTGAAAACAGCAATACAAGCAGGAAGAGTTTAGGCAGCCGATGGCGCTCCGGCCCCGCCAGTCGCACTGGCAATGCCGCTCTCGGCGCTCTGGCCAGTGGGGGCCTGAGCCGCGCTGTGAGCCGGGCGAGCGATGCCGCCGGACCCTCCTCCTATCAGCTGCATCCAGGCTCTGGGGACAGGCCTGACCCTCCCCGGCTCTGCGAGTGCTGGCTCCCAGCCCCAGAGGCAGAGCCCCGCACTTCCCAGGAAAGAAAAATAAGTGGCATTTCTGACAGGCGCCCTGGGGCCTCCGAGGGCTGGGCTGCTTTTTTTCCAGGTCAGGCTGGCGGAGGAGAGCCCGGGGAGCCACGGGCAAATACCGGCTGCAGCCACTGCCCAGGCCTGATCGCCTGCCACGGCCAGCCGGCGGCTCCAACCGCGAGTAGGTGTCTGCCGGGCCGAGGACCCGTCTGCTCGGATCCGGGCAGCCACCGCCAACTTGCAAAAGCATCTCTGAAGAGGCAGTGGCCACGGATTGGGAACGGGAGGTGTGTGCCGCCGTTAGGAGAGGCAGTGGATAAAGAAGTCATTGAGAGCATGCAGGGACAAGTGGACAAGGACATGAGCCATCCCCAGAAGACACGGCCTTTTTATGTAGTCATCGTGGCTCAGGGTTCTCAAGGCGCACTGAGATTGCTTTGGCAATCCGAGGATTATTCTGTTCACCCAGACAGCTGTTTCCAGAAAGGCCTAAGGTGTCCTCTTTGCCGTTGTGTTCTTAGGGGCACACCTCATGTGCCCTTAAACACCAGAAGGCGAAAGATGCTTGGCACATAGACGAGGAGCCAGCCTGGGCCTGGAGCGGAGGGCCTTGGGCCGGGCACAGGAGACAGAAGACAGAACCATGAAGAGAAAGAATGGTGGCCGCGGCCCGGTGTCTGCAGTCAGATACCCGAGTGCAGTGGTGGGCAAACTGCGGCTCTCGAGCCACATGCGCTCTTTGGCCTCTTGAGTGTGGCTCTTCCACAGAATACCACAGCCTGGGCGAGTCTATTTTGAAGAAGTGGCGGTAGAAAAGTTTAAAACATTTGGCTCTCAAAAGAAACTTCAATCGTTGTCCTGTTAATATTTGGCTCTGTTGACTCATGAGTTTGCCAACCACTCCCCTAGATCTCGAGCCACATGCGGCTCTTTGGCCCTTTGGGTGTGGCTCTTCCACAAAATACCACGTGTGGGCGCACACGTACAGTGCGATTGAAACTTCGTGGCCCATGCGCAGAAGTCGGATTTTGGCTCTCCAAAGAAATGTCAATCATTGTACTGTTGATATTTGGCTCTGCTGACTAATGAGCTTGCCGACCACGGCCCTCGTGTATGTACCAGCTCAGCTACTTAGCAGCACACTGACCCTGACCAGCACACTCAGGTTGCCTAAAAGTCACCACCTCGTCTGTAAACTGGGGGTCACCGTGTGTACCTCTCGGTGCTGTGAGAAGTCACTGAGACACTGGTCTGTGGAATGGACTCAGCCCTGTGCCCGCACACGGTGGGCCTTCCTTAAACGGAAGCTCCCATTTATGCTGTTACTCTGGCTGGGGAAAGCTCATGTGGGTGGAAAGAGCATCGTGAGATGGGATTTGAGTCCTAATCTTGAAGTTGCTGAGTGGCCTTGGGCAAGTCATGTCACTCCTGGGTCCCTAACAATCACGGGAGCCTCTTCTAACCCAGACATCCTGAATCTTGTTCTTAGACCATCTCTGCCAGCCTGCTTTAAAAAAATTTTTTTTAATTGATTTCTAAAGACAGAGGAAAGGAGAGGGAGAGAAACATCGATGTAATAGCTAAACATAGATCGGCTGCCTCCTGCATGCCCACTACTGGGGTTCTAGCCCACAACCCGGGCATGTGCCCTGACCAGCAATCCAACCAGCAATCTAGCAATGCCCAACCCACAGAGCCGCACTGGCCAGGACTTGGCCTGCTTTTTGTTTGGGCCTCTCTGCCATCTCCATGGAGATGAGAGGCCCAACAAGGTATTGAAAAGTCCTTCCTTAAGGAAAGGCCTCCTCCCCTCCCCAGGGAGCCTGCATTCCAGTGGCTCTGTTTCCTGGATCCGATGAAGCCAAAGGGATTTCCCATCCTAGCCGCCTCTAGGGCGTTCTGGGCCAGGCAGCGGGCCAGGCGGCCCTTTGAGGAGCCGTCCTGGGGAGCCGGTCCAACGCCAGCGCAGCTCTGCCTTCGCAGGCAGCGTTCCTCTCTTTGGCTCCAGATCCCGCCTCTCCTGCAGGTACCTGCTTGCCCTGGAGACAGAGGAGGAATTTCCCACAATCCCTCAAGCTCCCGAGGACAAAACCTCAAAGAGAAGGCCTGGAAGGGATGCCTGGCCTCCTGGCAGAGCCCGGACTACAGGGCCATGCACCCACCGGAGAGAGCAGGCCTCTTGCCAGTCCCCGAGGCTGCATCCTGACTCGGAAGCAGTGCCCACCTCGGGCGAGTCCCCACATCAGCAGTGCTGCCCAGGTTCTGCCCTCCTAGCTCCTCTCTGTACCATGGAGCCGTCCCTCAGTGCCACCACCCCCACCCCCCAGGGCCCAGGGCCACTGCATGGCCCCGGGAGAGCATGGCCGTTAGAGTCTTTGGTTCGAGTACCAGGTCTGTCACTTGCTGTCTGGGTGGCATCAGTCAGTCATTTCCTCGAGTTTCCACTCCTCACCTGTGAATAGAAACTGCATCAGAGTTTTAAGCGTCCAACCTGTTTCCCGAGCATGTGCTCAAGTGCCTGGCGTCGTTCCGGGTGCTGGGACAACACTGAGAGCAAAAATTACCTGGATTCTTGTGGGGGGCGGCCCCGGGCCAGACACCGTGAGCATTCTCTAAATCTGTGTGCCGGCTGAAGTCAAGGCGCCTGGGAAAACCAGGTCTTGAAAAACACATTCACCAATGTTATCAGCTTGGCTTACTTGGCCCCAGGTGTCAGGGAGAGGGCCTTGATATGTAAGTGCAAGCTTGCCCCGGGAATGGGGGGATGAATAGGGCCTGAGCTCACCGAAACTCCTTAATGTTGGAGAAACCCCTTTGTATTGTGGAGTATAGATAAATGCAGCTTCGTGGGCTCCGGGCGTGTGGCTGTTTCTGCATGAGAGGGAGAACTGATGCCCACCTAGCGCCAGCTTTTTATTCCTACTTCTGTGTCTTCTCTTCTATATTTCACTTTTCTTCATCCTCCGCTCCTCCACTCAGAAACTGAACCCAGTCTCTCTCCACGCTGGACGTGGGAAAGAGAGAGAGGAACCCCCCTCCCGATAGATTCTTGGCCCCTGGTGTGACTCAGGGGTTCAGGATCAATGCATGAACAGGGGGTCACAGTTCAATTCCTCGTCAGGCCGTATGCTTGCGTTGTGGGCTTGATCCCCAGTAGGAGGCATGCAGGAGGCAGTTGATGGATGATTCTCATCATGGATGTTTCTCTCTCTCTCTCCCTCTCCTTTCTTCTCTCTGAAGTTAATAAAAACATTTTTAAAAAGACCGGAGCTGCCCAGCCGGGGTGGCTCAGTGGTTGAGCACTGACTTATGAACCAGAAGGTCACCGGTTCGATTCCCAATCAGGGCACATGCCCACGTGCTGGGCTCCATCCCCAGTAGAGGGCGTGCAGGGGGCAGCTGGTCGATGATTCTCTCTCAGCATTGATGTTTCTCTCTCTCCCTCTCCCTTCCACTCTGAAATCAATAAAAATATTTTTAAAGAAGTAAAATAAAATAAAAAAGACGGGGGCCTTAAGTGGTTTGACATATAGTTCACATGCTGTTTCACCTGTTTTAAGGGTATGAGGCAGTGGTTGTAAGTGTGCTTTTCACAGTGTGTGTGTGTGTGTGTGTGTGTGTGTGTGTGTGTGTGTGTGTGTAAGGCAGCAAGTACCTGCCCAGGGCTCACAGAGGAGGACAGGGGCTTACTCGGTCCCAGGGCCTCAGGGCTGCCCCTGCGAACCCGCTGCATCTCCCGTTGGTTTTGGAGAAAACTCGGGGCTCGGGGCTGCGGAGCATTCGGTGCAGGTCATGCCTGCGGAGATGAAATAGCTCACAGGGGTCTGTTTGCAGCAGAGGCAGGCTCTCCAGAACCTAAAGAATGAATTCCTTTCTGGCTATTTCTCCGAGCCAAAGGCCAAGCTGCTGTCCTTCAGAGGTCGCCTTGATCTGGCCCTGGTGTGGCTCTAAAATGGCCTCTTCACATGTCCCCAAACAGGATCATGCTTGTCCCCCTGCCTGACTGAGCCCCATCTCATCTTCGTATGACTGCCCCCTCCCCCCATAGTCTCCTGTCACACTTACAGTAATACCCAGGGTCCTGCCTGTAGTCCAGGGGCCCCCTACCTCCCACCCACAGTTCCCTCCACTCTACCCCAGGGCCTTCTCACCTGCAGCTTCCTCTGCCTTCAACGCCTGCCCTCCAAACCCTTGCAGGCTGGCTCTTTCTTGCCCAGCCGGCCTCTGCTGGTGACACAGCCTAAAGCACCCCGCTGCTCTAGGCGCCATGCATTGCATTAACCGGTTTCATCCTCTTCATTCTGCTTATTTTATCCACATGTTCCTGTTTGTTGCCGGTTCATTTGTATTTTTTTCTGGCCTCCTCCCTACTAGAGGTATAAACTCCACGAGGGCCATCCTTTGTGCCTTCCCCACCTGTCTCCAGCCCCGAGCAGAATTCCTGACCCCATACCGGGTATGTATTTGCTGAGTTAATGACTGAGGAGCTCAGTTTAGGTGGAACCGTCCGCAAAGCCTTGGCCTGGAACTAACCTCCCTCCTCTGAAGGTCAAAGCCACACTCCCTCCCCTCCTCCCTTCATGTCCTGGGCACCTCTGCCTGTGCATTATCTGTGGATTTCCCCCCTCCATCCAGCTCCACGTCTGATCCCTCTCTGAGTCTCCCTCCCGCCTCCCCGCAGCCCTCAGCTCCATCGGTGCTGAGTGCGGAGCGTTGGCTGTCGTCATGGACACCCGTGGGTGGTTTAGAATTCCGTGTCTGCTCGTACCCATCACTGTGCTTGTCCCTCGGTCCAAAATGACTACGAATGGACAAGGGTTGCCCAGGGTGAACATGGCTGGGCGATAGCATGGAGCCAACGCAGGGCCTGGCTGGCAGGTTGCTCCGCTGACGGGTCCTCCCCACACTCGGCCTAACTGGAGGGCTGCCTCTGGGCAGCTGGGCACCAGTGCCCCCATGGAGAGCCAATACATGCAGAGGCGATGGGAATGAAATGCAGCAATTAGGGGGACGGGAAAGGGACAGATGGCTCCGGGTATCTGTGAGGACGCAGGGCAGAGAGGGGCCTTTCCCAGTGCTGATTGGAACTTGGCTGGAAGGGGCTTTGAAGGGCTGGGACTGTGTTGCCTTGTCTGGTAGGTTGCCACCACAGGCCTTGAGGCTGCCTTAGCTGGTCTGCATTTTGCTAGAGCGTCCCACTGGGCCAGTGGTCGGCAATCTCATTAGTCAACAGAGCGGCAAACTGCGGCTCAAGAGCCAGATGTGGCTCACAAGCGCGGTTTGCCAACCATTGCGCTGGACTTTCTCGGTATACGGAAATCTTATCCTTTGTTACCTAGCAGTGCGTGGACTTTGGGATTGTTTTTGCTTCGCCAGGAGAAACAGAGCTCCCCCTGACACCCGATGTCCCCTGAATTCTCAATTCCCCCTCTTCTCTGCCAGACTGTGTTTCCCAAGCACATCAGCTTCTCTTCCCACTGTTAGTGCTCACAGCTTCTTCCAGCTGGGGATGCAATCTCCCACCACCCCTTTCTACATCCTTCCATTAGACGGCCTCAGACCTACCCCTTCCGGGCAGCTCCAGCCACCGCCCTCAGCGAGGCCTTCTGAGTGACCTGCCCTCCTGGGGACTTCACTAGATCTTGTTCTTGCCTGTGTCACAGCAGCTATCATGTCGGTGGTCTGTGTCCATCTGCCTCCCCCACCGATTCTGAGATCCCAGAGGCCCAGGGCTGAGTCTGAGTTATCTCTACAGCCCTCATGCCTAGCACAGTGCCTGATGTGGGGGGCGCCCCCAGGCAAGACACCTTGAGCATTCTTTAAATCTTTGGCTGAATCCAAGGCGTCTTGGAGAAACACATTCACCAACAAGGCTGACTATGTTATCAGCTTGGCCTTAATTTTGCCTCAGATGTCTGGAAGAAGGCCTTGAAATGTAAATACAGGCTTGCCCCGGGATTGGGGGAATGAATAGGGCCTGGGCCCACTGAAACTCCTTTGATCCTAATGTTGGAGAGACCCCTTTGTATTGTGGAATATAAATAAACTGCTGCTATTTGGGTTTGGAGTCCCTGTCTCTCCATCAGAGAGAACAGACATCCCACCTGGCCCCAGCTATTTTTGCTACTTCTGAGTTCTTCTCTTCTATGTCCTTTATTTTTTAATCCCCAGCTCCTCTACTCAGAAACGGAACCCAATCTCTCTCTCCACGCTGGTCATGGAAAAGAGAAAAACAACTAGAGCCTGGCACCCAGAAGATGCTCAATTAATGTTTGCAGAACACAGTATAGGTCTCGGGTCAAAGTGTCCACTACCCCCCAGAATGGCAGAGTTGGTTCAGGTCCATGTCAGTGGCCCTGGATCCGTGCAGTGTCCTCCTCCTCTAGCATCTGTTCCCGGGGGCTTTCTTACTCTTGGTCCATTGGCCACATTTCTGCCAAGTCAGGGCCCAATAACTGTGTGCTGAGTGAATAAGCTTATATCTTTAAAAAACCCCAAAAGAGTTCATCAGTCAAAAGCATGGTTGACAGGTCTCAGAGACAAGGGCGAGAAGATGTGTTCTGAGAGTTCAAAGATAAGAAACACACTGAGCCCGATTTGGCTCAATGGATGGAGCGTCGGCCTATGGACTTGGGGGTCCCGGGTTCGGTTCCGGTAAGGGGCACGTGCTTTGGTTGCAGGCGTGCTCCTAGTGGGGGGTGTACAGGAGGCAGCTGATTGATGTTTCTCTCTCTTCGACGTTTCTAGCTCTCTATCCTTCTCCCTCTTCCTTCTTCTCTGTAAAAAAAATCAATAAAATATGTTTTTTAAAAAGAAAGAAAGAAACGCACTGACAATGAGGGGGACCTGGGAGCTCTCTGAAGACTGTAGGGAAGAATGAGATGTCCCCTCCCAATCGGAGGACGCTCCCCCACCTCCTGTCCTCACTGGCCACACAAGGGATTCCTGTCTTGTGCGCGTTCTGTCCCACGGGGCTCTGGATTCTCTCTGGACCTCCCTCCACTCGCCTTTGAGCTCCCGCGGGCCAGGGGTGTAGTCTGAGTCCGTCTACAGGAGTGGTCAGCAAACTGCGGCTCACGAGCCACATGAAGCTTGTGAGCCACGGTTTGCCACTCTGTTGACTAATGAGCTCGCCGGCCACTGGTCTACAGTGTCCATCCCCACGCCTGACGCAGTGAAGAGACGCGCAGTAAATGCTGGCTGAGTTGAATGGCTGAGCTCAGAGGCTTAGCAACCCCGCCTCACCTGTCTCCAGTCGGGTCTGCCTTGTCTGCCAAAGCCAGCAGGATCCCTGTCCCGCGTCCAAGGTCTGAACGCGGCCCCGCGTGCTCTGCAGGCAGGATGATTTGTTTCTTGTTAGGAGATCTTGTCAGCCTCTTCTTTACGGAGGGGAAGTTTAAAAAAAAAATCTTGGCAGAAAGAAGTCCATGTGGAAAGCGACTGGGAGGGAGGTGAAACAGCAATCCAAAAGGTGTCTCTTCCAACAACCTCTTACCTGCGTCTCCAAAGCAAGAGCAGGTCACTACCATCTTCCTCTGCCAAGGTGTAGTTCAGTTAGCTTTGTCCCTCACTGCTGGCCTCCATGGACTCCACACAGGGTCCATTCATTCAAAAGAAGTTGAACACGGGAGTCTGTCTTTTGTGGCCACAACCCAGGCAGTTTTTTGTTGTTGTTTCTGTTTGTTTGTTTGTTGTTTTTAGTTTCATCAGTACTGTGTGCCAAGGGTATAAGGTGGATGTATAATAAAGCCCATTTTGCAGCTGCAGGATTGAGGCTCAGAGAAGTCAAGTAACTTGCCCAAGGTCACACAGCAGCCAGCTCAGCCAGCATGCACAGTGTGCATAACCAGTGTCCCTAATGGTGACACACTGCCCCTTGTCCTGACTGACCACCAACCTTCCCAAGTCCTGTGTCCCTGTCTTCCTGGGGAGAGGTCAACATGACAGCTCTCAGACCATGGTCTTCAAAGATAGGGGCTCTCTAGAAACATGTGGGTGGGAAAACATCTTTCAAATCATCGAACATGGAACAAATCAGCTGTAAGTGTCTAATCAGATACTCTGCCGCTGCCAACAAGTAATAGAAACAGGGACCACTGAATGTCAATTGTCATGGAAATACAAAATAAAATAAAAACAGTGATACTTATTGAGCACTTATCCAGGCATTGTTATATTGTCCTAAATAATAATTAAATGATACGGGTACCATTATTATCCCCATCATGCAGATGCAGGAACTAAGTAACCTGCCCAAAGTCACAGACGTGACATCACCAACAGAGGAGCTAGGATTGCCTCTAATTACCAACCCCATAGCCCCTTCCTCCCACACCACACCGCCTCTCTCTCTCTCTCTCTCTCTCTCTCTCTCTCTCTCTCTCTCTCTCTCTCATGCGCGCACACACACACACACACTCACACACACCTAGTAAAGGCGGTGACCTAGAGAAGTAAAAGTCGGTGGTAAAAGAAGACCCACCAGTTGGTTCTGAGGAAGCCACAAAGTCCACCTTCTGGAAGATGGGTGAGTTCTGAATAACCTCCGCCCCCTCAACAGCTCCCAACCCACCCTGGGTCGGCGCCCCATGAAGCCCCTGCAGGAGCCTCCAGGGCTGCGGGGGGGCAGGGGGGGCGCCAACCAGGGACCCGCAGGGCCATCCCCTCCATTCTCAACAGGCCTGCTCTGCATTTCACGGCTTCCCCCCCGATTACCCCCCCCCAAGTTTCCACCTTGCACCCCGCCACTGGGCGTGCGTTTCCTCTATTGCTTGCAGCGCTGCCTTTCAGCCAGAGCTGACAGAAACAAGTGGGGCCTCAGGCGGGCAAAGCATCTCATGCCCTACAAACGGGCATTCTTGGAGGACAGTTGGCCTTCTGTGGACTTTGGGGGATCTCCCCTGTAAGCCTTTTATCGAAATACTTCTTACATCATGTGCTGTATTATTTTTATTTCAGAGAAGAAAGGAGAGGGAGAGCGAGATAGAAACATCAGTGATGAGAGAGAATCATTGATCGGCTGCCTCCTGCACACCCCCCACGGGGGATCGAGCCCACAACCCAGGCATATGTCCCCATCGGGAATCAAACCATGACCTCCTGACTCATAGGCTGATGCTCAACCACTGAGCCACACTGGCCCGACATGGGCTGTAACCTTCTTAGAAGGAGCACAGGTTGAATAATGGTTTCTTCCATCTTACGTCCCAGCACTGGGTAGTTACGTTCCAGTGCCTGGCCAGTGGGTCCCTCCTGCCTTCCCAGCTTTCCCAGGTCTAAACGAGGTCCCTGTGCTGGGCCCAGGCTGAGCACAGACTTATGGAGGCCCCCACCTGGGTATAGGAGCTCCCAGGGGTAGAAAGGGCGTTCCAGCAGCCTTATTTCCACAACGTCAACATTTCTGTGATGCGTCTTAGAATCCATGTGACGTCCGTTGTGGCAGTACGTCTCTGACTGTTCACCCGGAAGCTGTTCCTGGTCAGAGAATGCTCATCGGCAACGGCAGCCTGAACCCAGACCCTGCTGCCCAGCGCACACACCTGGACATGAAAGGGCAGAGCGGGATTGACTCCACTTTGTACCATGTCCTCCATCTTGTGGAACTGTGAAGAAACCACGGGATGTGTCAGTTGCTCAGCCCGCCCTTAATTCAGCCAATGGGAATGCAGGGGGAACTGGCCTGAGGCCAGGGGTATGCCGCTCACATCCTGTCTTTGTGTAGCCAGACCCTGGCCGCACCCTGCCTGTGTGTCACTAGCCCCAGCCCTCACCCAACCAATCGGAATCGGCCAACTCAGCGGTTCGAATCTGGCCCCACCTCCCTATAAAATCATTGTGCTTTCAAAATTCGCTCTCTTTTGCGTCCTGCCGCTGCATCAGTGAAGGCAGAGGGCCAAGCTAGCTTGTAATAAAGGCTCTTTTGCTTTTGCGTCGGACTCGGCTCCCTGGTGGTCTCTGGGGATCTTGAAATCTGGGCATAACAGACAGAACCTGCTTGTCTTAGCGCCGTCCCCTCGGCGCTTCCTGTGCTGCTTGTGTGACCCTGTCAGGCAACATCAAGTCGCGTGTCCGTGCCTGTCTCACCCACCAGACAGCGCGCTCCCCAAGGGCACAGCCTGTCTTGTCCGCTTCTGAACTCACTGCCAGCACTGTGCCCAGCGCCGGGAGGCACAGCGTTCAATCCGATGGAAGGGGAGAGAATGAGTTCAGATGACTCCTCGAGGGAGACACATCCGTCCTGGCATCTGGAGGTGGCTTTTCTCGCAGTCAGGATGGGTGGCCCTGGCTCTCTAGGGCAGGAGTCAATGCATCCGTCTCAGGGTGAGACGGCTCAGGCAGATGATGGATTCTCAGGGGAACCTCCCAACCCTGACGTTGGACTGGGACGAAGGGTCCCGGCATCAGGGCCGGTGGGTGACTCACGCTGGAAACGGGGAAGGACAAGATCTTGTATCACAGAGCCCTGGCCGGCTATTGTGCCGTTGGTCATGTGGCTCAGGCTTTCGGGAAGGCCTTGGGAACCTCGGGAGGGGTGAGATGGGTGAGCTTCGGGGTGAGAAGGAACACTTTGAGGTAAGGCAGGAAAGAGACCTATAATTATGTCTGAAACTGTATCATTCTCATGCTCCCTGAAGAGCAGGCCAAGGAGGAGATGTTGCAATTGCCATTTTGAAATCAAAAGGTTTGACAAAACTCACCTACCAATTTGCCTCTTTCTAATCATGATAATATAGAGCACCATGTGTTGGTGGTTTTTAAAAATATATATTTTATTGATTTATTTTTTTTTTTTTACAGAGAGGAAGGGAGAAGGATAGAGAGTCAGAAACGTTGATGAGAGAGAAACATCGATCAGCTGCCTCCTGCACACCCCCTACTGGGGATGTGCCCGCAACCAAGGTACATGCCCTTGACCAGAATCGAACCTGGGACCTTTCAATCCGCAGACCGATGCTCTATCCACTGAGCCAAACCAGTCAGGGCATGTGTTTGTGTTTCTATGTGGCATATATACTGAGTGGCACAGAGTAGGCCCTCAGTACATTACTGTGGACAGAATATATGAGCAAATGCTCTCCCACAACTATTCTCTCTTTAAAGCTCACAACTACCAGCAGACATTCACATATTAGTCCTCCAGGGCTGCACAACAAAGCACCCCAAACTCAGTGGCTTAACCAGCAGACATTTATTTCCCCATGGGTTTGGAGGCTGGAGCTCTGAGAGCAAGGTGTCAGCAGGGTTGCTGTCATCGGAGGCCTCTCTCCTTGGCTTGTAGATGGTCACCTTCTCCTTGTGTCTCCACAGAGTTGTCCCTCTGTGTGTGTGTGTGTGTGTGTGTGTATGTGTGTGTGTGTGTGTATGTGTGTGTGTGTGTGTGAGTGTGTGTGTATGTGTGTGTGTGTGTGAGTGTGTGTGTATGTGTGTGTGTGTGTGTGAGTGTGTGTGTGTGTGTGTGTGTGAGTGTGTGTGTGTGTGTGTGTGTGTGTGTGTGTGACGTCCTAATCTCCTCGTCTTATAAAGGCAGCTGTCGGATTGGATTAGGGCCCATCCTGGCCTCCTTGGGATTGCTGTCACCTACTTATGCAGGTCTTCACTAAGTACCGGGAGAGTTTGAAAATCTTCTCAGGTCAGTGTGGACGAGATTGGGAATCACCTTGACTGTGAATGGTGACAGGCTTGGCTTTTCTCTCATGGCAACAGGGCTGTTCTTAAGAAGGGCCAGGTTCTCTTTTGAGGAACATAACAGGCCTGGAGAGGGAAGATGGGATAGTCTAACCCAGTGGTCGCCAAACTGCGCTCGCGAGCCACATGCAGCTCTCGAGCCACAGTTTGCCACTCTGTTGACTAATGAGTTTGCCAACCACTGATCTAACCCGAAAGACCATTGATGAGACTTTTCTTTTGGACACGTGACCATCATTCTGTGGTTTTTTCATTTGCCAAAAAAAAAAAAGCTGAAAACAATATCTAGCCCTAGTGTGGTAGGGAGTCTCAAGGCCCTGCAGGTCGCCAAAGAAGGAATTAGCTGCCTTTTGGGGGACAGATGCACCTCTGCCCAAGTCTGGTCCCAGCTGGGACAGCTGAACAAAAATGGTAGGAGGAAGGGACAGGAAAGCCAGTTGATTCCAGTGTGACATTCTGACCAGAAGCTAGTTGGCCTTGCAGGCAAAGACCCTCCCCATATATCCCAGCAAGCCTGTGAGCGGCACCCACAATGCACTGCTGCTGTGGCCACTCCAGAACCTGCAGGGTGCCATGGCCATGATGGGATGTTAGCTGTCAGGGGGACTCGGACGTCAGGGAAGGGTGAGCGAATCCAGAACTGGTTCTCTGAATGTTCATATTCCAAACTCAGAGGAAATGTCTGCAAACACCAGACTATCAACAAATCACAAAATTGCTGTCTGGGGGCAAAAAAAAGCCAAAAAACAGAAACCAACATCAGTGTCTCATCAACGTACTTCAATGAGAAATACCAGCGAGAGGTGCTTTGCGCAATTTCTGCATTTCGTGTTTAAATTGAAGCACCTACTTATACAATTATGAATCATCCTGATTCAAATAAAGTTCACCAAAATAATGGCCTGATGCAACCCTATTTTCCAATATACCTGCTATCTCCGTTTCATTATGTGCTTTTATCCCGCCAGAGTCTGAAGATCTAATTGTATTTTTAAAGCACCCCATTAAACCAGCATAACAATTCTGCTACAATAACCATATGAGCTAGTCAGTCCTGACGTGTATTCTGTTTGGAAATGTCATGCTTTCTTTTTTTTAATGGTTGTTTTCCTAGGAGAATTTATAGCTTTTTGCAATTAGCCTTGTAAAAGCATGGTTTTAAATGATTTTAATGTTTTAAACTAACTGAGCATTTCATAGACCAATTCCCTTTGCCTTTTTTTTTAATTAATAATAATGCCTTTCATGTAGCTTAGATCTCTGCAATTTACAGGATACAATCACATCTGTTGCTCCATTTGATTCTACTTTTCAGACCTACGTTACATGCTAGGTAAATGCTTAGACCAGTGGTCGGTAACCTCATTAGTCAACAGAGCCAAATAGCAACAGCACAACGATTGAAATTTCTTTTGAGAGCCAATTTTTTTAAACTTAGACTTCTTCTAATACCACTTCTTCAGAGTAGACTCGCCCAGGCCGTGGTATTTTGTGGAAGAGACACACTCAAGGGGCCAAAGTTCACCAAAATAATGGCCTGATGCAACCCTATCTTCCAATATACCTGCTATCTCCGTTTGTGGCTCGAGAGCCGCAGTTTGCAGACCACGGGCCTAGGGGATGCCCCATGACTACATGAATCAGTGGGGGGTTGGAGATGGGATGACGCTATCACCTGGCTTACCGGGTACCACCCTCCACACACGCCCATTCTACCCCTGAGTAAAGTGAGGCAGAGGTGGGACTAACAATTCTCCCGCAGCTCAAGGGGGAACCTGACTCAGAAACGATATTCGGAGAAAATAGCACATCCTGTAGGAGAGGAACAGTGGCTCTCAGGCTCAGAAAGATATGAGATTCACCTGCTGATCTTTTTTTAGCATCTGCCCTCAGGGAAAAACTTGTTAAACTTACTGTTTAAAAAAAAAATTCATGTTTTCTAGCAGTATCACTGCTAGATTCCTTTTCCTATCTGAAACCCAAAGGGTGTAGAATGGAAAGGAACAGGGAACGATTGGGGTGAGGGAGAGAGATAGATTGGGTAAACTCCTGGGGTTTAACACAAAACAGCAGTTTGTTATGACTTTTTTTCTTAATGTATTTTTGTTGATTTCAGAGACCAAGGGAGAGGAAGAGAGAGAGAGAAACATCAGTGATGAGAGAGAATCACTGATCGGCTGCCTCCTGCACGCCCCACACTGGGGATCGAGCCTGCGACCTGGGACTGTGCCCTGACGGGGAACTGAACCGTGACCTCCTGGGTCATAGGTCGACTCACCTATTGACCAACACTGGCCGGACTTTTAAAAAAATAACTTGAAATTTTCAGGTAAATTTCATGAAAGTGCCTCACTTTATTGGGAATTTTGGGGACACATGGTTTCCTGGGCGGGGGACTCTCAGGAGACTGGTTTCATTTCTGCTCTTCATGGTGTAACACTCTGTTTATATAGCTTTCCCTGTTGGATCTCAGCTTGTGCATCTCAGTAGAATAGGGTGTGGGGGCCCAGGGAGTGTGGTAGGTGGTTTCTAGGGGTGCAGTGCTGTGCTTAGATGACTGTTTCTGCTTAGTTTGTGTTTGAGACCAAAACTGGCATAGAATTCGAAGGAGGCTTCCATTCATTCAGCCTCTTGATGCCCTGTGTTTTTGGGGAGGGGGGGTGGCTGATGAAGAGTGAAGGGACAGGAGCCCTTGTGCCATCCCTGCAGAAGGGACAGTGGCAGAGGGGGCCTGGTGAGGTGAAGGAGTGGACAGAATCAAGTGTCCAGTTTGTAGCTCTGGGGGCGCTGGGCTGACACAGGTCTGGACAGGGACTCCGTGCTTGGTGCCTGGTGCTAAGGCCCGGGTGGGGCCAGGCACCTGGTGGGAGGGCTTGGAGGGCAGGGGAGAGCTACAAAGGGCCTGGAGTGGCGGGCCAACCGGAGAGGTCTGTTTAGAGCTCACATGAGCCGAAACTGGTTTGGCTCAGTGGATACAGCGTTGGCCTGTGGACTGAAGGATCCCGGGTTCGATTCCAGTCAAGGGCATGTACCTTGGCTGCGGGCACATCCCCGATAGGGAGTGTGCAGGAAGCAGCTGATGGATGTTTCTAGCTCATCGATGTTTCTGACTCTCTATCCCTCTCCCTTCCTCTCTGTAAAAAATCATTAAAATATATATTTTTTAAATTAAATAAATAAAAAATAGAGCGTCGGCGAGACTCTCTTGGGATCCCAGCCATCACTGGGTTGGATCCTGAGGGGAAGGGGGAAGATCTGCCAGTGCTGACCACAGTGTGAAGTCTGAGGCGGACTGTAAGTGAGGTAAGGACTAGAGAGATCTGGATTCAAACTAATTAACCTTTCCAAGAAACGAGTGAGACGACGTTACATCTATTGAGGTGGCTCGAGGGCCGATCATAAATATGATAGACAATCTGGAGTTTTAACTGCATTCGTTAATTGCACTCTGCGCCAATGGGGGACGTGCGTGGTTAGACAGGTCAAAAAGCAGAATGGATAGTGGGACTCATTAAGGGATTCGGCAAATGTGGGTCCGCGTCATGGAAATACTGACCCTGCTCTTCTCTGCGCCGGTCAGGTGCCACCTGGAGAACTTAGTTCCTTCTGAGAGCCGTGTTTTCCGAAGACACTTGTGAACTGCCATGGGGTCAGACGAGGGCACCGGGGACGGGGTGTGGGGGCAGGGAAGAAGCGTCTAGCACTGTGTTATCTGAGGAGAAGAAGGCTTGGGGGATACTGGCGGAGGGGCATCAGAGATCTGAAGAGCTGCTGGGTGGGAAAGGGCTGCCTTGCCCTGGATTGTTCCGGAAGGTGGAGTCGGAGCCATAGGAAAAGAGGTTATAAGACAGAGCCGTGGCCCTGTGGAAGAAAGAACTTTCCAGCTGATTCTCTCTTTCACGGAGGCTGGGAGTTGAGTCCTCTGGATCTGTCTGGGGCAGGGGCCATCGGCTCCGGGAGTCTGAGACAGAGACAGCCATTGGGCCAGAGCCACGTCCGTCTCCAAGTGCCAAGACCACAGGCAGGACTGGAGAAGCACACGGGAGCGGGGCCAAGCCTCAGGAGCCAGGCCGAGCTAGATAGATGGGGGCTAGCGGCGCAGGCCCAGCCTCAGCTGGCTGCCACCCTTCAGTGGCTCTATGAAATATACGCAGAGCCATTATCGTAAAGAACCCGGGTATAACAGAAGCCAGGAGCTGGTCCCTGGCAACCTCCTTGTCTCGGGAAATGAACTTCATTTATTCGCAAATGCCTGGTCACCATCCATACTTTCGGTGGCTCGAGAGTTCTTAAAATTCATATTGTGGTAAACTATGCATGACATCAAATTTACCATCTTAAACTGTACCACTTTTTTAAGATATATTTTTTTATTGATTTCAGAAAGGAAGGGAGAGCGAGCGAGAGCGAGCGAGAAACATCGATGAGAGAGAATCATGGATTGGCTGCCTTCTGCAAGCCCCCAACTGGGGGTCGAGCCCACAAGCTGGGCATGTTCTGGACTGGGAATTGAACCGTGACCTCCTGGTTCATAGGTCGGAACTCTCAACCAGCTGTGCCAGCTGTGGCACTTTCAAGTACACTTTCTGTGGCATCAGGTACATTCACATTGATGTGCAACCACCACCACCACCACCATCCACTCCCAGAACTCTTTTTATCTTGCACAACTGAAGCTCTATTCCCGGTAGACAATAATGCCCATCCTCTCCACCCCCGGCTCCTGGCAACCCCATTCTGCTTGTTGTCTCTTTGAATTTGACTTCTAAGATACGCACAGGAGTGGCATCACACAGTACTGGTCTTTGTGTGCATGGCTTACTTCACTCGGCATGGTGTCCTCAAGGTCCATCCACATTGGAGCATGTGGCAGACGTTTCGTCCATGTAACGGCTGAATGATATAGGTATGTAGCACATGCTGTTTATCCGTTCATCTAGCGATGGACGATTGGACCCATGGGGTTGCATCAGCGGGCCCATCGTTGGGTCCTTGATGTGCCAGGCCCTCTGGCTGGCCGTGAAGTTGGGATGAGGACTTGTGATTTCCAAGGACCTCACAGTTAGTCCCTGGGAGTGAGGAATGGGCCGGGGAGAGGGGTTGGGGAGCGTGGCAGATGTGTAACAGTGTTTAATAACAGCTTTTGAGTCATAAAATGGTATAGAGTCTGTACAGGTCAAAACCGGTTTGGCTCAGTGGATAGAGCATCAGCCTGCAGATTGAAAGGTCCCAGGTTCCATTCCTGGTCAAGCGCATGTACCTTGGTTGCGGGCAAATTCCCAATAGGGTGTGTGCAGGAGGCAGCAGACCGATGTTTCTCTCTCATCGATGTTTCTGACTCTATCCCTCTCCCTTCCTCTCTGTAAAAAATCAATAAGATATATATATATATATATTTTTTAAGCCTGTACAGGATGGATGGGTATCCAATGAAGGGAGGAGACATTGCGGGTGGTACAGAGGGAAGGTTTCAGGTGGGACTATTTCTTAAAGAGGCATTGTCTGAGCTGATGAGATAATGCTGCTCGAAACCTTTTTTTAAAAAACTTACATCTGAACTACCTCGCAGGGAGTTCCCAAATGCTGGATCATTGCATCTAACGCCGTGGGACAGCTTCTTAAAAATACTGGTCTCAGTTTCCAAGCCCAGCAACACTGACTCAGTGCCTCTAGAGTCGAGAGGGCCTGAGTCCGCAGCTTAAGCAGCCCCGCCTGGAGGTTTGGGTGATAGGCTTGGCAAGCACTGGGCAAACACTGAAGGTTATCACGCCCAGCTTTCATTTTACATAAGCCTGACCTCACTCTGGAGGGGCACAGACGAGGAGTCAAAAAGAACCTCAGGTGGGGAAAGTTGTTCCAGACCATCAGGACAACGCTTCACGGACGGGAGATGCTGAAGACAGGCCATGCACTGTGTTCATCCTTGCGTTTATTCATGTAACATTGGGTACCCACCTGCTATGTGTTACCTGGACAGGACTCCGCTGACAATCCCTTCACGGATAAAAAAAAAATTGGTGTGTTATCGATGATTCTGAAAGATGCTTTGACCAATGGAATGTGGCCGAAGTGGGGTTGTGTGAGTTCAGAGCTTAGGCTGTACAAGGCCTTTGCAGCTTCCTCTCTCATGCTTCTCCACCATTGGCTGGCTGCTGTATCCACAAACCTGCTAGTGGAGAAGCAAACACAGAACAGAGATAAGCCATTTCGGCTGACCTGGGAGGTGACCACAGATGTAGAAGATCACAGGACATCTGCCCAGCTGGTTCCAGGCAAATTGCCAATCCTTAGAATTCAGGGTCAAATGGTTGTTGTTTAAGCCACTAAGTTTTGGGGTGCTTTGTTAGACAGCAAAAGCTAATTGATACACTCCCTTTGAGGCTTCAGTGTATGTGTTTCCCTGCTGGTTAAAATACTTTTCCCTTTTTGTTTGCTTAATTAATTCTCACTCATCCTCTCTCTGAAACACTTTCCCTTCTCTTGATTCAGGCAAATCCTTCCACTTTTGGCTGGCATTGCACTTTTTGCCTCTCTGGTTGTGAATTTGCATTTATCTGTGTGTATTATTTAATTACTAGTGGCCTGGTGCATGAAATCTGTGCATGAAGGAGGGGTTCCCTCAGCCCAGCTTGCACCCTCTCCAATCAGGGACCCCTTCGGGGATGTCTGACTGTTGGCAGTCGGACATCCCTCTTGCAGTCTAGGAACACTGGCTCCTAACTGCTCACTGGCCTGCCTGACTGATCGCTCCTAACCACCTCTGTCTGCCTGATCACCCCTATCCACCTCTGCCTGCCTGCCTGATCACCCCTAAGTGCTCCCCTGATGGCCTGATTGCCCCTAACTGTCTCTGCCTTGCCCCACACCTGGGACCCAAGCTTCCCTCCTTCTGGCCAGCTAGCTATAGGCACCCAAGACCTAGGCCAGCTTCACTCAGGCTGGCCCCAGCCACAGGCAGCCTCAGGCACCCAGGACCACAGGGCATGTGGCCTAACCCCAGAGCCAGAAAGGGCCCCTGCCACTTGCACCGCCACCCTATTCCTTACGCCACTGCACCTTGCACCACCTGTTACATTGCGGAGCGGCCAGGGGAGCAGACGCGGGTCCCAGCCGGCCCGCAGTGCCCCGTGGAGTGTCACGTGGCCCCACCCTCCTGCTCCTGATTGGCTGGTAGCGTAGCGAAGGTACGGTCACATTAACATATTACTCTTTTATTATATAGGATGGTCTTCCTCCTCTACTAGATCATAAGCTTCATGAGTCAGAACCATGTCTGTTTTGTTCACCATTACATTCCAACACCAGTCCAGTTCTTAGCACATAGCAGGTTCTCGCCAAAAATCTGTTGAATGAAGGACAATGTTATAGCCCTTTGGGGTTCTTCTTTAAAATATAAACTCTCACAGCAGTTAGAGTGAGAGTTAATATTTTAACTCCTCTCCCCTCCTTGGGGATTAAAAAGCCAGGCCAGCAGCTGAACGACAATATGTTGTGTGGTTTTTAAAGGATTGGACCAATGTCAGTTCTCAATTGTTAGTGCTTTATTCTGGGGTGGCAACAACTGAATGTGGGGGAACCCTTTCACCTCTCATCTCCCTGGAATAGCTCTGGGCAGTTTCCTAGCGGCTTCTGTCAGCTAGATAAGCAATTTACAGGTGGAACGTCTCCCCTGGAGTTAAAACATGAATTTGTAAATGCCTCTGTGGCTGCAGCCTCGCAGGTACTCGCCAGGCCAGTTGGTGAACTGCAGAATTTGGTGGTAACGACACAATGGCTGAGTTCAATTTAGGGCCATTTACAAAACCACGCGGGGGAGGAATTTCTATTTCTGAAACAGCAGGCGACAACGAGAGGGGTCTGTGACTTTACAGTATAAACCTGTGGCTTGGATACACCATAAGCTCCTTAGAGTTGGAGTCTGCCAATTCCACGCCCTGTTTTGATCCTCAGAGCTCAGTCTGCAGCAGGAGAGCACGTGGCCAACAGTGCATTGCTCCAGAGATCATCCGTATACAGCTTTTCTTTCTTTTTTTTATAAAAATATATTTTATTGATTTTCTACAGAGAGGAACGGAGAGGGATAGAGAGTCAGAAACACTGATGAGAGAGAAACATCGATCAGCTGCCTTTTGCACAGATCCTACTGGGGATGTGCCCGCAGCCAAGGTATATGCCCTTGACCGGAATCGAACCTGGGACCTTTCAGCCCACAGGCCGATGCTCTCTCTATTCACTGAGCCAAACCGGTCAGGGCTGTGTGTGCAGCTTTTCTGAGCCTCAGTTTCTTCATCTGTAACATGTGCGCAACCTTCGTCTTACCTCCCGAGTTTATTTGGAGATTAAATGAGATACATAATCCCTGGGAAATGCCTGAGAATCCTTAAAACAGTGTCAGGCATCGAGTCAGCACTCGGCACGCTGTAGCTCTTACCGGTTGGGATCCTCCTCCTTCCTGTTATTAGCACACACCGCATAGCTGCTTCCACCGTGGACACGGCGGGGGCTGGAGCAGGGACAGCTTTGCTCGCTCAGGATTGACAATGACAAGGCAGGGAGGCGGCTTTCTCACGCAGCTGATGAGGGGCGGTTCACAGAGCGTGCAGACACTCATCCCTGAGGCCTGGGCGGAGTGCGCACAGGTGCTGGGCGTGTGCAGGTGAATAAGAGAGTCCCTGCTCTCAGGGTGCCCAGGGGAGAGGCGCAGCGCCCAGCACTCATCCCCAACGCCTTGGCAACACAGAGGGGTGGACCCCAACCCCAAAAGGCCTGGGAAGTCTTGTTTGGGGGCTGCCTGGGACTCCCCGTGGAGAAGGGGGTGAAGCCCTTATGCATTTGACACGAAAGGGAGGAGGATCTGCCTGCCTTAAGAGGGTGCTGCGATGACTCACTTGTCTGGCCTTTTATCACAACGCTCCATTACAGCTATAAAGGCAGCTTTTAAAATTAATAACCTAAGGACAGAAAGCACTTTCCCTGATGCTCAGCATCTCCGGAGGAAATGCCATTGGCCGTGCAGCTTGCAGGACCCAGATCCAGCTTTTGCAAAGAGGGGGTCTCGGGAACACTGCGATGGGAAAGACCTCATCATCGCTCATATTCTCGTGGCCTGGGCTCAATGGTGGTGACTCCAGGATTGACAATGACTAGATAGAGCATGCTGGCCAGGTTTTCATGGAGAACCACCTCCCTGGCCATTAGGAAATCTGGATTCTGTCCCTTCCCAGCTGGCCAGGCATGTAACCCTTCCCCAGTCACTGACCTTTTTTGTGAATTGGCAAGTTCAAGGTGAGAAGGTTTAACAGGTATTACTCACAGCTGGGGAGGGGGGTGGGGGGGAGGAGGGAAGTGCCCTGGCTCACCGCATGCTTCCGTGTGTCCCTCTGCAGTGACATCTTCTCTTGCTCTCCTAACTCTCTCTCTCCCCTTCGTTATTCTGTAGCTTGAAAAATAATAAAAATGCTGACACCGCAATTAAAAAAAAGAAAGAACACTGAACAGTCATTACATTTAAGCACTGTTCCGCGGCTTAATTCCTTTAATCCTCCTAACAACTTTATGATATGGCTACTTTCATCATCCCCATCTGATAGCCAGGAAGCTGGGGCTTAGCACTTTAAGCTCCAAGGCAAAGTTCCACTGTGAGTAGGGGAGGGGGAATTTAAACCCAGGCAAAGGACCGCGGTGCGTGGGTATCCCTGTGTGCTCATCCCGCCTCCACTCCCCTTCCCTCCTCTTGCCACTCCCACCAGGCTTTCTCCTCTGCACCCAGGGCCCCCCAATGGCCCAAACAGGAACTTCTTACAGTGGACATTGGTTTGATTTTGGTGTCAGTAGCCACTTCCTCTTCCTCAAAGTATCTAGTTTCCTGGGGAATTACCTCTTTCCCATTGGCTCTTGTTCTGGGGGGCTGCTGTGGGGAGCCTGGCCCTCTCCCAGCTAGGGGGTGGGGAGCAATGCAGGCTGGATCCTGAATTATAAGCAGTGAGGGCAAGGAGGCTGGGAGAGTTTGGCATTTTATTAAATCCATCTTAGGGGGCACCGACAAATTCAGTAATTAATATAAAATATTTTAATACACCATATAGATATAGATTAGATATAGATAGATATAGATATAGATATAGATATAGATATAGATATAGATATATATTAAAAGCCTAAGCAACGGTTATAGCACAAGGACCAGAACAACCGGTTGCTATGATGCATACTGACCACCAGGGGGCAGACACTGGCGGGAGCCTCTCCTGCCTCCACAGCAGCACTAAGTAGCAGCAAGCTGTGGGGCAGTAAGGAGTGAGGAGGGTCCTGGACTGCGAGAGGGCACAGGCCAGGTTGAGGGACCCCCCTTCCCCACCCCCAGTGCACGAGTTCCGTGCACTGGGCCTCTAGTGTGTGTGTGTGTTTGTATGTATGTGTGTGTATGTGTGTGTGTGTATATCACACACACAAACACACACACAGACACACACACACACACACAGACACATACAAACACACACACTCAGAAATATATATATTTCTCCCTCTGAGAGGAAGGGAGAGGGAAAAATAGAAACATCAATGGTGAGAGAGAGTCATTGATTGGAGGCCTCCTGCGTGCCCCCTGTTGAGAGCTGAACCAACAGCCCGGGCCTGTGCCCTGAACGGGAATCAAACCGTGACCTCCTGGTTCAGTGGTTCAGCCCCTGGGCCACACAGGCCGGGCTTAATGCATTATTTTTAAAAAGGAAAAATCAGTGTAAAAATTGCAGGAAGACCAAAATACCGAATTTTAAAATAAAGATACGTTTCGTGTGACCGAGTTTCCCTTTCGTCTTGTGTGCCGATGGGGCTGGCCCGGCACCGCTCAGCAGTCTCCCTCGTGGGGGCCTGTGTGTCTTGCCATCCAGCTCTTTGCATCTTTGCTCCCTGATGGTGCACAAGGGGGTAGGGGCTCTGCTTTACCTCTTTCCCCTTCAACCCTCCCCACCTCTGACGGGCTCACCCTGCTTCATCCTGGACTTCTCTATGCATCAGTGTGTTCCTCTATGAACTGGGGTGGTAAGTAGCACCTAAGTCATAGCTTTGTTGTGAGCATTCAATGAGATTTCTTTTAATTTTATTTTTCAATTGCCGTTTACATTCCATATTATTTTGTATCAGTTTCAGGTGTACAGCATAGTGCTTAGACCCGCGGTCAGCAAACTGTGGCTCGCAAGCCACATGCAGCTCTTTGGCCCCTTGAGTGTGGCTTTTCCACAGAATACCACAGCCTGGGTGAGTCTATTTTGAAGAAGTGGCGTTAGAAGAAGTTGAAGTTTAAAAAATGTGGCTCTCCAAAGAAATTTCAATCGTTGTCCTGTTGATATTTGGCTCTGTTGACTTAATAGAGTTTGCTGACCAGTGGCTTAGATAATCATCCTCTTTCCAAGTGGTCCCTGGATATTTTAACTACCCCCTAGCACCATACATAGTTATTACGATGTTATTGGCTACATGCCTAGGCTATACTTCACATCCCCATGGCTGTTTTGTAACTACCAATTTGTGCTTCTCAATCCCTTCACCGTTTCCACCCTTCCTCTCCAAGCTACCTCCCCTCTGTCCACCATCAATCTGCTCTCTATTCCCATGAGTTTGTTTCTATTTTGTTTGTCCTTTCATTTTTCTCTTTAGGTTCCACATATAAGTGAGGTCACATGGTATTTGTCTTTCTCTGACTGACTTATTTCACTTAGGGTAATACCCTCTGGGCCCACCCAGGCTGTCACAAATGGTAAGATTTCACTCTTTTATATGGCCCACTGATACTCCATTGTATATATGTGTTACCAACATTTTTATCTACACTTCTATTTAATTTTGTAAATATATTTTATTGATTTTTTACAGAGAGGAAGGGAGAGGGATAGAAAGTCAGAAACATTAATGAAAGAGAAACATCGATCAGCTGCCTCTTGCACACCCCCTACTGAGGATGTGCCCGCAGCCAAGGTACATGGCCTTGACCGGAATCGAACCTGGGACCTTCAGTCTGCAGGCTGACGCTCTATCCACTGAGCCAAACCGGTCTCGGCTCTACTCTTCTGTTGATGGGCATTTGGGTTGCTTCCGTATCTTCGCTATTGAAAATCAGGCTGCCGTGAACATAGAGGTTAATAAGCATTGACTCAAGGTGAGCACTCAGTGATGGCATCCCCATCATCATCATTCCACAGTCCCGCGATCAGCTGATGTACGTACCTCCCACCCTCAAAGGTCAGCAGGTGAGACATGCAGCTGGTTCCTCGTCTGCATTTCTGACCGCCCACACCTCCATCACAGGCTCCTCTTCCTCCAGCTGCTCAGTGAACTGAGGTGTTCCCGGGGCTCCTGCGTACACTCGCTTCTTTCCATCTGCCCTCTCTCCAGGCCCCGCCCTAGATGTCCACAGCCTCCCCTGTGCCCTCCTGTCTGTGACACACCTGTGACGTCCGTGTCTCCAGGCCCACACTTCCAGTGCATGCTCCATGTCTCAGCCGGGCCTGCAAGCGCTGCGGACATTAGCAATGACGTAAGTGACGATCGGGGCTGACTGGGGGTGCTCCACATGGGGCAGGCACTTTACCTGGGTGACTTCTCTCCATCCTCTCTCTCATCGCACAGAGGAAAAGCAAAAACAAAGCAACCTTGACACCGGCAGAGTGACCAGGATTTAAACCCAGGTCACCTGATTCCACAGCTGGGATTAAAAACGATGATCCAGCTGAAACCGGTTTGGCTAGGTGGATAGAGCATCCGCCTGAGTACTGAAGGGTCCCGGGTTCGATTCCGGTCAAGGGCATGTACCTTGGTTGCGGGCACATCCCCAGTAGGGGGTGTGCAGGAGGCAGCTGATCGATGTTTCTCTCTCATCGATGTTTCTAACTCTCTCTTTCCCTTCCTCTCTGTAAAAAATCAATAAAATATATATTTTTTAAAAAATGATCCAGACTTGCACACTTTCAACAAGTGACGTGAAAAGATGAAAACGAAGTGGTTCTCAACTGGGTCCAATTTTGCCCCCCAGGGGACATTTCGCAATGCCTGGAGACACTTTGGTCGTCACAGCTGGGGGGGGGGGGGCCTGCTAGGGGCCCCCAGTGGGTAGAGGCCAGAGAGGCTGCTACATGTCCTACAAAGCGCAGGGAGCCCCCCCAACCAAGAACTCTCTGGTCTTCTATGGTGACAGGGCCCAGGTTGAGGAACTCTGAGGTAGAAACCGGAGTGAGGAGCTGGGGAAAAGGGCTTTTAGGTGCCCCCTGCCCCACTCACCAACTGTGCAGGTGCCTGTCTCCCCCTTCCCACCGCCCTCAACCCTCCCACCCCCCGCCAGCAGAGCCGCACTCTTCCCGGCCACCCACACTGCCTGCCCAGCACAAAGCACAAACAGGAACTCATTACTTTCCTCCTCAAAGCCTTCCCACCCCCTGCTCTTTGTCATAGTCCAACACACCACCCTCCCCCTCCTCCCCCTCGTCATCCTCACAGGTGAGCACCATTGTCCCCACCTTGCATGTTCTCACCACCACCACCCAACCCCCTCCGCCCCCCTCCAGCCATCAGTCACCAAGCTGCGCCTGTACTGGCTTCTGTGTCCCCCCTGCTCATCCTCTCCTTCCTACTTCCCTAACCTACTTCGGGCTAAAATAGCTTCTTTCGCTATTTCTTTTCCAGAGACGAGGCTGAAGTCACTTTTTATTCATCGGCATTTGAATGAATTCATTCCCCCAGAGCATGAGTTTCATGAGGAATGAAACTAGGGGCCCCTGAAGGGCCCACCTAACTCCTAGGCTATAAACCCAGGGTACCCTCATGATGGCACCTGAGAGTTCTGCACCTTTTCCCTCTGGCCCTCTTCCGGTCCAGCGCCTGTCCCCGCCTCCCCACTCTAGATCCCATCCCCTTGCCCCCTCAGGACCTGTTCCATCAGGGACCCACCCTTCCTCCTCAACCTCCCCCTCTCTGGGACCTTCCGTCAACCACAGATGCTCACTCGCCCACCCTCTCAAAGCCTCCTCCGCCCTTCCCTCCCACCAGCTACGTCCTGTTTCTGCAGAGTTGTCTACACTTGCTGTCTCCCACTCGGTGCTCAACCCACTGCAATCTGGCTTCCAATCCCCCCACCCCGAGACGGCTCTGGCGAACGTTACCAGCTTTCTGACTGCTGGGCAAAATGGCACTTGCTTTCTAATCCTCATTGGATTGAATTTTCTGGGGCATTGGAGCACGTTGGCCATTCCTTCCTTTTCAAAGCGTTTATGTCCCTTGATCGTTGGTTTTCCTCCACTTCCTTTCTCTGACCACTCCCTCCCTTCGAGGGCACCTCTTCCTCTGCCACCTGCAGTGTCCCTCAGGGTTCAGTCCTGACCTCAGGGCCTTCTCACTCTGCACCTGCCCCCTGGGTGAGCTCGCTGCAGCCTGCACCCCTAGCGCTGACTGCCAGGACAGGAAGCAGAGGGTGGTGGTTACGAGGCTGGACTCCAAAGCTCCTCTATGCACTGAATGTCTGGTCTTAGGCCAGTGACTCAGCACTCCTGTGCCTCAGCTTCTTCAACTGTAAAATGAAGCAAAGCTTTTCAGTCTTGTTGTTTTCTGTGTCTGAACATGCAGTTTCCTCAGACTTGTGCTGAACCTCGTAGAGTTACCCCAATATAGTATATGCCCATGCTCAGTCTTTGCTCAGGCCCACGGGGGTGCCTGTTCTATATCTGTGAATGAATGAATGAATGAATGGGTTCTGACCTGGATTAGGTTTCCCAGAAACAAATCTTGAAGCAAGGAATTGGGTGCAGCGGGGTGATTTGGGAGGCAATTGATCTCAGGAAGGACAAATAAGGAGACAGTGAGGCAGGGAGGAGCGAGAAAGCATAAAGCGTGAGCTAGGCATTACACCCTTACCCAGAAGTTTGGACTTCAGGTTAAAGACATTAATGCACTATTAAAATGTGTGGTTTTTTTTAAGTGTTTCCCCCTAAGACAGTGGTCGGCAAACTCATTAGTCAACAGAGCGGCAAACCTCGGCTCTCGAGGCTCAGTCTGCCAACCACTGAGCTAGGGAGAGTGACTATTGGGGTTCGTCGGAGTATTTGTGTTGAAGGCGCGGTAGGACTGCTCCCCCTTAGGGATGGGAAGCTGAAACATTTATCCTCGGATTGGTTGGGGGCTCCCCATGGCTGCTGGGCATTTTGCCTGGCTAAGGGCGGGGGGGGGCAGTGCATGCTTTGGGGCACAGTTCCTCAAACAGATGGCACCAATTACAGCCACAGGTGAGCTCTGAGGCGGGCACGGGGGACCCTGAGCTGAGCACACCCTGTCTCCCCGAAAATAAGACAGTGTCTTATGTTAATTTTTGCTCCCAAAGATGCGCTAGATCTTATTTTGGGGTGGGGGGATGCCTTATAGTACAGCGAGTAGGTCTTATTTTCTGGGGATGTCTTACTTTCGGGGAAACGGGGTAGGTTGGCGTTTGCTCCGGCCGGCAGGCCTGCGCCTCCTCACTAGGCTGGGTCAAGCTCACCTCTCTCTTCCTTGAGATTGAGCTCAAGAGCTCCCACTTGTTTGGAAGTGGTTTCAAATCTCCTGCTAGAGATTAAATGCTTGTTCCCACCCTCCTCTCCCCCCAGTTCATAGGCTGAGATCCTAGCCCTCACAGTGAGGGAAGAGGTGAGGCCTTGCAAGGCGGTTAGGTCAGGAGGTGGAGCCCTCATGAACGGGGTTGGTGCCTCGATAAGACAGAGCCCAGGGAGCAACCGTGCCCTTGCCCTTGCCCCTGGCACCACATGAGGGCACAGCGAGAGGAAGCAGGTCCTCACCAGGCGCCAAACCTGTCCACACCCACGCCCGACTTCCCAGCCTCCAGACCCGGGAGAAAGAAATGTGTGCTGTTTAGAAGTCGCCCCATCTACGGTACTGTTATAGCACTGACTAAGACAACCCCTCTCCTCCCTATAGGAGCCCTCCCCCATTCTCCACACAGCCCCTGAGTCTGGACACACTTCTTTCGTAGCCTGCTTTCTTTGAGAGAGGGAAAGACACAGAGAAACATCGATGGGAGAGAAACACATTGATTGGTTGCCTCTTGCCCCGAGCAGGGCTCAGCCCAGGGAGGAGCCTGCAACCAAGGTACGTGCCCTGGACCGGGATTGAACCCGGGACCCTTTGGTCCACAGGCCGACGCTCTGTCCTCTGAGCCACACCGGCTAGGGCACCTGTCTGTTTTCTAAACAGAGCCTTCTTGTCCGTCTTTCTTAGAGGGCACGAAGATTGCCTTTGCTGATCCAGTGCCCAGAAGGGTTTTGAGGCCCCTGAACCAAATAGCCTTTTCATGAGTTCAGAGCCGCTGCGCCCAGGGCCCCTTAGAGTAAGTGGTCAGTAAGTGCGGCTCCTTTCCTTCCTCTCCAGCTCAGAGTTTGCCTCTGGTGTAGGCGAGCACTCACCAAGCGAGCATATAATGCGATCCATACATTCTTCACACGAGCAGACGTGCTGGGGGAGCAGCAAGGAGCCGGCCCTTCCGGGCCTGTACCCATGAGGCTGCGCTTAGGTCGTGGCCGGCCTTAACGGCGCACCGGTTCCGCTCTCCAGAGCCACCGAGAAAGCCGACGGCGCTTCTGCCACCGCCCCAGGCTGTCCCTCTGAAAGCCGCTCCGCAGAGCGGAGGCGACAGGGAGCTCAGGGGCAGAGCCAATGTGCAGCTCTCGCCTCCTCGGCCCTATTCACTGGGCGTGTCTTTCTGGTGTGTGTTTTTTTAAAAACTATATATTTTTATTGGTTTCAGAGAGGAAGGGAGAGGGAGAGAGAAACATCAGTGATGAGAAAGGAGCATGGATCGGCTGCCTCCTGCACGCCCCCTACTGGGGATGGAGCCCGAAACCCGGGCCTGTGCCCTGACCGGGAATCGAACCTGTGACCTCCTGGTTCCTAGGATGACCTCAACCCCTGAACCACGCCAGCTGGGCTGCTCATGTCTTTCTTTCTTTCTCTCTTTCTCTCTCTCTCTTTCTCTTTCTTCCTTTTCTCCTTCCTTCCTTCCTTTCTTTTAACTATATTTTTAGTGATTTCAAGGAGGAAGGGAGAGAGAGAGAGAGAGAAACATCAGTGATGAGAGAGGATCATTGATGGGCTGCCTCCTGCACACCCCACACTGGGGATCAAGCCTGCAACCCAGGCCTGTGTCCTTGAATGGGAATCGAACCCAGGACCTTTCAGTCCACAGGCCAATGCTCTATCCACTGAGCCAAGCCAGCTAGGGCATGGACACGTCTTTCTTGGGGGTCTCCTATGGGCCAGCACTGTGCTGGGCACTGAGTGATGGCCACAGGCAGCAGTCCTGTTCTCATGCAGCTTGCCCGTGCAGCGGAGACAGACAACGAACAGGCAGCCAGATGAACAGGAAACATGGAATCGTGACAAGCGCCATGGAGCAGCGAATCAGGGTACGTGAATCAGGGCACGTGGTGTGGGGAGAGGTGTGGGTGGGAGTGGAGGTGCCAAAGACAAGGAGATCGAATGACCAGGGAAGCCCCGGAGGAGCTGACTTTTGCGTTGTGGGCCGCGTGCCAAGAACAGCGGAGGGAAGAGGCTTCCAGGGAAAGGGCGCAGCAGCTGCAAAGGCCCTGGGGCAGGACCCTGCTCTCCCAACACCACCCCAGAGCTCTCGCCGCTTCCGATCGCCCGAAGACTCGCCAGGAAGAGTCACACTGGGTCCAAAACTGGTGTCTGGTGCTTCCTCGGAGTCCAGGGGCGGGTACCCAGCCCACTTTCAGTTCCTAGCGGGTTCATTCCGAGCTTCGGTTTTCACTCACGGGCACGCTGTTCCCTCTTCAAAGTCTGGGTTGGTTTCAAAGGAATCTGAAGCACTTGCAGCAAAGCCACCAAGCCGCGTCCTCCACGCGGAAAGCCCCCCACGTGGCATTTCCATGGGGGACTGCAGCGAATCCCTCCCACGGGCCCCTCCTCCAGGGCTGACTGCACAGAGTGTTTCTGTGGTTTTCTCCACCTCCCAGACTTCCTCAACTCTCCCCCCCACCCCCCCCCTCCCCCCCGCCAGTGTCCTGACTCAGGGTCAGAGCAAAACCCCCAGAGTTTCCGATTTCACCAGAAGGGCGTCTGCAGAGCCACTACCCTTTGCCACCCCCGAGGGCAGTTTCTGAAAAGCCGCAAAGGAAAATAACCAGGCGGCGTTGAGAAGGGGAAAGAAGTCCCGAGGCTTTGTGAGCAGGCCTGGGTGGGCACGGTGCCCGGCCCGCAGGTGAAAACCCCCCTTTCTCTGAGGTCTCTCCAAAACAAGGACAGCCACGGCAGCATGTATTCCAGTGCTGGCAGCGCGTTGGTCCCTGTCTAAACCCCGGGTTTCCAAACCAAACCTGTGAGGGCGGCATTACCTCCTCACCCCACGTTTGGAGGCAGGGAGGTTCCGAGAAGTTCAGCGACTTACCTAATGTAACACAGCAAAGCCCCATTCCAACCCGGGTCCGAGGCCAAAGTCCATCCTATGACCGTGGGCACCATCACCATACTGGGCCTGGCACTGGGCACAATGTGAGGCAATCAGCAAAGTGGAGGAAGGGAAAGGGGGCAGACAGGTCAAGTCATATCTTTTCTTGACAATATAGGTAGGAGATTGGAGCTTGCAAGCTCGTCTTCCCCCAGGATGGGGGGAGAGAGAGAGAGAGATCAAGGCCCTTTCCTGCAATCTGGGGGGTGGGGGGAGAGCTTAGAAAGGCATCTACCAGCCGAAACCGGTTTGGCTCAGTGGATAGAGCGTCGGCCTGCAGACTGAAAGGTCCCAGGTTCGATTCCGGTCAAGGGCATATACCTTGGTTGTGGGCACATCCCCAGTGGGGGGTGTCCAGGAGGCAACTGATTGATGTTTCTCTCTCATCAATGTTTCTCTCTATCCCTCTCCCTTCCTCTCTGTAAAAATTCAATAAAAATATTTTTTTAAAAAGAGAGAGAGAGAGAAAGGCATCTACCCTGTTTCCCCAAAAATAAGACAGCGCCTTATATTAATTTTTGCTCCAAAGATGCGCTAGGTCTTATTTTCAGAGGATGTCTTATTTTTCCATGAAGAAGAATGCGGTACACATTTATTGTTGAACAAAAAAAAAAAAAAGAAAGAAATTTATTACCTGTATACGGTACGGTAGTAGTTGTCATCACAAACCAGCGTAAGCAGGCAAACCGTGAATCCTAGGGTATCGAGACTTTCTTGTTACTCCCGTTATTTCCATGTACAACAATCTATAGTGCATTGACTGAGACCGATTACCGACCTTCCAAGACCAAGGTTTTACCGGACAGATCCCATGGCTCCCAGCCCTGGGCAAGAAGCAGGCGGGCTGGAGGGGGAGTGAGGTTGGGGGGGGGGGCAGGGTGCGGGCCTCTAGACCCTGCCCCCCCAACCCCCGCCCCAGATCGCTGTGGGAATCCGGGTGCCCCCCGCCAGGTGTCAGCGCCCGGCCCCGCACCCCCCGCACCCCCCGCCCGCGGGCTGGTGGGCCAAGGGTTAAAGCGGAGCGGGAATGCTTAGTCAGGACCCCGATTTCCTGCCCAAGTGTTTGGATTTCCTGGACCCCGCGCCCTGCGCTGCCTGCCCACCAGCGGGTTGCGGCCCCCTCCCCGCGCTCGACACAGGGTCGCCCGCCCGCCCCTTCCTGCGCCCGCCGCTCGCCTCCCGCAACCCCGCCTGGCCGCCGCCGCCGCCGCCGCCGCCGGAGGGGGCCCTCCGCGCCCGGGCTCCCCGGCCCGCGCCCGCCCGCCCGCCCGCCCGCCCCCCGCTCCGGGCCGTCCCCCCGCGTTCCGCTCCCAAAGCTGCGATCGCTCGCTCGGCCGAGGGGGCCGGGGCGCGGGCGTCTGCGCCGCAGCCGGGAGCCAGCGCCGAGCCTGCGATGGAATAATGCCCAGCGGCCCGCCAGGTCCCGGTGAGTGGCGGGCACCCGGACGGGGCTCGGCGGGGTCCCCCCCACCCCCTCCCCGAGTCATCGGAGCCCCCCTCCCCCGCCCGGGGCCGGCCCCGCGTGCAGAGCAGCCGCCGGGACGGGGCGCTGGGCCGGCCCCGCGCTGCACGCCCCTGTCCAGGGGGAGGGCTGCAGATCCGGGCTCTGCAGGGCCCTGAGGAGGCGCCGGGGTGGGGGGTTTGGGGGCGGGGGGGGGGGGGGGGGGGACCCGGGCGATGGCTCCACGCGCCCTCCGAGCAAAGCTGGGGCTGCGCGCCCGGTGCCGGGGCCGGCCAATGCCGGGGCATTGTCTCCCTGGCACGATGGGGGGAAAGTTCCCCGCCGTTCCTGGGAGGGCTGGCCCGGCCTCCTGGGCTCGGACCCGGACCCCGGTCAGGCAGGGACCTCCAGGCCACTTGCTCACAGCAGATGAAACCCGGGGGGGGGGGGGGGTAGGGGGGGGGGACAGATTCCCGCCCGGGGCTTGGCGTTGGCTCCCCAGGACGCTGGGAGGTGGCTGTGATGGAACGCGTGTGCGGGGTGGGGGACCTGCTGCGTTTGCTCCGAGCGGTTTGAAGTTCCAGAGAAAGAAGAAAGTCGCCGGCGT
This sequence comes from Antrozous pallidus, assembly GCA_027563665.1. Classification (NCBI taxonomy): domain Eukaryota; kingdom Metazoa; phylum Chordata; class Mammalia; order Chiroptera; family Vespertilionidae; genus Antrozous; species Antrozous pallidus. The sequence goes on from CM050510.1 coordinate 4,830,221, forward strand.
CTGGTTTCAGCCATCCCGAGCGTTCTGGGGCATTCCTGCAGCGGTTTGCTCTCCTGATTTATTTATTTTTTTCCACCAGGCGGGGGGTGGGGGGGGGGTGGGGGGGGTGCAGGGGGTGCAGGGCCAGGGCCAGGCCATGGTTAAGGAGACCTCCGCTTTACCTGCCCTGATGAGGAAGAACAACTTTCTCCCGCCTTCCCCACAGGCTCGGTCAGGTTGTCTTGGCATCGCTGGTTCTGGGGTGCAGGGCAGGGCAGGGCAGGGCAGGGCTGGGCCGCTGAGTAATTATTGTTTGGGATTGTCAAGCGTAACCGAGTGTGGAGGCCAGCTTTCTCTCCACTGCAGCCTTTACCCCCGGGCCTTTCTTTCTTTTCTTTTTAAAAAAAATATATATTATTGATTTTTTTTTTTTTTTTTACAGAGCAGAAGAGAGAGAAGGATAGAGAGTTAGAAACATGGATGAGAGAGAAACATCCGTCAGCTGCCTCCTGCCCACCTCCCATGGGGGGAACGCGTGCCTGCAACCAAGGTTCATGCCCTTGACCGGAATCGAACCTGGGACCCTTCAGTTTGCAGGCGGCCGCTCTATCCACAGAGCCAAACCCTGGGCCTTTCTGATGTGCAGTGGGAAGGCCGGAGTAAAGTAGGAAGATGTAGGTCTTCTGAAGCATCAGATTTCAATCTGGAAGGAAGAAAAGAGGGTCTTGGGGAACAACTCTTGGAGCCCCTTCTTGTTGTACAGATGAGGCTGGGAGAGGCGCCGCGACTTACCCACGGTCACATGACTCCTGGCCTTTCTCCTCCCACTGTGTCAGTTTGACATCTGTCAGCCGTGAGTCACTTGGAGATGTCTTCTTTATGTTATCACCTTCCTTCTTTCGTGTCTTCTCTTGTTCTGTCTTGCCTGTTACCGCTATTTTAAAATATAGGCTGTTATCCCCAACCGCATATTTTGACATAAAGAGTTTTAAAGAAAAAATTTCTCTAATCCATGCTGTTCAGCCACTAAATGGGTTTGGAATATCAAAATGGGGGCGCTTATCACATAGGGAATGACTTTTCTTGCTCTCATCTCTTTATGAGAAATAGAAGCTCCCAGGTCCCGGAGAAAAGGGCAGCGTCTTAGCACACAGCGTATCCCGGGATGCTCCCCAGACGTGATTTTCAACCCTCCGGTATCCTGTGAGCTAAGCGGTCCATCTATTTTCCTCCGAATGGCTGGGTTTTCAATTTTAGTCTGTGATCATGTTGGAGGAAAAGGACTTTTTCACAAGCTTGCCATTTGGTTGAAGGAAACTGAAATTCTCTCCACCTCCCCAATCCTCACCAGCCACCGTGAGCCAGGTTTTCAAAATCAGCCGGAGCCTTTCAGGCCCCCAAATGATTGGGTGCATGCAAACCGGGCCCGGCCCGAGGCCTGGCGGGGGGGACGGGGGGGAGGGACCCTCTCTCTGCCCAGGTGGCTGACTTTCCCTGCATCCCATTCGCATTTCCCCTCCTGTGTCGCTTCCTCCCACTTCTCTCCCACCCACTGGAGCTGGCACGGGCTCGAGAAGAAGCTTTTTCTGTGGCACGCACACGTCCTGCCCACGGGAGCAACGGTAACGGTGACAGCTAGCACTTACGGAGCCCTTGCTGTGCACCCCGGACGCGATACCCCCTAAGAAGTCCCGAGGAGGAGAGGGAACCCCGTTGGGACCCTTGCCCAGAAGGGACAGCCTGTGTTTCCCAGGTTCCTCTGGAGTGGTCCTGCTTCCTGCAGCCGGTGTGCACTGCTGAGCGGCCGCCCTGTGGGAGGTGCCGGTTGGGCAGAGATGGATGAGACCCTGGGCTCAAGGCCTTCTATTTCCAGCCTCATCTCTCAGGGTCAGCCTCACGCCTTCTCTTTTCGCGCGTCTACAGTTCAGTGGTTGGCACACCGCGGCTCGCGAGCCACACGCGCGGCTCTTTGGCCCCTTGAAGGTGGGCTCTTCTACCAAAGACCACGGCCTGGCGCGAGTCTGTTTTTGAAGACGTGGCCTTAGAAGAAGTTTAAAAAATGTGGCTCTCAAAAGAGATTTCCATCGTGGTCCTGTTGATGTTTGGCTCCGCGGACGAATGGGTTTGCCGACCACTGGTCTGCGTCACATGCTGAGCACGGTGGGAAGTCCCGACGCGCCAGGTAGGCCTCATGGAGCTTGTCCTCCAGGCGAAGAGCGAGGCAGAAGTGACGAAGCAGGCACCTCCTACCAGACGGGAGGCTGGTTCTCATTCTCAGGGGAACACGCGAGGCAGCGACATCACGGCCAAAGGGAAGCGGCATGGGCGTGGTCCCAGTTTGGCCGGTGAAAGGCTTCTCTGAGACGGAAGAGAGAGAAGGAACTGGTCAGGCAGAGAGGTTGCAAGAGAGGGGTGAGGATGTGCAGAGCCCTCTGTGCACCGAATAGCATGATGTGCTCCTGGGAGTGAGGGGGGAAGGGGGAGAGCGGAGTGTGTAAGGGAGTGATGGGGGCGGGGGGAGTGGCAGGCCAGATGACACAGCGGGTTCCAGGCCATGCTGGGAGGGTTCCTCCCGCCAGTACAAAGGGAAGCCTCGGTGAGAGTGGGCTCAGGAGTGGGATTTGATGAACATTTTTAAGAGATGACTGCTGGATGAACTGTTGCTCACAGGGGACAAGGTGTCGACGCAGTTAGGAGACCATTGCTCTAGTCCAGGAGACGCGGTCAGAGCTTGGGCCAGGTGTTGGGGGCGGAGATGGAGAGGTGTCGCCTTGTTAGACCTTGGAGGTAGAATTGGTGGGGTTTGGCGATGGATTAAATGGGGGTGAGGCAGGGGGAAGGGCTCCGAGGTGGCTGGTGGCTTGAACAGCTGGGTGTCACTTTGGGAGACGGAAGACGGGAGGAGGACCATGCTCCTGCAGAGAACGGGGTTCCCTACTGGCCATGTGAGGCACAAAGGTGGAGGCTGCAGGCAGGCCTGAGGGCGTGTGACCAAAACCCTGGAGGAGACCTGGGGGCTGGAGACACTAGCGCAGGAATGATCAGCCTGAGGCGGGCACCAGGGTGCTTGCCAGCCCACTCGGCGCACTGCGTCTCATTTCTCTTACGTTCTCCCCCCCCCCCCCCGCCCGGAATATTCTTCCTCCCTCCCAGGCTAACTCCCACTCATCCTTTAAAATACACTTGTATCGCTCTGACCGGTTTGGCTCAGTGGATAGAGCATCAGCCTGCACACTGAGAGGTCCCAGGTTCGATTCCGGTCAAGGGCATGTACCTTGGTTGCAGACATCCCCAGTAGGGGGTGTGCAGGAGGCAGCTGATCGGTGTTTCTCTCTCATCGATGTTTCTGACTCTCCATCCCTCTCCCTTCCTCTCTGTAAAATAGCAATGAAATATATTTTAAAAAATACACTGTGTCTCTGTCCCCTTGAAGGTGCCTCTAACTCCCTCCCCCACCCTGTGTTTGCCTTCAGCCCAGTGTTCTGTGGAAGTGACCTTCTCATAGTATCTTGCATCTGTGAGGAACTTGGTAAAACTCTTGCCAAAACTCTGCCACCTGGTAAATGCTCAACACACGTTAGCTTCAGCTCTTAGTGTCATCATCACTACGGAGGGGAGTTGGATGGACATACCACTGAAAATTACGTCAGGATACGTTTGATGACAAATGGCGTATTCGTTTCTTCTTGCTGCTGTAACAGACGAAGTTACCGCACACTCCGTGGCTTCACCGACACGGATTTATTCTCCTTTCAGAGCCGGAGGCCCGGAGTCTGAACTGAGTCTCACGGGGCTCATATGAGGCTGTTGGCAGGGCTCTGCCTTCTGGAGGGTCAAGGGAAGATTCTGCTTCCTTGCCTTTTTTAAAATATATTTTTATTGATTTTTTTACAGAGAGGAAGGGAGAGGGATAAAAAGTCAGAAACATGGATCAGCTGCCTCCTGCACACCCCCTACTGAGGATGTGCCTGCAACCAAGGTACATGCCCTTGACCGGAATCGAACCTGAGACCTTTCAGTACACAGGCCGACGCTCTATCCACTGAGCCAAACCGGTTTCGGCTTCCTTGCCTTTTGCGGCTGCTCGAGGCCTGCATTCCTTGGCTCACGGTATCCTTCCTCTATCTTGAAAGCCAGCAATCTTGGTCTTAAGTCCTTCTGCTCCATCACTCTGGTTTTCCCATTAGCCTCCCTGTTCCACTTTTAAGAACCTTTTCTGTTATATTGGGCCACCCTCCCCCTTCTCGCTGACGCCCCCTCACTCCCAGGAACACATCAAGCTCTCTTGTGCGTAGAGGACTTTGCATGTTCTGGTCCCTCTGCCTGGAATGCACTCCCCATGTGAAATGATCTCCTTGGTTTAATTAAGGTCAGCTGATTAGGGACCTCACTTCCATCTTCAGCTTATTCCTCCATGGCCCTGTAGGCTGACACAGTCACAGGTCCTGGGGGCTGAAATGGGGCATCTTTGAGAGCTGGTAAGGGAAGGTGTTACGGGGGGAGCTCTGGGGAGAGGATGCCAGGGGAATCCTCGCAACAGTCGTGAGGCATGCTGGGGATCAGTCTCCTCTTGTAGCCTGGCTGTCCTTCCCAAGTTCATTCCCTCTCGGCGATGTATCCATTCCTACATTCGAGCTCTTCTCCACGCTGGGCTTTGCATGAGGCGTTGGAGTTAAGAATTCATTTCACCGCTCTTGGGGCTGCAGGCCAGATAGTTTACTTTCAACCCAGGGGCCCCCGCTCTTGTCACTCGGACTCGTGAACAAATGAATTCACCGGCCCATGAAAACGCTCCCCCGGGCCCCCGACCCTGCGCCCACTCCCGGGACCGAGTGGGGCCCGTGATGGGTTGGTGCGCTCGGTAGAGGTCTGCTGTGGTTCATTTCCTACTCATTGCGGATCCCAACACCTGGGCTAAAACCTTGGTCCTGCCATCCTCCACCGCAGCCAGCCCTGCTCCCCGGGCAGGAGAGGCAGGAAAGAGTGTGGTGCCTCGGGCAGGACAAACCCATCCCGACCCCCAGAGCGGAAATAACTGGAGGGTGGGCATCAGGGAAGCAGCACCACGCCCAGCCGGCGTGGCTCACTGGTTGAGCGTCGACCTGAGAACCTGGAGGTCCCGGTTCGATGCCCGGTCGGGGCACAGGCCCGGGTTGTGGGCTCCATCCCCAGTGTGGGGCATGCAGGAGGCAGCTGGTCAGTGATCTCTCTCATCATTCATGTTTCTATCTCTCTCTCTCTCTTCCTCTCTGAAATTAAAAAATAATAATTTTTTTTTAAAGGAAACACTGTGATGTGTTACGTGGAGCTGTGAGGGCTGATTAAGACCAGGTTTCGAGCGTCCGCTCAGTTATCTGGAGAAAATGGGCTTCTGTTTCAGAGACTCCCCAGAAATAGCTGGCTCCCTGCGACCTTAGGCACTTTGGAGGCCACGTGAGCTCTGTCGCCCACCAGCGGGCTGGGTCGCAAAGAGACCCAGGGCCCTGGCTGTTCGAGGTCCCCCTGCCAGGCCCTTCCGTCCCCATCCCTTGGAAATGTCACAGACCAGCTTGTCTTGTAATATTTTTGGCATTTCCTCTTCCTCCCCTCCTCTGAGGCAGGAAATGAGAAAGTGCGCAGTTGGAAAAACACAAAAGTTAGCAGGCAGTGCTTCGCCAGCGGAGGGGTCTCCGTTGGAGTCGGGTGAAACGCAGGATGAAGAAGAGTGCCCGTCAGCGCTTCATTCCCCCACCCCCACCCCCATGTGGCAGCGAGTTCCGGAGACCAGGGGGGCGCAGGCTGCCCCTGGGCAGAACAGGAAGCAGAGAGCGTGGCTTTGCTTGCATTTCCCTCATCAGGGCTAATCATGAATTTCCCATGAAGGATGCTGTCTTCAGAACACCCTGCGTGTGGCCATGCTGGGTGCCAATTTCAGTGTAGGTTTGGTCTAAACAATTATCCTTTAGCGTAGAGATTCAGAGAGTGGTCTAGTAATAGGACATGAGAGATGCAACTTGCCTTCCAGGAATATATACACACACACACACACACACACACACACACTAGAGGCCTGGTGCACGAAATTCATGCACGGGAGGCAGGAGGGTGTCCCTCAGTTCAGCCTGCACCCTCTCCAATCTGGGACCCCTCAAGGGATGTCCAACTGACCGTTTAGGCCCGATCCCAGTAGGACTGGGCCTAAACGTGCAGTCGGACATCCTTCTCACAATCCAGGACTGCTGGCTCCAAACTGCTTGCCTGCCTGCCTCCCTGATTACCCCTGACTGCTTCTGCCTGCCAGCCTGATCACCCCCTAACCACTACTCTGCCAGCCTAATTGATGTCTAACTGCTCCCCTGCCAACCTGTTTGCCCCCAACTTCCCTCCTCTGCCGGCCTGGTCACCCCCAACTGCCCTCCCTTGCAGGCTTGGTCCCTCCCAACTGCCCTCCCCTGCTGGCCTGATGGCCCACAACTGCCCTCCCTTGCAGGCCTGGAACCTCCCACTGTCCTCCCCTGCTGGCCATCTTGTGTGGCCATCTTGTGTCCACATGGGGGGCAGGATGTTTGACCACATGGGGGCAGCCCTCTTGTGTGTTGGAGTGATGGTCAATCTGCAAATTACTCTTTTATTAGATAGGATATATATAGTAAACATTATATGTGAGTGAGAATAAGAGAAAAGAGCAAACGGAGTAAAACACTGCTAATCATAGGTGAACGTGGCATATTGGGTTCTCTGTGCTGCTGGTATTATTGCTCTTGACAGAGGATGGGATAGGTGAGTGGAGTGGCTAGTGGACAGGAAGCCGAGTTCTGGGGTCTCCCAGGGACCCTGCTTTGCCTCCTTCTGGCACATTCTGTTCCGGGCAGAGAGGATGCAGGGAAAGCCTACTGTACAGGATGCCGTTCTCTGGAAGTGCCTGTGCTCAGGTGGCTGCCTCTCCCGCACTGGGCAGCTTTTAAGGGCGTGGGGGAGGAGGGGAGGAAGGGAGGGGCTCTGTCTCATTCCTCTTGTCCCCTTGTGCCCGGCACATGCAAATGACCACGGGCCCGGGCTTCCTAGGCTCAGCTGTGTCCCCACGTTGGCTGAATTTCCTCGTCGTTGAGCTCTCAGCGCCTCTCCGACTCTGTTTTAGTTCTGGAACCTTCCTTGACTCCTTTCAGCTCTTCCTGGCCGTTCATCCTTGGATCGAATTGTTTCCTTAGAGCTTCTCGTTCTCACTCGATGCCTTTGTTTTGTGTGTGTGTGTTTAAAAATATCTTTAGTTTTACTATTTCAGAGGAGAAGGGAGAGGGAGAGGGAGATAGAAGCATCAATGATGGGAGAGAATCATTGAGGGGCTGCCTCCTGCACACCCCACACTGGGGATCGAACCCACAGCCCAGGCCTGTGCCCCGCCCCGGAATTGAATCGTGAGCTCCTCAGCCACCGAGCCAGGCTGGCTGGGCCCACATCTTCCTCCCCTCCTGCACAGGTGGGACACTCTGTCGGCTCGCTCTGTTACGTGTTCTCTCGTTTCCCGCACCGTCCGGCTTGGGCAGAGCGGTGCAAACCCGGGAGTGTCGCTTCTCCTGGGCCCTGAACAAGTGTCTGTGATAACCTCCGGGCTCCAGACGGCGAAACCCCGACTGGCAGGGTGTGTTGGATCACTGCGCCCAGGCCCGGGGCTCGCTCTAACGAAAGGGCCGCTCTTTTTGTCTGGCCAGGAGTTGGGGCATCAGGGAGCCGAGCTGGCTCCTGGCTCCTGGGATGTTCTTTTCCTTAGAAGACCCCCTCTGGAATCCCACGTGTGAGGGCTGAGCGGCAGCTGAGGGCCTCTGTGGGGCGGAGTTTGTGAGTGGCCTTGCCTCCTGACCCTGGACCTTTTGTCCTCTGGATGGAACTTGTGAGCCTCCAGGGATCCGTCCTTTCTTGCCGGCGGTGATTTGGTGGGTGGACGGTAGCAGCCTGTGTCACGATGCAATGGGGAAACAACCGACTGTGAAGTCCATACCGATAGCTAACCTTCCGTGTGTACTAGCACACGGCACACACTCAGCAGCTCCTGTGTGTGCACTCATTAATCCTCACACTAACCCTCCGAGACAGGCGTTATCTTTTTTTTAATATATTTTATTAATTTTCACAGAGAGGAAGGGAGAGGGATAGAAAGTCAGAAACATCGATGGGAGAGAAACATCCATCAGCTGCCTCCTGCACACCCCCTCTGGTGATATGCCTGCAACCAAGGTCCATGCCCTTGACCGGAATCGAACCTGGGACCCCTCAGTCCGCAGGCCGACGCTCTATCCACTGAGCCAAACCAGTTTTGGCAAAATAGACATTATCTTGCTCCTTGATTTAGACAGGAAGAAACGGAGATCCACAGAGGCCAGCTCACTCCCCCACGGCCAGGTGCCTCATGGGTAGCCAGATTTGACGCGGTCGGTCTGTGTTCAGTGCCCACACCCTTGACCGCGGTGCGTGATTATCTCTAAAGGCTTGAACTTGAATTCCATGCGTCTGCTCTCAGCCCTTTCTTTAGCCCCCTGAGGCTCAGTTTCCTCTCTGGTGAATTTTGAGAGCGCATGCAGGTTTGCTAACACGGCGTGAATAAAGCAGCAGCGTGCTAGGCACGACATCGGTCCTCACAAAAGTGGGTGGCTTCCCGACAGGATAAGCGTCCTCATTCACATGGTCAGTGGGCAGCGGAAACGGAGGATGGCAACGTCAGGTCTTCAGTGCCCAGACCTTTCCTGCAGACCCGCCTCCGTGCCAGGTCCTAGGGTACAACGATGAAAAATCGAGGTCCTGCCCTGACCGGTTTGGCTCAGTAGATAGACCATCGGTCTTCGAACTGAAAGGTCCCAGGTTCGATTCCGGTCAAGGGCATGTACCTTGGCTGCGGGCACATCCCCAGTAGGGGGTGTGCAGGAGGCAGCTGATCGATGTTTCTCGTTCATCGATGTTTCTAACTCTCTATCCTTCTCCCTTCCTCTCTGTAAAAAAAAAAAAAAAATCAATAAAATATATATTTTTTAAAAATCGAGGTCCCCCGCACTAAAATTTCCTGCAGGTGATGGATTAGGAGAGAAAGAGGTGGGACTGCTTACGATTTGGGACTGATGGCCACACCACGGGAAAGTTCCAGAAGGATAGCCACGCCTGTGCAGGGAAGGGAGACAGGGATCCCAGAGGGGCAGTCAGGGAAAGCTCTGGGGAGGAAGTGCCTGGATTCTCACTCGTCCCCAGTGGGCAGCACCTCAGGAAGTGGACAGAGTGGGGAAGGTCGTTAAGGCCGAGAACAGCCCACCAAAGTCTCTGTGGTAGGGACATCCTGGTGGTCATTTGGGCGGGCTAAGGAAAACATGTGTCCACGGGGAAAGGTGAAACTCTCAGTTAAGCCCTAGCTGGGTTGGCTCAGTGGATAGAGCATCAGACCCAGGATCGAAGGGTCCCCGCCTTCAGTTCCCACCAAAGGCATGAACCTTGGTTGCAGGCTCCATCCCCAGCCCTGCTCGGGATGCCTACAGGGGCAACCGATCGACGTGTCTCTCACACCCATGTTCTTCCTGTCTCCTCCATGCCCCTTTCCTGTCTCCTCCCACACCCCCCTTCCACTCTCTCTGAAAACCAATAGAAAAATATCCTCCTGTGAGGGTTAACCAGACAAACGCACAAAACACTCTGGAGTTAAAATAAGGCGCATTTGGAGTTTCTCCCTGGAACAGCCATCCTTGCTGTTTCGTACCTTCCCTCCCCCCCCAAACGCCTGATCCCGAGAGCGAGCTGCGTGCGGGGTTGTTTACGGGTCTTTCCAGAACAGTCTGCAGCGCGTTTCCTCTCCCAGGACAGTGGCTTCCTCGGCCCGAAAATAGACCAGCAGGAGTGCGGGGATGTGGGATCTTGCCCGCTCCTCGCTGTTGGACGGGCCACTTTGGAGGCGGGTGGGCGAGAAGAGGTAGCGGACGCTGTTGGTTGCTCATCGGACCCCCCCACCACTGCTTCCCTGCCGACAGAACCCCGATCTTCAGAAATCCAGCCCCAGCCCCACGGGCGAGTCCCTGCGGTCCTGTCCCCTTCGACAGTGACTGGTGTCGGCCCGTGGCCGTGTCTGGCTCTGAACTGGGAAGGAACGTTGGGGGTGGTGGGGAAAGAGCTTCTCTCTATCCCAGTGGTCGGCAAACTCCTTAGTCCACAGAGCCCAATAGCAACAGGACAACGATTGACATTTCTTTGGAGAGCCACATTTTTAAAACTTCAGCTTCTTCTACCGCCACTTCTTCAACGTAGACTCGCCCAGGCCGTGGTGTTTTATGGAAGAGCCGCACTCAAGGGGCCAAAGAGCTGCGGTTTGCCGACCACTGCTCTATCCTAAAAAGAGACATTTAGCCAAAACCGGTTTGGCTCAGTGGATAGAGCGTGTCAGCCTGCGGACTGAAAGGTCCCAGGTTCGATTCCGGTCAAGGGCATGTGCCTTGGTTGCAGGCACATCCCCAGAAGGGGGTGTGCACGAGGCAGCTGATCGATGTTTCTCTCTCATCAGTGTTTCTGACCTTCTATCCCTCTCCCTTCCTCTTTGTAAAAAAATCAATAAAATTTAAAAAAGAGAGAGAGACATTTAGACGCAGCCTCTCCTTGTCCTGGGATGCGGTCGGGTTGGTGTGTGGCACCTGGTACTGTTGCTGTCTTGGGACCACAAGGGTGAGCGTGTTGAGCATGACAGAGCAGAAGGAGGGCAGGAATGAGACCCGACCTCCCTGCCTTCACACTGCTTTGAGTTTTCTGTTCCTGGTAGCCCCCAAACGGATAAGCAGTGGGCTGGCCACATCACACAGCTTCTAGGTGATGCTGGGTCCCTGCACCCTTCCCCAAGCCCCCTGCTTAGCCACCCGGGTGTTTAAAACCCACCACCAAATCATACACGTTTACATTCTTGCAGTCTTGCTCTTGTCAAAGAAAACTTTATTGTTATTGGTGTCAGAGAGGAAGGGAGAAGGGGGAGAGAGAAACATCTGCGATGAGAGAGAACCGTGGATCGGCTGCCTCCTGCACATCCCTCACCAGGGATGGCGCCCACAACTAGGCCTGTGCCCTGACCAGGAGTCAAACCACGACCTTCTGGTTCATAGATGGATGCTCAGCCACTGAGCCACGCCGGCTAGCCCGGTCTTGCCTTCCTCCCCCCAACTCCTCCCCCTGAATTGTCCTTTTCCTACCTTCCTTCCCCACCTACCAAAAGTCCCACTTCTTTAAAGTGTGACTCAAACATGCCCTTTCTGTGGAGTCTTTCATGAGCCTCCCTATTGTGCTTACTGTGTTCTTTGGGTCCCTCTAATGCCTGTTGTCCTTCCCTCCCTCTCCCTCCGTCCTTCTCCTCTTTCATTTTTTTTTTAAATTTTTATTGATTTTTTACAGAGAGGAAGGGAGAGGGATAGAAAGTCAGAAACATCCATCAGCTGCCTCCTGCACACCTCCTACTGGGGATGTGCCCCCAGCCAAGGTACATGCCCTTGACCGGAATCGAACCTGGGACCTTTCAGTCCGCAGGCCGACGCTCTATCCACTGAGCCACACCGGTTTCGGCTCCCCTTTCGTTCTTTATTAAGTGCCTACTGTGTGCCAGCTCCTTTGTGAACAGGGCAGACAGGCGCAGCTAATCGTGAGTTAGCGTGGTCACCAGGCGCATAAGGGGTTTATGACGAGGTGCCTGACCCCACCTTGCAGGGAGACTCACAGACTTGCTATAGGGTGTATCCCTGAGCTGAGTCCTCGATAATGAGTAGGAATTAGCCAGAAGAAGGGCAAAGGGGAGGGAGGGAAATACAAGGTGTGGGGAACCGTCTAAACAAGGACGTGGGTGGAAGAAATACTACAGTTGGCGCTGGGACCTGATGTGGCTGGACCCCAAGGCTTGAGGTGGGTGCACTGGGGGGAGAAGAAGGCGGAGCCACATCTTGAGGCGTGGGCTTTCATTCGAGGCCACTGAGGGGCCACTGAAGGCTCGAGGCAGGAGAGTGATGGGACCCTTGCCCTTTAGAAAGGTGGTCTGGCAGCGCTGGATGGAATAGGCTAGGACCGTGGTGGGCAAACTGTGGCTTGTGAGCCACATGCGGCTCTTTGGCCCCTTGAGTGTGGCTCTTCCACAAAATACCACGGCCCTGAGCGAGTCTATTTGGAAGAAGTGGCGTTAGAACAAGTTTAAGTTTAAAAAATGTGGCTCTCCAAAGAAATTTCCGTCGTTGTCCTGTTGGTAGTTGGCTCTGTGGACGAATGAGTGTGCTGACCACGGGGCTAGGAGGGGAGGGCGGGCAGTGGAAGCAGGGAGCCCTCGAGGATG